>VWZK01000509.1:122902-228067 GCA_013396935.1 Baryphthengus martii
CGCCTCGCCTTCCCTTCCCTCGCCTCACCGCCCGCCGCCGGCCCGCCTAAGAGGATTGCGTTTCCTTTAATATCCGCGCCGGCTCATCCCCGGCTGGAACCGTCCTCCTTGCGCCGTGTCTGTGGCAGGAATCCCCCCTTGGTGTGACAGGAACCCGCGGCCTCGTTAGCGGCTGCTTCGGTTTCGGGGGAGCCGTTCCAAATTGTCGTCAGGGTGGTCAGTGTTGTGCGGCTGATGGTGGTTGTGGCTTGGGAAACTCGGTGCCGGTTCCTGCGTTACCGTCGCCTGGAAATGACCAAGCGGCATTTGCGGGAGTTTCAGGTCAAAGATGAGGGCCGCGTTGGCCGGTGTTTATTTTATCCGTCTTCACTAATAAGAGCCGATAGGTATAATAAATGTTGCATGCAAGTAACTCCTGGTTAGCTGTTGGGTGTCTTGGAACAGGACCAGAGATACAGACATGAAACCAAGCGGAAAAGCATCTCTGTGTGCCTATATATAGCATCCGTGGCAGCTATTAGTGCGGTTTGATATAAAAGCTGTGCTCAGCATGAATTTGGGAGGCACAGTTGTCAGCAAACGTTGCAAGTCATCTCTTTGGAGGGCTGATAAAACCTTTCTACTCCTCCAGCATGGATCCTGTGTTGTTACGTGGTCTATGTAATAGGCCTCTGGAGAATTAAAAGAGATTCTTTTATGACCACTATTTTTCATACTTCGCAGCCTATAAATCCTCACTTCCTTTTTGAAGCTCCACACATTGAATTCTGTGGAGCTCTAAGGGAATAAAAATGGCAACAATTAATATGCAGAAAAGTCACATATGTAGTCAAGTCATTATTTAAGAACCAAATAGTTGAGTCTTTCACAGGCAAGTGATGGTTTTTTCCCTTTCAAGTACGCCTGTTTACCTCACAAGGTCATAAAGTACTGGACTTATCAATGCCAAAATCATGATGCATTTCTGTTCTTGCAGGTTTGGACTGCAACTCTTTTTGAGTAAGACACGTAATATACTCTCTAATAGTTTGAAGAGAACTGATGATGGTGTGAGTTGAGCTTGGTTGGCATCAGAAGGCTAAAAATACTCTTTGTTTTCTGGTGTTTTTGTCACTGTTGTCACAACTAATCACTGTTGTCAGGGGCTGAGGGCTCCATAATATCTGTATAAGTCTTAAATCACATGTACTGCTTCCAGCAGTCTGTTCAGACATGGGAGGCCTCATGTACAGCAATGCGTGGGCGTACCAGAGAGCACACCTTCATCTGAGTACCTGAGGTCCTGCTGTTCTGGCAAAGCCTGTGTGTGCACCAGCCCTGGGGTAGCCACCTCAAGCCTGAGGAGAGCACTGGGTGCAAACTGAGCATGCTGGTGGGCTCTGACCTTCGCTTTGGTGATGAGCCGTGCTAAGCAGGAGTCAACTTGTCTGGTTTGATTTCATGCATTACAGTAAGTTGGGTATCTGGCAACTTTGGCCTCATGGCTTCAGTGGTGGCTGTCTCATATGTTAGTGGCTCTAAACATGGCGTATTTGAAGGGAAGGAAAGCCATCAGCCTGACACGGAGTACGTCGCAGCACCGTGTAGCTCCGCATCCCTTGCTCCCCTCTTCATGGCATACATGTGTGGTTCCTGCATGAGCTGTGCACATCTCTCATGCCCACACTTTTGGTTCGCTTTGAGTCGCTTTGTGGTTATACAACACGAAAGAGACGTGTTGTGAAGACACAGTTGTGTCATGTCACTGGCTTGAAGATATTTGAAATATGTTCTGAGTCGTTCTGTCTCCTTGCTTACACTGGATTTGGGCACCTGCAGTTTGCTTCATGTGTCCTTATAGTCAATTGCATTTATAAAACATTTATATCTAGTTTTCTATTATTTATTATTGATGCAGCGTATGTATTAAAAGCACGGAGTGACTGTAAAACAAACCTTCATCTGTGGAATGATTTTTCCAAGGATGATGTCGTAACCTTTAGTTGCTTGCACTCTAGGAGAAATTTGACTTCTACAATGTAGATAGTGCGTGTGCCCATATATGTGTCTTGTCACTTTTTATATGACAAAAGCTGTCATAAAAACATCTCATACAGGGCAAATCTGTCTTGCATTAGAAGTGTTAAATCTGAGAGTTACACGGGCGCATCCTTTGATGCTATTTTCCTAGTTTACACAAAAGCAGTCATCCATCTGTGATAGAGCAGCCTTGATAACCTCAAAAATGTGTTTTTTTCATACAAGACCCCAGAAATATTTACAATCCCCTGTGGAAATGGGTGAGGTAAATGTGGCAATGGCTTGATATGGCAAATGACAATAAAAAATAGTGTAAGGCTAAAGAAAGTAAGAAATCACTCAATCATGAACTGAAGTGCTAATGAGGGGAAGAAGGCAATTGTCCAAAATGGGCTGCACCAGGATAGTACTCAAAATGAAATGTGAGTTTGAAACAACTAGAAATAATAACCGGTCATTCTATTTTTCACGTTATCCAGAAGATGGTACTTTTGGTAGTTACACATGTGCCCTGGTCCTGATTTTAAATCAATGAGTGTCCGATGTACTAAATTAGGCTGCTCTTTGCTGCATTTCTTCAATGACTTTTTTCCCCCACAATTCAGGAAGCATGGACATGCTGACCTTGCAGTATCTGCTGGAAGCTGCCAACAGTCAGCTGAAGAATCTGAATTAAAGTTTTAAAAGCGTAAGAGCAATTTAGGAGCCTACATCCTAGTTGTAAAAGTAAATGAAACAGTGACACATTTAATTGTCTGTTATTTGGATGAAAAGGCTGAGCAGCTCTGCTGGGCTGGGTCTGGAGCTCTGTGTGACCAGCTCTGACCTGGGGCTGAGGGCTCCATCCAGGAGAGCAGGTCTCTGCAGGGTGGGTCCCAGGGCCCTCCAGGAGACGGGGGCAGGGATGGGCACACCTACAACAGGGCTCAGGCAGGGACTGAAGGCCCAGGGCTGAGCTGAGATGTCTCCTGGTTCGTTGGGAGGCAGGGGCTGGAAGTCTTGCCATGGGAGGCCAGTCCCAGCCATTGAGGCCTTTGAGCACCCCCAGCACCCTGGCAGAAGTCAGCTTGCACTGCTCAGATGTTCTCCTGGAGGTATTTATTGTTGGCCACTTTGGAGATATTGGGCCAGGTGGAGCTTCTCTCTGAAGGAGTACTGTTGTACTCAGGCTCTTGTGTTGTAGCATTTAACATGTAGTTTCATGAGGGAAACAAATGAGATATTTCTAAAAATGAATAGAAGGAGGTAAAAAAAAAAAATCCACAGGGAAATCAGCAGGTATTTCTCCCCTCCAAATGATTTTCAGCTATTTAGCTGAGGAGCATGTCCTGCTTCACAGTGAGGGATTGAGGCTCACTGGATTGCCATCCTGTGGAAATACAGTTCCACTCTGTCAACACAGAAAATTTAAAAAAGCTGCACTTCCCTCTTGCTTTTTGCAAATTTGTGCAGATGGTCCGGTAATCCCGAGAGAATCCAGAGCTCTCATCCCCATCAGAAGGTACCTGCTTCTTTCCCACAATGCGACAGAACCAGTGCCTAGGCTGGGACATGGTTACAGGTGTTCAGCTGGGTTGGGAAGAAATGTCATCAGAGACTTCCTCAGGATGTACTGCTGGGGAAAGGAGGAGGCAGGAAGAAAGATCAAGTAGATTAGAATAGCATAGCATAGCCTACTTCAGCTCCAGAGGACCTACAGTGACCATCTAGTCCACCTGCCTGACCCTTCAGGGCTGATCAAAAGTTAAATCATGATATGAAGGGCATTATTCAAATAAAGGCCTCTTAAACACTGACAGGTTTGGGGCATCAACTGTCTCTCCAGGAAGCCTCTTCCAGGGATACCTTCTGATAACAAACACAGCCGGTGCTGTCATAACGCTTCTGAAACTCAGGTTCAGTAAGGCTGGTTCCTGGGCATTTCTTGAGTGCTATAAGTAATGACAATCTAACTAATGTGTGTGTGGTTTTTTGTTTGTGTTGGTTTTTTTTGATACTGAGCTTCTCATCAGTAGCATATTTGGTTTCATCGAAAAGTTAAAGCAGGTTATAACTTCAGTTTGAGAGCTTTGGAGGTGTAATGTGTTTAAAGTGTTGTAAGGAGCTTTCATAAAGGAGAAAGATACCATCCCCACCTCCCCTCAGGAAGGGAATTAGGTGATTCTGTTCACATCACTGCTTCTGTAACTGCTGAGGTCAGCTCTGAGGGAGGAGATAGGTTATCTGCATACAGGAATATATTTGGGAAAGGTATATTAGGTACTTTGTACTCGTGCTGACCTGCCTGCAGTGTGATGTGGTTCTAGCAACCTCAGGTTCATAAAAACGAATTATTGTCTAAAGATTTAAAACACTGACCTCACGGATGTTACCAAGTCTAGGACACTGAAGTCATTACAGTATTATGACAGACCTCAACATTTAAGGTCCTGCTGGCACAAGCACACACAGTAAAGAGGCAACTTCATGTCTAAGGAGCTAATTGTTAAGCTTTGAGTTTACAAACAAAACCGATCAGAAGTCAGTTTCTCATGTGAATGGTATAGTCTAAACCACGCAGCTCAGATTCTTCTGTGATTCTAGCTTCAGGTTCCAGTATAACAAAAATATGCACAGTGGGATTCATCCCCACCAAAGGTTCTGATCAGGCAGCAGTCACTGCCCGCTCTGCCAGTCCTGCTCACCTTGGGGACTGTGGACTGGGGCAGAGAAGGGGTAGCAGATGGTTCTGCTGCTTCAACATGGAGAACATTTTCCCTGGGGAACTGTTTGGTTTAGTTCACTGGGCTCTGCTGCAAGCTCAGCTGCTTGGGGCCTCTAAACCAGTGTTCTAAGTTCTGGGTCACTCTCCCATGAAGGTTCTGCAGCATCGATGTGCTTCACTAAGCCTTTGCTGTTCTTGAATACAGGATCATTTGTTCCTGACCTAATCAGGAGCTAGTTAGTTAATAGTTGCTGGAATCATAAACCAATGACCAACTTGGAAAAGCAGTTGTGTCGTTTTGTCTTGTTGGATCTCTGCTAACTGGAGTTGATTAATCTGTTTAAGAGGTTAAGGTAAAATGTGGGCCTGTGGTGAAGCATCATGTAACGTTTCCGAAGTGTCCGTTTGTTCTGTGAGAAAGCCAATGCAGGAAGTAGCCCGTTCCTCTTCCTAGCTGCTCTACCTTTCTGCTTTGTCAGCAATTATTCTTCATGATCTGTAGGACAGGAGAGCCTATAAGACTCTGTAGAATTTGGGACTGGTATGGACAAGTGCTTGGTGAAAATCTGTTTAGATATTTCCTAAGAAGGTGGTAGGGCAATGGGAGAGGAGTTCATCCTTTCTATGGGTTGGGGCACAGGGAAGTCAGGGACTGGACCACACTTCAAGTCTCTGGTCTCTGACTCCCAGTGCCCTGCTACTACTTCTCAATTGTTTCTGTTGTGCCTTCTTTTTCTTACCACTGCTTTTCTGACAAAAAGCTCCTGCTTACTCCCAGATAAGATCTGCTTTGTTTTCCCTGTCCTGTAGTGGATTCATTGCTTTGATGCTCCCCTGAAGTCTCAGCTTGGAGTCCCTTCCCACCCCACTTTTTTTGTACCCACAAGATTGCTAAATCTGTGCCGTATAGTGATACAGAAGCCAGTGCTACAGTCCATGAACTGCAATCAATCCTCTTTATCTATGATACAAAAGAGGAGAGGAAGGCCTGCCAAAGTCTTGGGCTGTCACTAAAACAACCATTTGAGAAATAATTTATAGCCTAGATTAGCAAACAAACCCCTATTATTTTTTCCAGAAACATTTTGCAAAGTGCCATCTTTATAGTGTGTACACACGTGCTTACAAGAAACTGTCAATCCTACTTTTCCTAGGTTTTAATTTGAAAAACACTCTAAGAATAGACAGATGTCTTATTTTTAACAAAATAGGGGTTTGAGAAAATAAAAGTTGCCTGAATAACACAGAGAATCTGAATTTCCTTTCTAGTCTGTGATCATCGGTATGCATTCATTGTGTCCTTGCAGAAGGATGTGGGGTTAGTGGTATGCAGCTGAGGTAGGTGATGGTCTGCAGTGCTGTGGCAACACGGTTATTTCTGCTGATGATTCGCATTCAATGGCTCAGCAAAGTCCAGTAAAGTGACTCGTGGGCATGAGAATTTATGCACGTTAAGCCCAAAGTAGAAGAAACACTGCATGTGGAGCAGATGCCTGATTAAGACGTTCTGTTTTCTGTGGAGAAGAATCAGTCTTTGAGATCTGAGAAATGACATTGATTTCTCATGTAGAATGCATATATTAGGTTTAGATTCAGGAGGTTGTTTAAAGACGTATTTGCATGCAGGGCACGTAGAGGAACAAATAAAAATGTGATACTGCTATTAAACCTGTATGGATTTGTGTGTGGCTGCTATTGCTTATATTTAAACTAGACTTCCAGTTGTTCAACTTGCCAATATCACCTAATCCTTGTTGGTTTATGTGGGTGCTATCTTTCAGCATTGGCATAGCCACTCTATGCAGTTTGGTTCAACTTTCTAAATACAGAAGGCACACAACTTAAATAGATCTGCTGTCAACATGATATATTTTTTTTCCGAAATAAACCTTCTAGGTTTCAGTCCTGTAAAAATCATAAGGAATGGTTAATGAGGCTAATCAGAGAGGAAGGAATTTAATTGATCGCCTCATGTTTTTCAGCTCTACACTAACACTATTCTTATCACAGAGGAAAGAGAAGTGGTAGGATCAAAGGCAGAACAAAGGAAAAGAAAACTTCATGGGTATACTGAGGCCTGAAGGGAGGCAGGAGCAGTGGTGCAGGTTGGTGTGGTGCAGGCTTAGGGCAGGTGTCCCCACAGCTGACCTCGCTCAGGGAAGAAATGCACAGGGAGAAAAATCCATGGTGATAACGGAAGGGATCCCAGGCAGGGAGGCGATGGCGAGCTGCTGCAGCCATGGCACGGGCGCTGCGGGACCACCTTCAGGAAGCGGTAAAGGAGCAGATTCATTACATGTGAAGCAGCAAGTGGAAAACAACCACAAGAGAATGAGGTTAATGTCCAGGTGAGAAGATAACTGGCTGAGGTCCAAAACTAGGCCAGACATTTGGAGATGAGATGTGAATTTGAAATACCAAAGTTTGATTTCCAGAAACGTGCAGGGAAATTTCTTTGATTTTATAAAATAGCACAGCCCTTCCTCTATATTCTCAAATAGTTTCTGGATTAATTAGTAAAGAAGTGAATATAGCCCTTATGATGTGACAGTCTTGCAAACTGCCAAAATGTAACTTTCTTGGTAGCGCATCTCTGTAAACATTGTCCTACTTAATTCTCAGCAAAAATGCGTGGGCAATTTAGTATCAGAACAGTTGTATCTTCCTTCATGCTTGTTCATCTCCTCTCTTCCTGCTTTGTCCCTCTCTTGTCCCATCAGCCTTTTCTCGCTACTCTCTTTCCACTCCTCTCTTCTTGTACATCTAACCAAACCAGTTGTTGCCGACTTAAACCACCAAAGCCAGTTAGAAAATCATTTGACTTGTGTTGCACCATCTGGTTCCTTGCTAGGTGAGCACAGCTGCGCACTTCTGAGACGACTGTGCGTTTAAAAATTCGTACCGAGCCTCCAAACGTTGCAGGCTTTCAAAGAGTAGTGAATGTTCATTTTGTTTTATTTGCCTCCTGTCGTGCATGAGAGGAGGGACAGATGGTGCTGCTGGAACAGGGCTATTCCCTCAGGGTCTACAGGGCCAACCAAGGTCCTCCCTGTGTGGTGGGAAGCTGGGAATAAAGCAACAGCACCCTACATAAGCAGTCCTGAGTACCTGGGGAAACACTGAAAGACGGGGAACCTGAAACAGAGCAAATTGCCCGGTAATTAAGACAGCAGTTCAGGAAGTGCAAATGTGCAAGCTGAAGGAGGCTGCAATGGGCAGCTTTGGTTTTACTGGGAGCTTCAGCTGAATCCACAGGAACTTCACCTAACTAGTTGCCTTAGCTGTCACTCCAGATGCAGTGATGTCAAGGTGCTGTATGTACCCCAGGCCTTTTGAACTCACTTTTCCCCTCTGTTTTTGTACTAATAAAACCCCTTCTATGAAATCTGTACTTCCAGGGCCTAAAAAGCACATTTTGGAGATGGCAAACCTCACTGGCATGTTGCAGAGCCGAAGAGTGGTTTATTCTTAACAGCACCCTGGCATCCTGATTTCCTGCAGCACTAATCCAAGAACATACTTGTCCCAAGCATAGTGCCAGCATCTTTTGTGAGAAATTTTGTATTAGGGTAAAAATAAATGGTAATTCAGAAGCTGGCTGAAAATCTAGGTTGATTTGACAGCCAAGCTGAGAAGCAAATCAGGAAGGAGTTTAGACACACCTATGCTGTTTGAATGGCATCTTAACTCCTTAATGAGTCACATCTCCAAGAGTCATGACATAGCATCGTGGCAGGACAGGAAGGAACAAGCTCTGTTAAATATGGTTCAAATGTTGACAGATACACATTTTGGATCAAGAATACGTGTTTGCAGACTGCAGGATGAGTGCACATTTGAGTAGGGTGTGTTTTGCTCACTGTTTCAATTTGGATTGTGCTGTTGAGTTCTGGGTTCTATAGCGAGGCCTGTTCTCTATGGGCAGTGTTTATCTGGAAGAGAATTTTAAAAAACAGACCCCAGAAAAAAGTTTATTTAAAAAGAGGCACTGTGCAGTCTTGAGGTGGTTGTCACTTTTCTCAAGGATCTATTTTTTGTGAGCAGCTAGTCATTTTCCCCCTCTGGGATCCAATTTCCC
Source organism: Baryphthengus martii (assembly GCA_013396935.1). Lineage (NCBI taxonomy): Eukaryota > Metazoa > Chordata > Aves > Coraciiformes > Momotidae > Baryphthengus > Baryphthengus martii. Next base: position 131,704 of record VWZK01000509.1, read on the forward strand.
ATTTGAAGCAAAGTGCTTACACCAATTTCTGTTTACTGATGCCCGTCAGTAGCCCATCCTACCAAAGATTTACCATCAAGTACACTGTTTAATAATGGTGCTGGATTGCTCAGTAGTATCTCTTATCATTGTGTGTTTGTGGGATTGAAGTAGTGACACAAATCCAGCCCAAACTCTTCCCTCCTCTAGGTCATGGAAGGATATTTTTTTGCAGTGGATTATACAGATAGATTCCTTACTTGCATGAAAGCAGACACCAATCAAGCATCACTACCCCTGGATGCATTTAAAAGCCATCTAGATATGATGCTTAAGGATATGGTATAGTAGTGGTCCTGGTAGTTAGATAATGGTTGGATTTGATGATCTTAAAGGTCTTTTCCAACCGTTGTGATTCTGTGAAAGTAAAATTGCTGAACAGAATTAGTTCGTTCTCAGCTCGAACCAGGACACGCAGGCAATTAGTCTGGTCCTTACAGTATTGGCAAAATAAGTTATGGGAGCACGTAATTTTGTCATCCCTAACTTAATGCTTTTGTGCACAAAGAGACGACTAAGCTGGCACAATGGTTAACATGGGCCAGCACCTCCAGGTGAGAATTGTTTAGTGGGGCTACTTATTTAAAATTAAAGGGAAAATCGGTAACTTCTTAGTATCTTTCCACCTACTAAAAAGTAAGAAAAGAGAGGGCTAGAAGTTTGAATATGGACAAAAATCAAGACTAACTTGTTTGATGTAAAATGATTTTATAGCTGTATTAGAAAAAAATGACAACTTGTTAAGATTTACAATTAATATTTCATATTTTCCAAAGCAGTGTATCTGTTGTAGAACATCAAATTCAGTTACTCTTTGTATTATGCTCTTTCCTGTAGCTGAGGTTTACATAATAATTTCAAAACAATGGGTTATTTTCTAATCCTGGATGTGTAGGTGTGTATTGTTGCTTGTTCTGTGAAATCTGCAGTAGCTAATTTTACCAGTGACACGAGAAAATGCCTGTACTCCCATCTGGGATATGATGGATCCTCTGGTCTCTGTAGAGCATAAGAATGGTAGAGCTCATCCTTTCTTACCCCCCTCAAAAGAAAAGGCAGTGGTTGATTTACATGGGATCAATCAGGGGAATGGTCTTTCATCAACATGAGTGTTTCTGTGATTCTTAATCCTACCAACAGGTATTTTACTCCATCACTAATCTTATAGAAGTGTGGTGGATGATGCAGATTGTTCCCATGTACATGTAGCAGGAATAAATACGGTGTCAACTGGCTTTCCACCCAGGCTCCATTTATTCCTGTTGCCTTTTTATAATATTTTGAACTGTTTTAATACAAAACCTGATCTTGAATTAAATTGTGTGGGAGTTCGATCAGAATGAAAGAATTCCAGTTTGAGCCACGCATTAGGAAACACCGATTACATCCATCATAGTATTTAGGATTTATGCCTGTTACAAATTGTGATGAACTTGATATCAAATCAGTATAGTAGCTATCCTTTAAAGATTTGTTCCGACTCATGCCACTTTTATTTGCAACGGGATGAGGCTCTGTGTGTTAAATATAATCCAGTTCACTGTGCTAGCACAAGATTTAATGCTACATGTGCTCTGCATGGGATTGGATTTAAGTTGTAGCTGGTTGCCCAGCTTTCTGCACATCACACCTGTGCTTCTAGGTGTACTAGTGTGTATACATCTATTCTGAGGTAAGAGGAATTTTTACTCTGAGGATATCAGAAGCCACGTTGTGAAATCTTGAGCAGTCATAAGCTGGGGTTTCTACTTGCTCTGAGGGAGTTTGCCTGGCTACGCCAGTAGCAAATCTCTCCTGGGATCATAAAACTCATGGGTGACCTTCCCTGGTTGACCTACCCGTGACCTGCATCAATCAATACTTCTACTTCGCTGATGCTGTGAGTTTTGCATCTAATTATAACGGTTGCAGCAAATCTGCGTGAACCTGCACAGCTACTACATCCAGCTGGGGAGAAATGCCAGGCGCTGACTTGTGCTGATGCTTAGCAAGGGTGCGCGCAGGCTCACTTGCGCAAGCCTTTTGCTTGCTCCCCTTGCACCCAACGCCTACGCACAGATACGCAGGGCTTAATAGATCAGCCTGGGGCCGTCTGTCGCTGGGTTTAATCTTGCTAATTTTTCCTTGCCTCTTGGTACCAATCAGTTGCTGATACTTGGAATGTGCATGCAGTTTGATTCCTCCCTTTTCTTTTTTGTGCACATCAATAACTGATTTTATCTGTTTCACTTCGCTCGAGGCCTGGCTGAAGGTGTGCAATGTGTTGACTAGACCCAAACAATTACTAGCCTAAAAGACAGTTTTATTTCCCCTCCTTTGATATTTTTTTCCTTCAGAATAAATGTAAACTGTCATATGTTTATTTGTTTAATTAAAACAAACAACAACAAAAAACCCCACAAAGCTCTCCAGCATTGTAACGAGAAACAGGGAAGAACAGTATACCAGGCTGGTTTCTTCATATTTTGGAAAAAGGGTAAGGGTTGAGGTTTTTGAGGGGATTTATTAAAAAGGAATGGAAATGCTTTCCCCTCCTTTCCCTTTGAGCATTTCTCAATGCATCTGTCAATCACATGTACAGCTTGTACAGTCTCATTCCCATCTCTGCCTCTTCCTCTTTCTTTCAGTCAGACCAGCAACTGATCCCTCATTTAAGTTTGGATTTAGAATTGTAGAATAATGTAGGTTGGAAGAGACCTGCGGATACTAACTCATCCATCTCCAGCTCAGAGCAGGAACAACTTCAAAGTTAGATCAGGTTGCTTGGGACTTTGTCCAGTTGTCTCGAGTATCTCCGAGGTTGAAGATTGCCCAGCCTCTCTGAGCAGCCTGTTGTAGCTCTTCAGCATCTCGTGGTGATTTGTTATATCCCTCATATCTGCTTAAATTTCCCGTGTTGCTCTATCTCTTCCTCTGTGAGCCTTTGAGTAGTGCTTCGTTTGCTTTTCTCTGTAAAGGCCAGTTAGGTATTTGGAAATGGAAAACAGATTTCCTTCCCTTAGCTCTGTCTTTTCCTGGCTGAGCAAGCCCTGGTCCCTTCTTAGGCGCAGTGCTCCAGCCCTCTGAGCATCTCAGTGGTCCTCTGCTGCACGGTCTCTAGTTTCCCCATGTCTTTCTTTCACTGGGTAGCCCAGAAATGCATGTGGCAGCACTCCTGGAGCAGCCTCATAAACTCCAAGCAGTGAAGGAAAATTGTTGCCCATGACCCATGTCTTAACGCTGCAGTTCTGACCTTCATCCCTGCAAGGGAGCACATGGCTCTCGAGGCACAGATCCTCAGTGGTGGTGATCAGCAGCCATTTCCTTTGGTCAGAAGAACTGAAAGCTATGGAGAGATGAATAGGGAGGAGAAAAAAGCTACTGGGGACCTCAATGTCATTCACCCTTTTAAGGCTGATTTCCTGAGACAGGTCCCTGAAACACTCAAGTGAAATTCAAGGGCTGCTCTGCCCCTTTGCCAGCCTTTGGCTCACATAAGCGAGTTCTCTGGAATCAATGGCAATGGATTTGATATAGCTGAGAGTGTTTGTGGGGTGTGGAGTTGGTTTTTGTGTTTGTGGTAGTTTTTTTGTTTGTTTTGTAGGTGTTTTTTTAAACATGTTGATTTGTTTCCACAACAGCCTGTGTTTACTTAGGACCTGAGCTGCTCCTACCTTATTATATGGCCTTATGAACAGTTCTGTTGAGCAGCAAAGCAATGGCAGTGCCTCTGTGGAGAAGGTCAGGATTCAGACCCAGGCCCCCTTATTAGTGAGTCTGAGGCTAAATTACTTAAGTTGAGGGACCGTATGAAATGAGTCAGTAAATACAGGAACCCTGATTTGCACATGGACTAGGAGAATTTAGGAATCACTTCAACATACTTAGGTTCAGCCTATCTGTGTGATACACTCAGAGTGTCAGTCTGTCACCGTAAAATGATTACACAGCAGCAGCCAAAATATTGTAATTACTGAATTGCAGCACCTAACAGCAGAGCACAGACACCAGGAAGTTGATAACTTGCTCTCATCATGCTTCTGGAGAGTCCAGTAACATAAAATAACCTCCTTGTGCATATACCAGGTGAGAATGGTATCATTTCCTATGGCAGGGAGGAAAGGCTCTCCTCAGACACTCTCCTTTCCTCACACAAACGTAATTTGTGTAGAGAGCTGGAGATTTTTTATATTTTTATTTGACATTTCCTGGATCCATTTACTGTGTGGGAGTAGTTTCAGGCTAGACTTTCTCCCTGTGCGCGGTGCGGTTGATTGCTAAGTGTGTAAGCTGTGCCGAGGTATTCAGCGCAGGAGCACGGGCTCTTCCTGCCTGGAAACCTGAGACCTGGGCAGATTAAGAATGTGTCTTCATATATTGTATTTACCTGCTGTCATGCCGGGTTTATGCTATGGAAACGTGTCCTGTGTATGATAAATACCAAAATTACAAATTTGAAGGTAACCTGAAGGGGAAATACAGGGATCTATCCTGCAGCGCTCACGTCAGCTCACTGGCTTCACCGGCTTTATGTTAATTATCCCCCCAGGTGAAAACCTGGCCTACTGCTGGTGACTCCAGAAAAAAACAAACAAAACAACTAACAACCAATTAATTTGTGTTTGCATCTGATTAGTTTAAAGCTAAGCACAATCTGAAGGGTTTGTCTGAAGCAGGACCTCATGGCTCACAATACATGTGTCTTTCAGCGGATCTCACTGCTGGAGCAGATGTGCACTGAGGGCAGTAGAAGACTTGTACTTCCTCTTCCACCCTTTCCCTTTGCGAAAAAGTATAACTTCATGTCTAATAGCCCTTGATAGATTTTTGACTATGTATATGTTTAGATTTTTAATATATTCATGCTTTTGCAGTGTATTTTACTCTCAATTCTTTTATTTTCTTTCTTTTTTTCCCTGACAAAACAGATACTCTGAAGCATGGAGTAGCCCCCACTGTTATTTACCTTATTTTTTATTAAGTGATTTTGCAGCAGGCAGTGTGTATTTTTGGTCAGAGTTTAACATGCAGTTAATAGAGTGAATGCCAAAATGCAGACCAACTGTAAATCCCCTGGTAAAGCTCTGTTCTGCTCTCGGCAGGCTAGAGATCTAGAGACCTGTATGAAGTAGCCTGTAGCATCCTTTCACCTTTAGGATGCTGACATATAGGTATTTTATTTGTAATCTCTGAGACTGTTCCAAAGATTTGTGAACTACTGGTGTATTTTACAATGCAACGCTTATGATTTTATCCTTTTGACCAAAGCATAAACCAGAACATACAATTTATATTCTTTTTCCTGGATAGGTCATATTTATCTTCTATTTTTTTCTCCACCTTCAAAGTACATGGGGATGTGAAAGAGTGGACACAAGACTCTTAAGGCTGGGACAGCTCAGAAAACAAGGCTTTAGACCTCTTCTCTCTCTCCTCTTGAGTAAAGCCATCAGTCCTTCTCTGAAGGTACATATGAAAAGCTCGGGTTGAATCCAGGAACAGTCAAAAAATACTTCTGATATTGTGTGCTTGAATGCATTTTTCATTAGGGGTCATTGTTTTTTCTCTATGGACAGAACAAAAGAGGCAACAGAAAACTGTTAACCTTACAGAGCTCAGATGATAGCCAGTGTCAGCAATCCTGCTCTTGCAGTGGAGGGATACGAAGAAATCTTTAGATCTCACCAGTTTTAAAAAGACCTTTCTCTGTATCACTTCTCTAATTTTTCTAGCCCTAAGCTTTATTTCTGTAGTCTTCTGTAGGTCACCTTTTGGGTTGCAGAAGACTTTTCTGTGCTATTTTTAATTGCATTTGCAAATGACAGAACAGGAACCAAGTAAATGGAATATTCTACAAGTGATTCCTCTGGTATAAATTGTGAAGAACATGAATACAATTATTATGGGTGGTAGAAGTTTTCCCATTGAAACTCTTTTCTAAGTTGAGAACAAAATGAAGTTTCGACTGAAAAGTGCCTCTTAGAGTATAAAATACCAAGTATACTTTGCTTGTCAATGACTTTCATCCTGTCCTGAAATGATTGTCATTATCCTTTTAATTCCCAGCAAAATCAACAAAACTGTCTTGGGCAAATATACACGCTTTTTCTGGAGCACTTTTACCGTGAATGCTCCAAACACAACTTTAAATTGCTTTAGTTGGTGAGTTACAGGGGACAGATGGGGTGGTGGAGTGGAACAGAGCCTGAATAGTACTCCAGGATCTCTGCAATCCACCTCTGTGGAAGTATTGAAAAGCTTTCAACACAGCTGACTGAGAAGTTGGATTTGTGTAAATCAAACAACTCGATGACAGAAACAAACTCTTCCATCATGTACTTATGGAAAAAAAAAGTCCTAAAAGGTCAGATGAAAGTATGATAGTTACTGAACTGGTAGTACATCAAATGTTTTTATATATATACATAAAAAAATATATAGGCAGAGGAGTGAAATCAGATTATGTATTAATTATTGTCTAATAGTGTACGGTATGGTTAATAATGAAGCCTGAAGTTCTCATGCAGGTGGGATCAAAGCTGCGTAGTGAGATTCTAATGCATGCGGAAGTGTAACATTTTCATGGTGAAGTTACTGGACATGTGGGGTCTGGTGGTCACCAGAAATCCTGAAGCCCGGTTTCTGGTGGCTTTGTGTCTCTTGTTCCAGTTGATTGGTCTGTGTCGTGATTCAAAGGTGGATGATGTCAAAGTTCAGCCTGCAAGCAAACTTTCAATTGTACCACCCAGGACTCCAGAGAGTCCACATGCGGAAAAATACCTTGACTGAGAAAGGAATTACTCTGTTTGAAGTAAGATTCACAATTAGGGCATTGATAAAAACGGTATTTTATGTGAGTGTCAATTCTCTGCTGTCTAAGACACACACTTGAACATGCTCTTTATTAGAAGCACTGTGAAGTTTGCGTCCACTTTTCGTTGTGGAAAAATCATAATCTGATATAACGAGTTTGGAAATACTTTCATTTTGTAAGTATTACTGGTGATTGTACTTTCCCAGAAGTTTTCTGGTTTTTGTTATTTGCTTTTTTGGTCTGGAAGCAATTTTAAAACCAGACCTGTCCTTCCTGAAGCTGACTGTACTTTTTTTTTATGGACTAATTGGGATAGCTGAAGAGAGCTCAGTGTCCGTTCACCTCATTGGGAACTCTTTTCTAGGTTGTCATTTATTACAGAGTGTAGATGTAAAATGTAATCCTCACACAACTTTAAAGTTTTGGTCCATAAGTTATGGCTTGACTCAGAGGTTATATAAGGACTGTGACTACAGTAAGGTGGTTTTAAATAGGAACGAATTAAATGTCACCTACATGAGACTGAAGTAAGATTGGAGTTCATCCCTAAATATGAACAGTTGATTTTATTTGATGTATTTAAAATGCAAACTGGAGCAACTCTCACATTAATGGAAAGGGAATTGCTCTATCTTCTGAAGCTTTAGACTTTTCCCTAAACCGCTGTCATCGTTTGCTGCTGAAGGGCTGTGCTAGGACATGACAAGTTGCAAAAGCCAGTCTATAAGTGTTTATCTTGTACAGTCTTGAATCTGAATGCTGCCATCAACTTGTTTATGAACGAGATTAAAGTTTTGCTGCTTTTAGGTAAAACATGAGCCATTGGAATTGTTAATGCCTGCAGGGAAACCTTATGAAGTATTTTTTAAGTTCTTTGACTTTTGCTGAGCTGACACTTTCCTTCCTTGCCAAGAACACTCTCTGCTGCTAGACCAGATTCGTGAGTGTCCACAGGGACTGTAGCTTCCCTTGCGCCTGTGGTGGGGAAAGGGATAAAACAAGAATATAAAATACCCTGTCATTCAGGATCTCTGTCGTTTAGACACGGACTGTAGCAACACTTATTTCTCTCAGGTTTGCACTGTTAGCAATATCAATGTATCTCACTACTTGCCATCACGCAAAGCCAGAGAACACATCGCTCAACTTGATCTGTTGTGACATGGCATAAGAACCATGTCAAGATTTGACTTTTGGGACTTCTTCAGGGGGGGCATTGAGAGGACCCAAATGGAAATTTCCAACCTTAAGCTGTTGTTTACTGGAAACCATCTTCAGTTACAAACCAGCCTGCACGCTTTGCACACACTGGGTTTCCTTTTCACTGGGCAGAAGGTGGCACCGCTACAGGCAGGCTCTTTGCAGGGGCCGCGCTGTGAGTGGGAGTCTACCTTACAAATCACGCCCGCAGAGTAAAGGCCTTCTGCAAGCCTGGTATCATCTTGCCCTGCTCTGACAGGCCTTTGGAGGCTGCAGAAGGCACCAGGATTGGTGGTATATCTGTGAGCTACTCCCAGGACAGGGACAATACAGCCCTTAATTATTTATTTTGAGCATGAATTATTTCTTGACTTGAACACTATTGTCTTCTGCCAAGGCTGGAATGACTTAATGTGTTGATTGCTCACAGTTTTGCTCTCAAGCCTTGATTGTCATGTCTGAATCCAGGCAACATATTTTAATTTTGATGAATGTGTAACTCCCAGAAGCAGTATGTAGGCATCAGGAACAGGATGCACCTAAATGCAGAAGCTGTGCACACAGCCAGCTGAGTGAGACATTTATTGAGCAAATACTCCCTTTGTTGTAAAGACCATGAAACAAGCTGAGGAAAGCTGTGTGACGGGATCCTCAATACACGCCTGTAGTGAGTCTTGCATTGCCCTGACCTACCTGTGCCACTTCACTGAACTACAAGTGGAGTGATGTGGTTATGGGGGGCCAGCCTAGCCAGGTGATGACCCCAGGTTCAAAGTTGCTAAAAGGCTGTGATCTTCACTAGCAAAAGTGCTCCAGACAGTAAACTAACATGTTTTCCATGTACCAGCTTGCTGAGGGACTAGGCATGCTCACTGACTGACCCCAGCATGGTCTGGCCAATTCAGGCTCCCTACAAATGAGAATCATTTCCCACATCCCTATTACTCAGAAGATGCCTCTAGCATTCCTGTAATCCTGTTCACTTCCTCCTGAATGGGAAAAGAGAGTGAATAAAAACGCCATGATAGAAATAGTAAACAGAACTGGAACAATGGTGTGGTGAGCAATGGTTTGTGTAGAACACGGAGTCTTACGTTACTGTGAGGTGAAATATAAGCAGAAGTGTTAATTTACACTGTAGATTAGAGTGCTAGCTGCTTTCTCCCACGGCTACTTTTTAACATCAAAGGGAAGTGAGTCAAGCTGAAAGAGCTCATCTGAATAAAGTCTTGAATCTTGTAATCTTGAAACAACTATCTATATGGATATTTTCAAATGAGGATTTATTTGCCAGCAATTCGGAGACTATTGTATGTCTCTTCAAATGACCAGGTCTTTGTTGATTTGATTCAGCTGAGTTTTCTTTCTATTTTCAACCAAAACTCTTCAGATTTCTGTTCAACAGGAAATAAGGAGGAGTAACAGTTCATTGGTGGGATGCATTTTAAGGTACAGATACACACGCTTGTGTCAGTGCTGAGCCTCCAGTGAGTGCTGATGGGGCTCTCTGGCTCTACCTGGGGTATTGTGGCTCTCGTGCCTGAAATCAGAGGTGTAACGTGGCTAGCCTATAGCTGGTGAAGGTAAGCAGAAGAGGAGAGTGTCACCTTCTACACTCACCTCATGTCATGTGCTCTCTCCGCTTGGCATCATGACATTGGAGTATCTGGCAACTTACCATCAGTATTTTTCCAGGAGCTTAAAAACATCCAAGGTTCTGCATGCATTGGAGCATCTCCAGTAGATTTATGACTGGAAATGCAGTTTTTGAAACTGTATTCAGATGATTTCATGACAGTCTTTGTTCAGTACCTTCACACTTACTGGTTTCTAGAAGAACAGGTGGTCCAAGGTGATAGATGTGTGCCAAACACTGGAGTCCAAGCGTGGTGTTTCAGGAATGCCTTCCTAATACCTGCTTGGTATTGTATTTCAGCTCATTTTTTTTTTTTCTTGAGGCTTTTCACACATTGTTCAGTGAGTTTTAATCTATTGTAGTGATTTTTCACTCAAGATTTCTTCTGGGGAAGCGTCAGTACTGGCAGAGCAGATGAACTGGGTCATCTGAGGGTAAGTGCTCTGCTCTGTGCAGCATCGTGTGCTGTGTCCAGCTCCCTGAGCAAGTATCTGGGCACCTGCAGTGCTGTGGGGATGAGCACCCCTGTTTCTGGTCTCTAGGCTTGCTGGAGTACTTCCACCTGGCTCTGCATCATGCTTGGTAGCTGCACCCTTTCTGTATGTAGAGGAATCACACTGTTAGGAAAAGAAACTCAAACTGAAATTCATCTTTTTGAGCCATTCTCGGCTGAGCAGATCAGAGTGGTTACACAGCTGCTGGTACATTCTGGTTAGTATAGTCCTTCCTTGCTGAGAAGAGCTTAATTTTTTTACAGTATTGGCTCACATCCTCTGTAAATTCCGGGATTGAAATTATTATCTGAAAGTATATAAATTTGAGTCGTGGCTCTGATTGTCTTCCCTACACTCTCTTCTATGCTGGCTCAAAGCTTTGGGCTGTGATGTGTGCTGCCCTTTGAGACACTCTCCAGGAGCTGTACAGCCACATTTCCGTGCCCACCAGAACTGAAGAGGGACTTCATCGGCTAGGTTGGAGCTGCTACTCTAGCAGAGCCGTACAAACCCACCCAAGCCTGATGCCTCTACACACCCCTACACTTATGCTTTTCAATAAGCCATCTGGTATTCCTTTAGCTGTCGTATCTGCCTCCTTCCTTTGCTGCAACAGCTTCCAAATCCAACTTTAAGTCAAACAACAACTCGAAACATTTGACAGCAGGATAATTAAAGTATCCAATTATAAGAAATAAAAAAAATAAAAATTTGAGATCTTTTTTGAATTGTATTTTTCTGTACCAATCTGGTCTTCCCAGTAGCATAACTTCGTTTGGTTTTGTCGTGGTTTTTTTTAATAAGAAAACCAAGGCCTCAGTTAATGGGTGAGTATAAACGGAATGCTGCATATTGCTAACAGTACAGCCAGTACATTTTTTTTCAGGAAGAAAATACTCCATGTTCTTGCCAAAAGTCGGTGTAAATATTCCACCCTGTGGGTCACTGCCATGCCTATGTGCGTGGAGGCTCTGAATATGTTTGTCTTGGTGCTCCCCTGTGCTATATCAAATACAACTAAGAAGCAGGTAACCCTCAGAAAGGACTTCCAGTGAAGCAAAGCTGCTCCTAAGTTGTTTTTTTTTTTCTGGCAGCACCCTCCTTCCCACAGCTTCCTTGAGCGGTGACAGCAAGCGTGTGTTTCCATTCCCATGCTCAGCCTTTTCCTAAGCTGGCAGTTGGGACTCACCTTGCCCTGGGATGCGGTGAGTCAGCAGAAGAGCTCAGTGCAGAGGAGCTGAGCCACAGCAGCAGAGCCCAGATCAGCATGGGTGTGAAAAATGTTTGTTTACAAAAAATTCTTTTCTTTTTTCAAGACGGAAAAGCAACTGAACAGATGCTTCAGTCCCACAAAATTTCTTTTCTGAGAGTACCTTTGTCTTACAGAAGAGGCAGCATCTTCCTAGCAGAGGCTATATTATCATCTGGGAAGTGTTTATCTGATCTCTAGGGAGAAGGTTAAGAAAATGAAGATAAACTGCTCTAATACCAGCTCAACCACTACAGAAATACCAGAGGATCCTTCTAATCTGATGACTGCAAAGAAGGACATGAAAATTACCCAATAAATATTGAGAACATCTAATAGAGGTTTTGTTGTGTACCCAGAGGTGCTTTCAATTTTTCAGTAGCATTCTCTCATATTTATATATTCCGCTCTACCTATGAAAAACTCATCAATTTGGGTAGTCTAGAGGAAAAAGAAATTCTATAAATGGCACAGTTGCTCACCATACTCCTCAAGGGTAAAGTTTCTCAATTTATAATTTGTGTGGGTTTTTATTTTTTGAAAACTTTCCTGGTCTGATATATTGGCATGCACAACCTAAAATGCAGGAATTAACTTCAGTTCTTTCTGTCACAGGCGCTGATGACAAAAATAGACTTTTCAACCAGAATTTCTTTCTCAACATCTATGGGTGAATTTAATGTAAAATGCAATCCCATTCTTTATTGGCAGAGCAATTCTGACAAAATGAGAGATAATAATTGTATTTAAGACCAACATTAGACATGCTTCTTGATAGGCATAAGAAATTGTTCTGGGTAAGGAGGTATTTTTATATAAGGGGTTTTAATCACACAGGAGCTGCTCTTCTTGAGTAAAAGGTCAATATAAGCATAAGTGAAATTTAAACGTGCAAGTGATGTAGATAGATGAGAAAAAATAATTTCTACCTTTTGAATAGGGAAATTCTGATTCTCGATTCTCCTTAGATATGAGCTCTTGCTCAGTTTCTTGTGTAGATTACTAAACTGAATGAACATGGTTGACTGAGCAGATTAGTTGTTCTAAAAAGAATTTCATCCCTGAATTGCTCAGCTCTCACCTCAAATTCCAGTTAAAATTTGGAGATGTCAGTGTAATGGCCTCCTTGTGCAGCATACAAAGATTGGACTCTATGGATCCCACAGAAAATGATTAAAACCTCAGCAATGAAGCAGGGTGGGTTGGGACAGCGGGGCAGCACCGTGTCCATCATGTGTCTCAATGAAAATTATTCTATCCTTGCATTTCAGGAACAGAAGAAGCTTGTTTGTTTGGGTTTTTTTTGACCTGTGATTTGCTTGGTTTGTGACAACACATTTCTATTTGATCTATGGCATGCTGTAGTACTTCAGAAAAGGAGAAGCCTTTGCTTTGAAAGGAGATGTGGGACCTGCAAGCTCGTGAGAAATCTCAGCACTATCAGTGTCCAAGGGGCAAGCTAGAGGTTTTGCTGCCTTGTCCCTTGCTACACGTAGCATGCAACACTTTTTCTCCTGATGTGGAGCCTATCTAATTACTCTATCTTGAGCAATATACATTTCCTTTAAGTTAGGCAAGGCACAAAGTGGCAATGCTGAAGAGTTGAATACTTGTTACCTTTCATATCACAGCTATTCCCAAGGTTCTTCAACTCTTGGAAAGGTGTGTATGAGTTTCTAGATTTGAGATTTGGAATGATATGGTGCAGAGAAAAGAAAGTTCCTCAAATAGTGTGTTTTTCAAAGGAAGGATTTAGAATGGCCCAGTTTGGTTTAGATTAGCCCTTGTTAAAAATTTGTGTTTGCAAACTATTAACTTTTTTTCATGCCCAGTTATCTACAGTAGGGCCTAACTGCAGCATGTTCTGCATTGAAACTGGTTGGAAAATCCTTTTGAGTATAATTTACCTCATGACATGGGAAACTGGCAAAAGTTGTTAAAGCATTTGGCCAGGCTAAAGGTTTCCTGTTTATTCAAAGAGGAGGGAGTTTTTTGTTCATGACTAGACGTTGTGGTGCCTTGCAATTTCGTTTCTAAATATTTATTAATGCAACTCAACTTTAGGGTCACTGAACTATGGTCATGTGAGTGTTTAATTATCTTTCAGTCTTCATCTCTTTCTGTTGGCATCTTTACTGACACCTTTTTGGAATGCGAGATCTGCTCAGAGGAGAAATAATTACATTGCAATTAACTGTCAGTGATTGTATGGTTGTTTGGGCAGAAATTAGATTTTTTTTTAGGTTTATGGGTAAAATGCTTTAAAATTAAGGCCTTATGTTTTATGGCATGTTATGGAAAACATGTTGCATTTCTTTTACTTGTAGAGTAATCCCTCCAGTACTTCCTGGGCTCTCTGTCCTCTACAAGGTAGCTGAGTAAATTCCCCTGTGGCTGCTTCAAATTCTTCTCTAAATTGTCCTGGCAGCAGAGTTAGATGTTGCATTCTTATTCTTAATCTCTTTGATTACTTGATTTGATTCCATTCTGGTATCTCTTCTGTCTAATTGTTGTCCTGACTTATAGGTGAAGTTTTACAGGGTCCTCTCTATGCTAAAAATAGGTTTGCTAGTTTTTTGTGTTTTCTTTTAAGTTTAAACAATATCCCTTTGAGATTATTTTCCTTTTTTTTTCTTTGTTAATGCTATGGACAGACTCACTACGAAAAAAACTAACACAACAAATACTCATTATTTCATGCTGGGGAATTCTTCTCTTCTTGATAAACCCTTTCTGATGAAAAAAAAATAGTGTTGAACATGCACTGCATCCTGGCAAGGGGAGGTGTCGGAGTGGTGGGAAAATCCCCTCTGACCGCAGACTAGCAGATTTCCTAGGGGTTATTCAGCATATCCTAGAATATGCCCAGCACTTTCTAACTGCTCCTGTCCAGCACAAGCCAGCAGCTAGGACAGCACAGGAGCAATTTCTCTCCAGAAAGAGCCCCTCGGAGGGACAGGCTGAACCTGAGAGATTTAATTTAGTGTAAGTCCTTGAGATGTGGAGTGCTTGATTTCCTAAACCAAATGCAGGACAAACACCGGGATCTGAATTTATTTATTAAAATCTTTGCATTGATCACATGTATCACGTTTGAAATGCAAATCTTTGTGTTATTGCAAAATCGTACTGTGACTCCTCATAGATTTGAGGCTGCTTAATGCTATCCAGGATGCAGGGTCCTGCATTCTGCAGTAAATTCTTCTCATCTCACACTGTTTCTTGATGAATGCGATTTACTTGCAGTGATTTTTTTTTTTTATGCAGTTGCACAGTCATGAGTTCTTCATCTAGGTTCTGCATTGAAGAAAAGAAAAAAAAAAAAGGAAGGGGTGGAAAAAAAAGGTTTTAAAAAACCCACAAAAACAGCAGTTCTTGCGATCTCTTTTTCTATTTCTGGTCTTTGTTGCGCTGATTTTTTTTTCCTATTGTTTCAGACTATTAATAATCTGTCTGTGGGTGCTGTGCTGGGGACGCCCTGCTCAGGGGGGTGAGGGGGAGCAGGTAGCGATGGGCAGGTCTCTGGATGCTGTTACATAAGGCTCTGAGCCTGCAGCGATTTGCGTGCGGCAAAGCTGACTCTCTTATGCCATGTGCACAAGGAGCCTGGAGCGGTACCCGGTGTTACCTGCAGCAGCAATGTAACCTTCTACTGAATCCTCACTGTTTTCCCACTGTGGGGACAGCCTGGTGGATGTAGGAAGCTGGTTGTAAGAAAAAAATAGTGTTTTGGGTGATCAAACTTGACTACTGTTAAAGAGAACTGGTTTTTAGAATGATACTGCTTTGAACAGTGTATTTACTTGATTTCTGAACACCCAAGCTGGGTTTGTCACATCATTTCTCAAGGATTTGATAAATCCTTCTTCTGGTCTGTGAATCTTTAATACACTTCATGTACTTTCAAATACTGCTTTCATACCTGATAATGAAAAACCTTCCTTCTAGATTGGTAAGGAATCTTGTATCTCTTTGGTAAAACTGTCTATTTCTTTTCTTACCCAAACATGACCCTGAAATCTCGAAACACTTATATTTAGAAAGTGTTGTAATCCATGTGCAGTGATTTCCCCAGGAATCTGCCACCACGACACAGAGACCTTCAGGCATTGACAGATGCGTATTTATTCTGAAACAAAATAGTAAATGGCTGAGGCTTAGAACGAGAAATGCTGAACCAACACAGTACTTTGAATCTGAAAACCTTGCTTTAAGTAGTGTCATCCTAATTTCAGAGCAAATTTAGAATCCATTAAGTTAATTATGGAAGGAGAAAGCAGAGGACTCGTATGTTGTAGCCCTGTTAATCACACTGACATACTTAATCACACAACCTTACATTAATCACACATCTTTGCATTGATATTGTTTTATTGTCCATGAGGACCACAGTGTTTTATGCAGAAACCACCTCAGGCACTACTGAAATGCAGCTTCCTTTTGAAGGATGTGGCAAATGCCTCACAGCCCGTGCAGTGCCAGCAGCTGGGGGCAGGAAGAGGAGGAGAAAGGCGACTGTTAAAGGTAGAACATAACTCGAGCAGTTTTATTCTTACTGCTGTAAAAAAATATGCTATGATCAGCCTGGGACTAAAAAGATTTAGCTTCTATACTTTCATGAAAATGTAGCATCTCTGATGGCCTCCTACCTGCTGAGCTGCTGGGATTAATTTAAATTTGAGGAAGTGACAGCATCTACTGAATAACTAATATGATTTCTTGAAGCGTCCAAGATTTCTATCGTGATTATTCGTTTTAGTAGGTATTTTGTGCATAAAATTCATCTTCCAAAGAAAAACCAAAAGGATAAAAGTTGTAAAAAAGGCACAAAACCAAGAATAATAACTCTGCCCCATTATTACTTTGCATATTATGGAGCTTTTGACAGAGACCCCTGGCTCTTTGTAAAAAGAGGAGCATATGGGTAACTTGGGAAGAACTACCCTCAGAGGATAGCATATTTATTTGGGCAGCTTTTCCTTTAGGTTGCATCTTGTCAGCTTTTGTTGCCTTATTGCTGTCACAGTTTAGAAATACCTCATGTAATCACCTGCCCTTATTTTCATCAATTTACCTGCAGGACAACAGGAATCACGGCAGTCAAGAGCATTGCATGGATTAAATTAGCATGAGTCACATTGAAGTTTCAATGTTGAAGGGGCATAAATAGACCAGGAGTGCTGGTATAAAAGTCTTGTCCTAAAGTTTTATCGCTCAGCATGACATGAAGTCTAAAAGAGGCATCAGATTTTAATGTGTAGTTTAGATTGCAACAGCATAGACCATAAGTCAATTTAAGGTTTCTGTCTCCTAGCTCTAGGATCATTATTAAGAATTGTGAGATTACAGCTGTACAATTGCACTCACCAACCACTGATTCCTTGAGTTTATAATGTGTGTTTAAAGCTTTTCATGCTTTATTTTCCCACAGCACTCTGATTTATTAATGGTGTCAGAAGAGGTTTGTGTGTGGTACTTGATGATGTTACGTTTCCTTAATCTTGTGGTTCAGATTTGGTACAAATGGAATTCTTGGCATTAGAAAAGGAAGTCTGATAAGCACGACAGACAACATTTTAAAAATGTTTTGCTCAATTTAATGTATTGACTTGCACATTATGTATATATTGGTGGAATTTTATTTTTTAAAAAGATTTGAAAGAGTAGTTTTAAGATTTTAATTATTTTATAATGCCATTTTAATATTTATAATTTCATTTCAAGTCTTTCATATTGATTGTAACTTCAAGGATGAACAAAAAAATAGTCTTCTATAGAATCTTGAAAAACAGGTGAACAGCAGGATTGTCACTGTGTTCCACGCCCACTTGTGACTTCTGAAAGGTTGATGTGGCTTTTTTTGAAACAAAAACAACATCAAAACTTGAAACTTTTTGGAGTATGTGAGACCTGAATGGGGGCTACACTATCTTCTTCCAGCAGAGGTTAAGTAAACTGAACACACCACCCAGACTATGAACTAATGATAGCCTGTCTTTTCACAGATGCCTTATTCCCTGCAGTCCTTGGAGGTTTCCACCCTTGTGATTACGGTGGGCATGCCGTGCGCAGGGTCAGAGTAGTGGCGATACCAGCAGCTTGCTCCAGAAGAAGGACTTGCAGTGAAATGTAAAAGTTGACTGTTTCATATTAAACTGCTCCTGTTACAGGACCTTAGTGTGATGGCCCCATTCTAAAGTTTGCAAACATTCAGCTGTCTAAAGTAGGTGTTGTTTTGCTGAGGAGAAAAGACACAGTCTTTGCTGAAAGGCAGCAAATGCTGCTTATTTCAAAGGAAACTGGATGCCAGAGCGCTGCTGCAATAGCTGCCTTTTGTGAACAGCGCAGGAGTTAGTTAATTTGAGAAAGTCCAATCTAAAACTAATGACTTGGTACTTTTTGTCTCATGAGGAAAAAAGCTGCCCTGAGAGCTTTTTAGAAACCTTTGGTCCATAGTCTAAGGGTGTAAACTCCCTGTGGAGTAAGCAACTGGGTCACTGCAAATACCAGGAGGGCCTTCCCCCCTCCCAAAGCAGGATTGTGCAGAGGATATGGCATGATCCCAATGATTGATGGTTTGGGGAGGCCTTTAAAGACTTTTATTTCTAAAAATTCGTGGATAGGTATCATTCTGGTTTCTTTTTCTTCCCATAGTCCCATGGAGAACTGCATTTATTTTTAGTTCTATCATCAATCTCACTGTCTGTGTGGAGATGGGGCAAAATGTAATAGAGTGCATCTTATAATGTGTAATCTAATACTCAGAGATAAATTATCAAAGAAGCAAGTTATTGACCAACAACTTCTGGATGTCAGCTATTACGGAACTTTTTGCTGTGGAATGCATTAAGTCTTCCTGTTAGAGTATTTTGTTACTGTTATAGTAGGTAAGAGAGTTCTGGAAATAATCATCTATTTCCTTGGAAAACATAGGCTTTTCTTTTGGGAAGCTGCTGCCTCCAAGTACCATCCTAACCATCTTGTATGAAAGGACTGGGGAGGTGGAATTCAGCACTGTGGGTCTGCTGAGACTCAGATGGAAGTACTTCTTCATAGGTACGTTGGGTCAAGAGGGAGTCCATAATACTCCTCTCCTCTATTATAGTAATTTGGCATCATGTGCACACAGGTTTGCATACTGTGGAGCAGGGTCCTTCTCCTTCCTTTTCAGCCTTTTTGTAGCCATCCCGCCTTCTGTGTACCTCAGCAGCCAGCCATCAATACCCTCTACTGTTGAGTGGAAAGGGACAGACCTGATGTTTAACTCTGGCGTATATACTGTGCTGCCCAAAGCTGGGTATCACTTGGATATTTTAGATAAATTGGGACTGCCTTGATAGCAGCCTTTACCTTGACATTTAAAAAGAATTTCAAACTTCTCCCAAATTCTTCTGATACTACTTCAATGTTCCTGATTATCAGAGTAAAATACCAGATATAGACAGCAATTGTATTTGGTTATAAAGGGTGATGCTTCCACCCAAGCTGAGGGGGACCTCTAGACATCAGGGAGTCCAAGACATTTCAGGGTGCAAACCGGAGAGCTGTCTGTGCCATACAGGCAGGAAAAAGACAGTCAGAAGTGTAGGTCACTTCCAAGTTACTGTAGAGTTATGCAGCACAGCCCTGATCTGGTGTCAGTCTATGTTTTGCAGGGTTGAGAAAGAAAGTTCTTTTCTTTTGTACAGTTTTTGTTTGGATCAATTTTCGTTGCAGTACTCAGTCCTAGATGTTGTTTGCCTGTTATTTTGCAACGGCTTAAGGCAGCTCATAATCAGAGTGCTCACCCTGAGTGTAAACACTAGAAAGTCTTTGGTGTCAGCCTGGATTTTTCAGAAGCCCTTCAACGAAACCAATAGACTTTGATTCTGCTACACCAGAAGGCCAGGACCTAAACACCACACTGTACTTCCCCCTACGTGATTAATCCCATTGTCTTTGAAGGGATTTACATCATGAAAGCTGTGATCTTGCTCAGTTAAGGGAATCCTGGAGCTAGCTGAGATACACACCCCTGGACAGACAATAGTTACTCCATGAAATAAGTATGCTATTACAACCCACGGAGTGATCTTTGTTAGGCAGAAACAATGTCTCTTTGCATTTAAATAACAAAAAAAGCAGTTGGTTTTTTTAAGAAATCCAAGAATATCATGCATTTCCAAAAGTATTCCCATCTAACATCCTTCAGTACCTGTGGGTGACAAATGCTTTTATATTCCTAGAAAACACCTTTATATTCCTGTAAATGATCAAAATGTTATGACTGTGTTGCATTTCTCATGAGTAGCTGCCAGCAGTTACACTTATATTTCTAAATACCTGCAGTTCTGCTTGCCTTTTCAAGCCATTATGGGTCATTATATGAAAAGTTTCCTCTATGGAAGCATATAATCGAAATCACTTAAAACATGGCTTTGTTAAGAAATTACTTGCTGCAGAAGCTGAAACTTTCAGAGACTGAATTTGATACAAAGGAAAAAAATCAAATCAGGCTTTACACTTAGAGAACTATTTCCAGTAAGCTTTGGTTTGCTTATTTTTGCACCACTATCTTTAACTTGTAACTTTTCACTACAAGAAATAAGACAGCCTGTGTAGATATGATAGACAACATTAAGTAATGGTTGCCATACGCATCACTTTATTTTGGGGAGTGATGGAGAATCTAATCCTGCTCGTCTTTCTGACGCATCCAGATCTACAAATGTATTTACCTGAGCGAAATAATTCAGAATTGGACCTTTTTATACACTTGTACTCTATTGGTATTCCTTCACAAATTTTTCCAGTAAGTCTTCAAGAAACCTCCTGTGGAACAGTAAATTTCTGAAAAAGCTATTTTTAAAGAAGACAGGCAGACTTGAGTGGCTTCAAAGGATTCCTGAGTTTTTTAAACTGGTTGAACCAAGGGTATATGCTCTATCTAATTTTTTCATAGTTGGGAGATAATTTCCTCAGTTTTTTGAGACAAATTTATTTATAATTCCATCTAGAGAGGAGTGAACTCACTTGGAAGTGTTACATCAGTGTCACTGTCCTCTGCTGGATTAGGGGAGAGGTCTGGAACATCCCAAAGGTGAAGAGTACCTCATCAGCAAATGTTGCCATGTCAAGCACATCACTAATACTTAGTGTGCAGTATATTAATGATCTATGAAGAAACAGTAAATTCCTCCACAGATGAACATCAATCTGGAAAATGTTTTTCAAAGTTATCTTCATGTTCTGCGTTGCTATGTGTGGCGTGACATGAGGCTGTCTTAACAGGTGGTGAAATATTCTGTTGGCAAGACATCAAATCATGCTGGAAACTTTTGGATTTGTTTCTCTAGGACTCCTCTGTATCAGTCCTGTAAAGAAGATTGCCCTGAGTCTGCAGAGAGAAGTCTTATCCTTACTGGACATGAAGGAGCCTCAGGGTGGGCAGCATCTGCACCTCAGTGCGTGCTGGACCACATGTGGGTGTCTCTTCCTAGTCTCAGCCAATACCTTTCTCCAGAAGAGTATCTGTGGAAATGTCACAGCTCAGACTGGAGGAGGCAGCCAGGATTAGGCATCTGTATTGCTACTTGGAGCATATGGATTAATTTAGAAGCGAAACTGATAAACACAAACCCACAACTAGCCTGTCTTGTAATAGTAAAGTGAAAGGAAAGTAAAATCACCTGTTAACTTTTTGGGGCTATGCAATGAGAAATGTGTGAGGTCTCTTAATGACCCATGTCTGGAATGGCTGAACTCTTCTCCTGTTTGTCATCACCTCTGCACAGTTACTGATGTAACTAGTTTGGTGTCTAAGGATGTGGGTTGTGATCTCACAGGCAAGCATTAGAAAAGCATATTATATCAAATCAAAATATCTCTCTTTAATCAGATCATTTTCTTTCTCTCTGACAACTCTGACTTTTTTAAGCTTTGATCTGGTTCTTCCTCCACATTGAAGAAAGTAATTTGTAAAGTATCTTTTCTCTATGATAAGTAACATACAGATACCTATAACGGCATCAAATGAGACTTCGCAGCTTCATATTGTTCTACTGGGGGTACGTTATGTTTTACCAGTAGTGCTCTTAATCTACTTAGTGCCAAACCCATTTCTTTTATTTTAAATTGGTCCAGTTTGATTTTAATCAAGACTAATGGGAAATATTGTTCCTGGATCTCAGAACTGAGTACAGAAAATCAGGTACCGCAATATGAATATAAGGGGAAATAGCCTGAAAAGTGTCGCTACCTAAAGCTTGGTTTCCTTAAGTTCTTTGATCCACTGAAAGCATATCATCTAAGCTAAATAAAGTCAACAAGTCTGCTATATATCCTGTGGAACTAGAGAGTGGGAGAACCCATGTGCACTTCTAAATTCAAGGTGTGTTGTATTGAATATGATCTTTATTTTGACCTTGTAACTGAAAAGCTTTTTGCTTGATTACTTTTTATTTGACTGCCAGCAGACAGGAAGAACATCACATGCTTGCTGTGATTAATCCATAGAGACGGTCTGTAAAGAACAAAGTTGTCTTTTCCCACGTATAATTTAAATGTTTCATTAAGAAAGTGAAACTATGGTAGCTACAGATAAATTAAAATTTTATATTTGATCTCTCTCTTCTTGGCCCAGGAAAAACTTGATGAATTTAGCGATAGCAGATTGCCTGTCAGGTATCAGTGCTGAGGACTTTGGTGAGATAAGTTATATTGGACTCCTTGTGCAAGGATGAGCTTTAGTGGCCCTTCTGTACAGGAGACAGAGTTTTTATTGCGTTGTGACTGCTTACACCTTCAAAGATTTTTTTGTGCTAAATGTCTTTGTAGTTGATTTTAATGTGTTGTTGACAAGATCTCACAAGCCAATTTTTTTAGAAGTTCTATATAGGCAATCTGCTCCATTTTTTTATAATTATCTAAATTTGAATAATTAGTTTTGTCAATGACAATTCTTTTACTACTTTTGATGCTTTGAAAATATGGTGGAAAAAATGGTTTTCCAAGTGGCTGCTTTAGTCTTTTTTCCTAGTTGTTAGGGACTAGAAATGCCGAGTAGACAGTGAAAGAACTAGCTGGTCACCAGGTGAATGTAAACATTCGAAGAGAAATTATATTAATCACTGCTTTTTGATAGGATCTTCAAACAAATCCAGAAGATGGTCCCCTAATCTTCGGTGCTGTAAAAGGGTAAAGAATCAGACAGTCTTTTGCTTTGAAGAGCTTGCAGCCCAAATAGGGCAGAAAGCAAATAAACGACTGGGTAAATGAAGCTGTCACACAGTGAAACACTATCAGGGCAGTAAATAACATTTCTTCCATTGTTTTTTGGAGGGAGCAATATTAAGTAAAGTGGCAGCTCAGCAGTAAATATAGAGGATAACCGAAGGGGAGTATGAAAGTGGAAGAGCTGGTAAGATGGAGGGAAATAAACAGTAATAAGGAGAATGTAAGTGAGCCTGGATGCACAGTGAGTTTCTTAGGAGGCTGAGATGCTCTGGTCACTACTAGAAAGCAATTCAGGTACTTGGATGAGTAAGCATGGGTAGAAACTTACAGGATTTCTTATGAATTCAGCAGAGTAGCCCTTTAGTTTATTTGAGATACAGTAAAGGACACAGAAATCCAGTCAAGGATATATTGCTAATTGTACAGACAGTTAAATTTAGCTCTTGTTCAACCAAAAGAAGCGATCAATCTTTTCAAGAACTGTGAGAACATCAATAGCCAGAAAAGGGCAAACAGATTGTCTTTCCAGTTCTTTAAGATGCCTTTTTGTTCAGTCTTCCTCCTCTGTATAGCTCTAGTGCGGGTAATCTGAACACAGCAGATTTCTCTGCTATGAAACTGCTTTTCACAGGAGGATGGTCCAGAGGTGAAGATTCTAGTCTAGAATAATCAGATTGGGTACCCTGCTTGTCATTAGCTTCCTCTGAACTCAGTGTAGAAATTACTTGCCTTTCCTGTACCTTATTTCCCCAATGGTAAAGTGAGCAAAGAATGAATTATTATTGCATTAAGAGATTTTGTGAGGAAAAAGAATACTCAGAAGTTTAAGGACCGTAGCTGTTGCTATGATATTAATAGCTCAATTCAGCTGCCCACACATAGGCTGCTTAGGTTGTATCCTGCCTCGCCTCAAGCTGCTATTCCAGAAAACACTTCCATCGGTCCTGTGTCGTGTTTGCCACCTGCACAGAGATTTTTGAGACATCCTGTGCCATCTGAGATGCCTACGGGAAGGCAAATGAATCAAACCCACAGTTTCTCAAAGTTGATTCTTGTGCTCTTAACTTGGTTCCTGTTCTCACATAATGCTTTTTCTCCCTCTTAATTCTTTACCTGATTTTTCACTTTTGTTTTCCATCTACATCTTGGTCTATGTTGTTTCTTGTTTCTTTCTGTTTTCCTTTTTGAGCTGCATCTCATGAAAATCACCTGCTGTGCTCTGTGCCAGCATCTCTACCTGGATGCCATTCTCTGTCATACAGGCTAGTCAGACAGGACGACCTGGGGAAAACTGGTCTAACAGCTTGTTTTATTTTTTGAAGTACACGGCAGTTCCTTGCTTTCACATCCACTGGGGATAAGCACCTTTCATGATACAGGCAGAGAGTGTCTGAGGAGCCACCTTCCCATGTGGGAGAGCCCCATAGCATTAAACCCCGTGAAGGTCCAAAGAGACAAGCAGAAGTCACTTGAATCACATTGTCAGTGTCCCTTCCCTTCTCACCAACTCTGCTAAATTTTACGACTTCTACTTTCAGTAGACCCAACTTGTTGGATTTTGCAAAGAAAAGGATGAATAATGATGTACACATTGTGATGCACTGCACTGTGCAAGTCGGTGCTCTCTATAAAGTGCTTTCTGCTCTTAAACCGAATGACCAAGGACTAATGCAGAAGTCTGTAGCCTCATTCTGAGAGGAATCATAATCTTGTTTATTTTGTGTATCTCTCTAGAGCATTCTTATGTTATTTGTGCAATTAGATTTTGTAATTTGCAGCAAGGTGGTTATAATCATCTCTCATGGCATAATGTTCACATCTGTCATTTAGGCTGCATAGAAAGACCACATTTCCCTCTTTCAATTTTGATTAAGAGAACATATCTTATCGTAGTGTTTTATGCTTGTCTGGATATTATTCAGTACTCATTTTTAACAAACTGTTCCCATGCATCATGCTATTTTACAAATACTCAAAGCACCAGCAAGCAAAGCCTGACAAAATTAACAAAAGAAAAGCAACCAGGAGAAAAGTGAGCCTTCATGCTTCTTGAAACAGAAAATACTTTATCAGAGCTTCACAAGCGGCAGGACAATCCATCAGCAGAAAAAAATCCATCAAGGCTATAAATTGTCAAGAGACCACTAGGCTAGGCCTGGGAGAGGCAGGTGGCTGGGGAGAGAATATGGCAGGGCTGGAGCTGTACAGTCTTTGTTTTGAGAAGAATAAGGAGTGATGTTTATATGTTTATTCATAGTGTCTCTTAATTGCTACTGTTTCTATTTTGTGTTTGTGTTTGGGTTTTTTGTTTGTTTTTTTTCCTGTGGAAATGGAAAGCTTGGTCAATTTGTCATGACATGGGGGAGCAATATGAACATCACTGTGTGAGGTGGTTCATCCCCCACACAAGTACTCTATTATAAAGATTTGAACTTTGCCCAATAAGGAGGCTGAAGCCTGTTTGCAGCTACATATGAGTCTTCAATATTACAACGGATGGATAGTGCCAGGATTTAGTAATAGAATGCATTTATTGTAGTTAAATACAGTGTAAAGTGTAGCTGTATCAAATTGCTTCTGAGATTGCTATCACACGGATAGCCCTTACTGGTGACATATTGCACTATATTTATTATCTTGTGGACGAGAATCCTCTTCTGAATTAACGAGGGGAGCAAATATGAACACCAATAGAAGTTTTAAATTAGCATCAGCTCTAACAATTTCTCATGCAGCCTTACAGTTCTTTATTCTCTATGACTTTATGTTGAAAAGCATGCAGATAAGGATAATGTTAGTACTGTTCGATATAATGAGCTATAAACAGAAGAAAAACCTAATTAAATTTGGGTTTTTCTTTCTTTGTCTGAAAGGGAGGGCAACTTGCAGTGCCAGCAGATTTCTCTCATTTTGCTCCTTGCTTTGAAATCCTGGGATTTTTTGCTAAAAGAAAAGTTGCTTCATTAAAAACAGCACATATCCCCCAAGGACTCCATACTTTGAAGTGTATTTCCACACACACTATACTTCTGCTTTTATCACTTTTTGTTTTGACAAAATGGTTTCCTGTGTGAACTTTGGAAACAGGAGTGCACGCAACACCTCCAAAAATAAAATGCTCTTTAAGCCTAACTGTGAGATCAGAAGTGTTGAAAGCAGCAGCGTTTTTGTTTTGTGACATAAATGTTAAATTAATCCTTTTTCTTATTCAATACAGGTACTTCAAAAACTAGGAAAAGCAGATGAAACAAAAGATGAACAGTTTGAAGAATATGTGCAAAATTTCAAACGGCAAGAGGTCAGTTCCTTTTTCAGTTCCTTTAATTGTGTTTTAAGAATGCTGTGTAATTTAACTTGCTGATTTTGAAGATGTTACAGGGTAACAGGTAAGAAGATTGGTTTTTTGCAGGGGGGAAGGGTGTAAGATTTTGTTCTATTGTTTTCAAGCAGAAAGAACAGTTGGATTTGTGCATGCAAAGGGCTAGGAAATGGGCTCATAATACAGGGACACATTGTCATTATATATAACACCATCATGCTCAAACTGCTTGGGAGCAGCAGAGTGACAACACGTTTTCACATTTTCAACAGCATGATTGAGAACGGAACCCAGACCCCAGCTAAATGTAGCTCTGTGGTTGCCTTCTTAAAAAGAAGGGATGTATTTCCTTGGTTTAGTTTTGTGGATTGCTTTCGCTGGTGCTATATAATAATACTGGTTTTATACAACGTGATCAGATGAACAGTTTCAGCCTATGGCATGTTTTTTTGCTTCTTGTTGATGCAGGGGGCTGTGGTGGCAGTGCTGATGAAGCACTACTGGGGAGCAGCGCTGAAATGCTCTTGATGTTGTAAACACAGCACATGAAAACAAAGGTGCCCTGAAGAGTTTATAATCTGCTCCAAATGCAATCCTAAATTCTAACCTCAATTACTTCTTGCTTTGTTAAATGGACTTTTTGGCTCCAAGGTGATTAATTATGATTAATTATATAGTAGCTTTCTAGTAGAAATTAATGCCTACCATGAGCTGCATTCATGCCACCAAGAAAATCTGTTATTATGTAAGTATGAGCTGAGGTATCTGTCGTCTTTGTGAGCTATCGTTTAGAGCTCGTATAGAAAGGCTCTGGAGGGTGAGAGAACTACTCCCACACATTTTACACAACGTAAAAGTTGGCTTATGTCAATGCTTCCCATTTCTGCCCTGAGTCAGTCCTAGCTACCATACACACTTCTGTCCTCTACATGTAAACACAAACCCTGCACCCTGGCTGCTGAGGTGCTTATTAACTCTTCTGCATCTTATAGTCACTTAGTATTTATTATCCTCTCTCGGTGTAGAGGGGAGGGGGAGGTTTCAAGAGCTGCTGGGCTGTTGTGTAGATCTTCACTCTTCCCCAAAGATGAAAATGATGGGAAGTGAAAGAATCTCTTCCTCTGAATGAGGGTGGTTCCAGAAGATGGTGGGATTTAACAGGCCTGAAGAAGCACTCAAACTTTGAAACCTGGCAGTGACAGTATATTTTCCCTTTTCTTCCTCTTTTCCAAGTATGCTGAGATATCAGTGGAGCATTTCTTTCTTCTTGATTGTCCTTATGTTGCTGCTTATCCTTGCTGTCAATATCCCAGCTGTTTGCACAGCCATTTAACTGTGTTACTACAAATAAAGTGCATCTGTAAAGTTTTAATGGGTGCAGAAGGAGCAGCTGGAGCATCCTCATGAAAAAGTGTTGTGTGTGAAAATTTTTTTAGCTGAAAATTGAGTGAAATTTAAAAAATAGAGAGATGAAAGAAGGAAAAAAAGCCCAAAGTATTTTTAAGTGAAGTTATGTCTCAAGTGTTTGTTTTTTTTCCTGTCCTTTACCAAGAATTTTCCATAATGGTGATTTTCAGCTGAAAGGCTTCCTAAGGGCTAAGGAGGATCTTAGCATTGCTTCCTTTTTATTTCCTTCTCCTTTGATGTCGACAGAGGCAGTAATAAACAGTCAGGGGCTCTGCAGGGACTGTGTGATGCGAAATCCAGATGCGAATGTGACTTGGGGCCAGGCGAGGAATTGAGTAGGGAGGAGTGCGGAGGGAACTACTACAGCGCTCTCGAGGGGCACATGCAGATTGGGCTCAGTCCACGGGCACACCAAATGAGAGGTTGTTTGTACATTTATTAAACTAATTACTTGTGTTTACTGTGCTGTGCTCTGGGCTCACTCTCAAAGAGCTCTGCTGTGCTCCATTCTTCAAATACAAAAAAAAAATACTGTAAAAGCATGTTCTTCAATAAGCAGCATGTAAATAGCTTAAATTTTCTTAGTTTTGTCCATGCTTTGATCTACATCTTACTAGCAATGTAAAGATAGGAAGCATTACAATGTATTTCTCTTTCCGGTCTTTTCAGTGGTGCCCAGTGACGGGACAAGGGGCAGTGGGCACAAACTGGAACACAGGAAGTTTCAATGTAACATAAAATTCTTTTCTTTGAGGATGACAGAGCCCTGGAACAGGCTGCCCAGAGAGGTTGTGGAGACATCTTCCCTGGAGAGATTCCAGAGCCACTTGGGTATGATCCTGTGCAATCTGCTCTGGGTGACCCTGCTTTAACAGAGGGGTTTATACAAGATGATCTCCAGAGGTCTCTTCCAACCCCTACCAATCTGTGATTCTGTGCATCTGAATTATCACTCTTACTGATTAATACCCTGCAGAACTGCCATCTTCTGCCGCCACCTGCAAACTCAGGTGGCTATCTCTTCTTGGTTTACATTCAGTCCTGCTTTCAAGGTTATCTCTCCACCTCTAGAGCCTTTAAAAAAACCAAAAAAAACTCACCAAAAAGAAAGAAAATTAAAATCTAAGTATTAAAGAATAAAAAAGTCACTCTGGGTCATTATTGATCTTTGTGCTGAGGTCCACCATACTGGTGATGTGGGCCATTCAGGTGGCTTGCAAACAGAACTACCCCTCTTAGAGACTGTCTCATCTTTTGCCGTTCCCTCCGGGATTATTTGTCTCCATGGTGGTTGCTGACCTAACACGGCCTCTGTATGGCAGAGGCAGTTTGAGAGAACGTCCAAACTTTGGTTCTTGCAAGCTCACTTAACAGTGATTTGGCTGTTCCCTGCCCACCTCACCCACCTTTGTTTGATTTTTGAGGAAGACTGTCACTTCAGTTCTGTGTCTCATTGTAAGTTGTTGGTAGCAGCTGGTGCCACGTGGGCTCTGGTGATCCTGGTAAACTGAAAGCTGTGAAAATGGATGATGTTTTTTGTTTCCCTACCTTATTCAGCTTGCAACATTTGGGAGGTCAACTGATTTTAGGTAGAGAATGATCTTTTTATTAATACTCTCCAAATATAATAAATAGACACTCCCACTTCAGCATCAGGGAAATGATAAAGAAAAGAGAAAGACCCCAGAGTGCTTATTACCAAGGAAACAGAAAATTGAAAACCGGAATTGCTCTTCCTTGCCTGAATAGCAGATTAGATGGTGGATATGTACCAAACTGAGCAGAAGGCTATGTGTAACAATGGGTCCAGCAGCTCTATCTGTAGGAAAAGCTCTTTTAGACTCCCCAGTGAGCTGTTCCCACCCCTTTCTGAATACAACTGGAGAAGAGCCACTTCTGGATTTGACAACCCAGAGCTGAATTACCCAGATGAATCACCATGGAGAAACTGAGTCATCCCCACCATGTCTGGAGAGAACAGAGCACAGTGGCTTTGCAGAGCCTTGGGCCTTTCCCTATCAGAAGCAATAAAGCTGCTGTAGCTGAATCCAACAGTAAAAACATTTAGATTTTTAACAGTACAGCCATTATTCACCTTCCACTTAAGCTGTAAACTGAAACTTGCCACTGTGAATCAAAGTGTGTGGAACAAAAAAGATATATAAACTCATATATGACAGTGTGACACAGATTCTCAGGGTACTGCAAGAAATTTCTTGAGGCTTACACAGTCTGCACAGCTAATTGTAGATGTGCTGAGCCTCTTAATCGACCATGAAAGTTCAGACAGCGGGGTGGGGGAGAAGTCAATTCCTGCGTATTTCTCTCAACTATGAGAATATCATCAAGTCCATAGGGGATTTAACTGAAATTTCATCTCTATTCTCTTTTTCAAGTAACTGCATCTTACACTTTCTATTTTTGACAGGAAATAAAATATTCTTAAGTATAAAATATACTTAAATGACTCAGTATTTGCTTCATTTTTGTAAGATAGCAATATTTTCTTGTCTATGTATATTTATTTCACATTATTTTTTCATATATATTTATGAGACTTCTTTTACAGTTAAAATATATTTTGTTTAAAACCATTAGCATTATGCATTGTATATGTGCACACAGAGATATTGCAGTTGCTGTTGAAAAAGCAGCTGCCTGTGATATGCCATAATAAAGCAAAATATCAAGTGCTGTTGTTTCTAGTTTACAGAATTAGATGAAAATGAGCCTTTTTTTTGCTGTTGTGTGAATGGAACCTGCCTCTGTGGACTGCTCTACTTAGTGTGCCTCACAGTAAGAGCTGCTCCTTGGGTGTAATTATTAAGGATCCCGATAAGGTATATCCTGGCCAGACCTTCATTTCCTACAAGCATGCTGAGCTGCCTTACAGCTCTGTCACAACTTTGGCTTAAAGTTCTTCTGTGAGTCAAATACATTTATTGAAGTAAGATGTGCCACTGCTTTCTTGAAATTTCATGAGTTAAAATACCTAAGATGAGATTTACCACTTACATATAGCTACTAGATGAGCCTCACAGTGTCCCACCTGGCTCCCAGCTCTTGCACATGGCTTTGGCCACAGTCCTGTCTGATACCTGCTCGCTCTGTGCTCCTCTTGAGCACCCCATGGTACCTTCGGTGGCAACAGACACATGTGTTTTTGTAGGTGAACCCTGCCCCTGGAGAGTGGTCCAGTTTCAGTGACACCTGAACATAGGTGTCCTTGTTTGAGTTGAGTCTTCCCAGATGCTTATGCTGAACTGGGCACTGTGGTCTGGAGGGCCAAGACAGAAGCCCATCAGTTCCCTGGGGACATCTGTGGGCCTTAATGGCTCTGATCAACACCATCTGGGACTCCTAACACTGTATATGGGCCTAGGAGTCCCATTTTAGCTCAGCTCTGGGCATACAGTCCCTCCCCAAGCCATATCATAGGCTGGTCCTCATGCCTAGGGCACCTGTGCTTCTGCTGCAGTGCCCTCTGCTCCCAGTTGGATCTCTGACAGACACTGGACGTGATTTCTGGTCCTCCTATGGGAGGAGTTTCTCTGCTGATGTATGTTTAGAAATTATCTTATGTCTGAGGGGCCACAGTTTTCCCCAGACAAGAAGAGACATCATTTACTGTAAAATATCACCTCAACCTAAGAAAAAGAGTCCAAAACTTGAGAGCCAGTTCTAGGAACTGAAAGGAGACTGAAAAGCAGTAAAATAGGTACTCTGATATGCAGATATATTTCAGACTGAATTATGGATTTGTCCCATTAACTTTATATTTTGTTAAGCTTCACTTAATGCAATAGCCCTTTGCATTCATACTTCTGAGTTCCCTAAAAGACCTACCAGTAAACACAGCCTAAAGTGTTTATGAACAGAGAGACAGTGCTGCTTTACATCGTGGCTAAGAACTACATATTGCAGGAAAGGGTATCTTCCAGGTGATACCCAAAATGTTTTCTTTTGAGCTACTTCCCTGATGTCTTAGTGATGGAATGACAAAATTGGAGCTGCATTAATAATTATCTGGTTTGCATTTCTATGGGGCAGGTTATTAATTAACCTGTGCTCCAAGTTCAGTATTGACAGTGCTCTTGCTTCTTGTTAAAGTGAAGTGATTTATTTGGTTTTGGTGTCAAGCACATGCTGTGCTGACCTTTCCTGTAAAGATGTATTGTGTTTACGTCTTGTAGGTGACGTGATAGAAAAATCAAACTCTTCTGTTCTGCCTGGAAAGCTGTGAATAAATCATGGCTGGCAAATAGGTCATCCAATTCCAGCTTTCATGGAGGTAAGGTGGCCTTTAATTTTTCTAATGCATCAAGAAGCAAAAGCTGGTAAGACACAAACTGTGGGTTTTTTTATGATTTCAGTCATTAAGTTTTTGTAGATTTCGTCAGTCTTATGACCGATAGCACTGTGGCTCTCTTTGTCGTCATTCCAGTGCTGAGATAAATAATATTATTTGAATAGAAACCCAAAATGAAACATACACAAGAATCGGTAGTATTGAAAATGCTGCAGCATTAATTAATAAATTAATTAATACAAACAGCCTTAACGCTGCTCTAAGTGTGTAAGGCCTGTGGCTGTAGATGACAAGATGCTGAAGCACTGAGCCTCCTTGTCTGATTGGGTGCACATCTCTTTCCTGGCTACACAATACTGACCGTGTAATGAGGCGGGAGAGTAGAAAAGGAGTTCTGACAGCGACACCGACCGTGCGCTACAGTGTTCAGAGTTGTTGTTTGGGATGTGGCTGTGGAGAGCTGTGTTGGTTTTCCTAATGAGGGATGTTGTTTGGGCTTGTTAGCACATCTCCCTTGCAGTTTAATGTGCCTGACAGGTTTTGGGTAATTTGTATGTTGAGTTTGACAAGGTGAGCTGAGAGCATGGATTTCTGGTGCTGGAGTCTGGTGAGAATGTGCCTGCTGTTATCAAACCACCTGATTGTGAGAAGTTTGCTGTTAAGTATACTGCTGAGATTTCTCTCTGGAATTTTCTTGCTTATTATGAAACTCTGACTCATTTTGCTGCCTCGTGTAGAACAAATAAAAGAAATTATGAAATGATAAAGGAAGCATCAGTGCTTTCTTGGGAAATCTCTTTTCAGAGGAGCACAACATCTGCAAAATGACACCTACTTTTTGTTTTCTTTCCAGAAGCTATATCTCAATTATCAAAATCAGTAGCCTTACTGCAGATACTGTGCTTCAGAACCACCAGATGCTTACATCTGATGGACCAGAAAGAAGGGCGATTGTATCAGTGAACACTGAGATTGGGCAATATTAAGTACGTGGCAATCTTTAAAACTGTACTTTTAAGAATCTGTGTGACAGAGTTTTCAAGAAGTGCAGAGCCAGCAATGCAATATTTTCATCCTGCAAATGTTAATTATTCTGTTAGGTGATAAAAGTCTATCTATCTTCCCTAATAGTGAATTTCCTGTAGCAAAATGTGGAGACCAGAGGCACGTTTTGCAGAATTCACAGGGCAGAGAACTTTTGATTTTTGTTTCTGGTATTTTATAGAAAGATCTAATTCTGTTGCCTTTGAAGCTGAGAGATCATCCCTTGCATTCAGTGGGTACTGGCCCTTGCCCGTGGGTGCTTTAATGTCCTGTGCTGTACAATATTTGCTAATGAGGGAAAATTCATATGACTGTATGTTGCTTAGGCACTTCAGTGGTTTGTGACCTGTTAATAACCTAGACTGTGGGAGATGCATCTTACACTTATTCTTTTGAATGAATTGTCAGAATTCATAACGGCACATATGGTAAAACATTTGCATCGTGGTTTACTGCTTTGACTTTTTCGCATACGTTTTCCTGGGCAACGGTTACTGATGACGCACAACACTGATCAACCACAACAGATCTCATAGAGGTTTAGGGTACCAGTCGTAAAACTACACAACAGTGCAGTGAAAAACATGGGGCTTGAGCAATTTGTGTCCCTGATGTGCCTTTTGTGATGTGCTAGTTAGTCTTAATGACAAAACAACACATGTATGAATAAATATAGAAATTTAACTGTATGTGAGGACAGCTAACAGGGTTCTGAGACTTCCAGCTGCCATTTGCAGCTCCTGAAACATCAGAAATTCTTTAGTAATTAGAAACTGTTATTGTATGGGCACCTGTTTAGCTGGCCCATGATGAAGAATCGAGTTGCGCTATCTACTTCCCATTTTTACCACAATCACTCAGACCAAAGAAGATATGAATTGGAAAGATGATTTCTATAAGTTTGTGTGACTTCTCAGAGTACCAGGGATCCTCCCAGGAGGAGACTGGCAGGTGTAAGAGGGGGATGGATGTTCCTTCTTTTTCTGCTACATGTTTACAGATGCTCCTGTTCAGATCCAGGAGCGAGAAATTCTGTCCTTGGGTTCAATCTCCTTTCCTCAGTGAAAGTGTTGCTCACTTGGAAAACAGGCTCCATGGAAAACAGGCAACTTCAGTCATCTCTCTGCCTCTCATTTGAGCCTGATAAGAAGTAGAAAAAAGTTACCTCCTAAAGTGCATTAGGATGCTGCTGTGTTATGCAGGATGATAAAATGTGTTGTTATGATGTGTTAGGGCAGTACTGTTTACTAAACAATATTAAGATATACGCATATATATTTTCTTAAGGGACACAACATTAAGCTACCACTACTTCCAGAACTTTCTATCGTGTTCTAAGTAATTATTGCTGAGGTTTAATCCACTGGTTACTCAACCAGTGCCTCTCTGTCTCCTGCTTTGATATGCAGCTTTGACTCCAAAACAAGGGAAAGATTTGCCTTTCCTTGGAGCATCAAATACAGTCCCAAACCAGAGACAGATTGATGGGCTGG
Source organism: Baryphthengus martii (assembly GCA_013396935.1). Taxonomy (NCBI): domain Eukaryota; kingdom Metazoa; phylum Chordata; class Aves; order Coraciiformes; family Momotidae; genus Baryphthengus; species Baryphthengus martii. The sequence goes on from VWZK01000509.1 coordinate 165,901, forward strand.
GTGTTCCTGCAGTCTTGCTGTTTCTCAGCAGCTTCTCAGATATCACTCTGGTAGGTCTATTCCTGTGTTCAGAATTTAGTTGCTTGGATTCCAAAAGGACTTTTACATCAGATCAAATTAATGGAAAAGTAACCTTCTTTTTGTGGAATCCATAAATTGAATTCAGTCTGCTTTCTAAGCCCACTCTGGCATTTTTACCTTCTAAATTCTTTAATATTTGCAGGACCTTAAAACAGTTGCTCTTTTCTTACAGTGCATTGCAGTTTGGGGAGTTTTGATCCATTTCTAAAAGGCCCTTGGTTCCCTGCAGGGCACTGGGAGAGGTGACTGAGTTTGGTAGATGTCATATGCACCGCAACGTGTGTGCTGGTGAGGCAAGGGAGTACTTTGTGAGAACCACCATTTGAATTTAACGTGGCTGCAGGTAGATGGATCCTAAGCCCCAGATGGTCACTTTCAACCTGAATTTCTTAAGATCCTCTGTGTCTGAGTGCTCTGAGCATCACTGTCGCTGATGGCAAATCCTTTACTGACATCAGAAGTCCTATGACTTAAGTAGAGTTATAGCAGCTTATACCAGTTGCGACTCTGCCTTCTGAAGTGTTCACACATGCACCCTTTTGAGTTCTGACTTTGACACGATAAATATGAGAGAAAGTCCAAAGCAGTCAGTCGTATTTTTCAGCTTGTTTTTTCCATATGATGTAGCTGTATGTGAGGAAATGTGACTGCAAGCTGATATTCCTATGGTTTCCAAATAGATAATATAATTCCAAATAATATAATAAATAATTTGAAGGATATTGAGAACTAATAAACATGAAGTGTTTCCAAAATCCAAAAATGAGTGTGTCCTGGACGACAGCTTTTTAGCAATAAAGTGCGTGCACAGATTTTATTGCAAATCCTAGGAGCTGTGAAGTCCAACTTGTGATACAGTTGGGCTTGTGATACAGAGATAAAGCAATGCATTTTGGTTTGTATATTCCAAGTCTTTCAAAGGTTGTTGGTAAAAGATAAAGAAAGATCATTTTGATGTATTTGCCAAAGAAACCGTTGAGATTTCACAGCAGACTGCAAGATGCACTAGCCAGACTAAACAAAATAACTAATGCTGTTGTTGTTTAGTAGTTATTTGCCTGTAAAATATTAAAATATGGAAGTACTTGGGAAACTGCAAAAGTAGAAAGCCATTTATGTAAGGGCGTGGAGTTTCTGCAAGTCTAGACTGGCCTCATCTGACTGGGTTCCAGTGGAGGTGCACCGTGCTTGGTTATACTTCTTTGTGTTTCAGTTTAGGACATTGGCCATAAAATAGACCTTTCTTTCTTTGGCTGAAATTCTTCCCTGTGCAGCTGACTGATAAAATAACCCTAGAAATACTAGCCTGGAGAGTACACTATGAGTAGCATTTTGGCTGGGCTACTTCTTCTGTATGAACCTGTGCTTGCTCTGCAACATGTGGCACTACTCATCAGATAGCTGCTGAAATTGCCTTTTCTTGTTGAGTTTGACATACTGAACCCATGTCTTAAGACGTAAATTATAATTGAAATGTATTTTCAGTCACCTAACTTCCTTGCTTTTATTTATTTTTTTTCAGGCAGAAGGTTCCAGGCTCCAGAGAGAGCTGAGAGGATATTTAGCAGCCATCAAAGGTACTTTTAAGTTTTACGTCATATTTTCTTAAAGCAAAACTTTTTTTTTAAATTGAGACAAGTAGGGTTATTTAAGATATACAAAGACAAATATAATGCTTTTGTCATCAGTAATCCACATTTCTGCTTTGGATCTGGCACAGGCTCTTTAGCCTGTTGCTAGGGATTGTGCACCTTCGATGTCAACTCGTGTGTACAGTCTTTCATGCACAGCTCATCCTTGACTGTCCTTTGTGTGCAGGACCACTGCTCAGCTTCTCACATTGCGCGCATTTTGAACATCCACTAAATCTATGCATCTTGTCCTTGCCAATGCTAGAGTATGAAATAGCCCATGCAAGGCAGGGCTTGATCTCCACAACTGTAACGCTTCCAGGTATTACTAATTGGATGATGACCTCCTCCAAAACTATGCTCCCAACCATGACGTGATTGCTTGTGTATTTCTGACTGCTTAATCCATCATTTTTTTTTTGAGTTTAAACATCAAACGTAATCTCTTTTGATACTACATTGAAAATCCAAGTAGCAGAAGCTCTCTGGTCAGTCCTTAAGTATCAGAGATTAAGTTAACAGCTATTTAAATCCTACTGGGCATTGGCAAATTCAGCACACTCAGCACCATATACAGAGTGTTCTTTCTCATGCCTCCTCCCTTTGGAGAATTTGGAGGCCAGCTACTAAAAGGAACGGAGTAAGAGTTCGTGACTGACAGAAAGACAGTAATGACTTCTTGAGATAGATGTATATATATATTTATATAGAGACATATGTACATATATGTGTATATGTTTTTACCCTGGCTCTAGTCCAGTAAGAAAAATGTTACAAATGAGTATTAACATCCTTGGAAATCACTGTGTCATAATACAGCTTCAGCAGCTGTTGTTTTCCATGGGAATTGTAAAATGAGGAGCAAAGCAGTAGCTTAATGTCTTTGAACATCTATTATTTGCTGGATGGGCTGGGCAGGGAAAATCCTGTACCAGATAAAAGATATTTTGCTTTTTAGGGATTTGCACAGCGTCTTTTGTTCTTGGAGGAAATTTCTCACCAGCTGTCTTTGGGGACCCATTGGATGCACTGATTTTACTTTCTTATCTTTCGGTCATCTCTTCCCCGCACCCATTATCAGATGGATGTTCAGAAGCAGTGTGATAAGGCTGCTTGTTGGCCAGATGGCTCTTCTGTCACGTAGGCTGACTGTTTACGTGCTGCTTTGATTTCCATGTTGGTGACAACAATCCTCCTCGCCATGTTTCATTTTCTTTCTCTCTCTTTCTCTTCTTTACTACTCTCTACATTTGTGGTCATTTTGCTGATTTGAAAGTATAAGATCTATGTACGATTTAAGCAAGGAATGTCCATCTGAGCCTTCTTATGACCCTCTATCTCTTCATTTCCCTTCATAGAATCTATCCCTTCATAGAATCCTTCTGTGACTTTAATATACGTGATGGGTTGAGGTTTCGTATCACCCATTCTTAAAAGAATTTTTACTGCATTCAGATTCCTTCTCTTGCTCAAAGGTGCTTCTTAGTATTAGCTGGATCTTGATCTTTACTGCTGTTGCTCAAGGACTCGGAGGAACCATGTCATAAAGCTGATGAATTTTTGAATGGCTTTTTTGTGCTGCTTTATTTCACCTGCGTGGTGGTTTAACATCTGCCACGTCTCAGTGGTGTTTGTACTGACAAGACTGTGTACTATTCCCCGTACCTATAGTTGTCTCATGCCTCAGTCTTATCTCTTCCAGTCTCCTTGGCAACGTGTATCTGGGTTCTCTACCTCCTGATTATTTTTTTTTAGGCCTCTGAGAGCTGTAGGTGACTTTATGGGCCAATTATTAAAGAAACACTAAATCAGCTTCCTGTTCTCTACTCTGAGCTCTTTTCAAGTGACAGTGTAGATGAGGAGATGTAAACCTGGACCTGCATGCAGGTGACAAGGTGGTAGAGGTAAGAAGGAATCCTGCATCACAAAAAAGAAGCACCATACTTTTCAGGTGGCTTAATGTAGTGAGAAATACCAACTGCTCTACAGGAAGGAAGGGGGAGATTCTGGAGGTCTGTAAACAGTTTTGCTGCCTGGCTGCCAGTCTGTGGCCGACTGAACTGCACATAACCTCCAAGCACACAAATCCAAAACTCAGTCGTAAACTTCAGTTTCTTAGAAGCAATAAAAGTATTCATCAGCTTTCTGTAAAATTTAGTAATGAAATACAATGTTATTGAATTGTTCCAGTGGAAATTCTAATGTACAACTAGCTCAAACAGATACAGCCCTTATGGCAGGATAGGTCATTTCCCTGGTGAATTGCACATCAGGTCCTCTTCCATCCTCAAATGATTAAATATTAAGAGCCAGACTAATGTGCCTTACTCCATCAAGAAAATAGGATTTTCTCTGTGATTTAGCCTAGATTTCCCTGCTGGAAAGCGAGGAAACCCCATAGTATATGGGTTCTAAGGCCGACATGGAGTCCCAGGCCAGTCTCAATTTCCATGGGAATCTGAGTACATAGGACATGATATAACAGAGTCACATACCTTCTGCCATCTCTAGTGTCCTTAATGGGAATCTCTGCACCATCACTTCCAGGAACCCTGCCACATGGGGACCTCCACAAGTCCTTTGGGGCTCTAGGAATAGGGGTTCTTTCCTGTAGAAATAGAGATTATATCATCCGAGAATAACTAGAGAGTAACTGGATTATTCAGCATCATTTTTCCTAAGCGATTCAATTATTTTGGCATTTGTAGTTATTTAATAAAGTGACCCAATTACCAAGAAGAATCAGTACTGAATGAAACAATTGATATTAAATATGAATTCCTAGCTATTCATCAGCAGTAAAAATTCTCAGATTTCTTAGTACTTTAATGACTTGCTTTAAACAATTTATCATTCTCAGTGATAACAGTCAAAACCAGCAGAGAGAGACAGCCTGCAGTCTATGGCTGAGACACTAATCCTCTTAACTTTAGTGCTGAATAATGCATAAAAGGTATCAGTGCATAAAAAATAATTCTCCATGAAAATCAGCCAAATCAAAAAGTCATTGGACATTGTAGGTTTATGCCCACAGGCATGAAAAATACCCCTGGCTTGGTATTTACCTATGCACTGATTTGGAGGGTTGCAGTAACCCTGGTATAGATGCAGTAGGAGGGAAGCAGGACAGATGTTCTTGGCCTGTGGAAATTTCAAACTGAAGCCCTTGACTGAAGAGGCCAAGTACTGTAATGTCCACTTGCCTCACACTGCAGCTGGATTTGATAGATACTTTTTACAGCGTTGTGGTAGAATTACCAGATTCTCAGAACTGAAAAAAAGCATAAAAGTTGGTGCAACTTTGCTATGACTCAATCACGGGATATTAAATGTCTTTTACCTATTCTCTTAAGCAGATCTCTGCCTGAGTCTTCTAGTACTTAAAAAAAGAAAGTCTGTAGGAAAAGGTGCTCTACCAAAGCGTGGTGTGTGCCTGAGCTGCGTGCAAGCTGCAGGAGGGATTAGCGAGCAGCCGTGCTGGCCTGCCTGCCGCAGGAGCTCCAACGCAAGTCCAGTATGCAGTCTGCTCAAGGGCAGGAGTTCAGGTATCAGAACAGATCAAGTGTGAGCAGGGATGCACAAACCTTCCCGTTTGTGCGGCCACCCTGAGTGGGCAGGAGCAGCCCTCTTAAGCATGGCGATGCTGTGCTTGTTTTGCCTTACTTCTGTGTGGATGCATTTGCAGTGGCGTTAAAGATTTTTAAATGAATCCTGCCTGAAAAAGTATGTGAAAATCATCTGTATTTTACTGTAATCTGCTATATTCTAGGCAAAACAAACCCAACCCTTTATTCAGAAACCCTTTCTTAGCTGGCGATACATCATCCTCAGCGTTAACCACGAAGGAGGAAAGGTAGAAATATGGCTTAAGTTCTTCTGCTATACCTGTTCTCTGAGCAGAGCTCTGCTGTTAAAAAAGCACCCCCAAGACAATCCCTGAAGAGATCAAATATCCTGTTTTGGCTCAGCACCTCTTGATTTAAGGGTGAAAGCTTGTACCCTCTGAACACCAGGCTTTCCTTTGTACTTGTTCTCCCTCTTTTACATGTCATTCTCTCACTTGAACCCAAATCTGAGAAGAGCCATCTACTTTCGACTTTCTCAATATCTTTTTCCCTATCCTGCTCATTCTGTAGACCACTATTTTTGTATTAGGCAATGTGCTTTGCTGTATTTATTTTCCTGTGATCTCTCAAGTGCATGTTTTGGAGCGTGTGGTGGAATACCTGCTGATTAGGTCAAGTTTACTCTTCTAGTCATTCCAGTTTCGAATGAATTCTTTTCTTCCATTCCTGGACATTTCCTTGTGCAAAAAACAGAAGTATTGATATTATTCCTAAATTCAGCCACTGAGCAGTTAAATTGTGATCACACTAGAGATATTTTCAAGACAGCACAGATGTGCTGCAGCAAACAGACTTTGGCTGGAGAAAAAAATATGTTGGTTTTTTTTTTTTAAAAAAAGTTAATGCTAGATTAAAAAAATAGTGGTGTTACTCAGATTTTTGCAATAAAGCTGTCATTTTAAAATTACTGATTCTGAACTGACTTGTAGCATGTTAGATGAGATCAGTTTGATTTCACTGGATTCAGAACCACATTCAACATCTAATGTGTTGGTGCTCCATCAAAATGGAAAGGCAAACCCCATTGTCTTCAATGGGGGGAGTAATTTACTCACTGGCGTCAAAGTGATCACAGTGAAGATAGATTTAGGCTTTTTCTCATAATATCAGTGAAGCTTCTTTACATTTAAGTCTGGTCCTCTGTGAATTACAGTGTGATAACCATCAATAGTCCCTGTCCTTGTTTCACCTGTGGTAACAAGAGCTCCAAAGGTGACTGAAGCAGTTTGGCTTAGCACACTTCTCTGTAGACACCACCCTGCCCCAAGTGTAAATAAGCACCAGGCTCCACATACTTCTAAACCTACTGGGTGAGCATTCAAGATAGTTACAGTTCTTCCTAAAAGCAGGTCCGTTACGGCACTCTTCCCAAATTCAGGCATCTCTTTTGCCTAGACACTGTCTCAGCTCTTGTCAGTCCTTTGCTTCATTATGAGTATACCTTTAGGTCAACATCATCATTGTGGGCACAAGAATAGCAGGCTCAACAACTCTCACTTTACAGCTGAAAGCTCCCAAGACTTAAATATCTTTGAACACAAGGAAACAGAGAAATCCTGAGATATGTTCTGCCTGTGTGTAACCACTCCCGTTTTGCGGAGCACTTTTCTTTACCACAGACCTCTGACAGCTTTTCTCGTAAGCTTGTCTTTACAGCCAGCAATTCCCATAAATCTCTGCCATTTTAACCCTGGAAATGCCTCCTCTTCCACACAGGTTGGCATGGTACTCATTACGGACAAGATAGGAAACTGTTCTGTAGGGCAGAAGAGCTGAGAATAACCAAAGGCAGGTCACTATTGGAATGTCTTTTCAGTGACAGTCTTTCAAATTACATGTCTTTAGTGGGCAGGACTACCCTCTGAGTTGTTATTCAGGTTCAGGTATGTGTAGTTCAGAATAGAAAATTGAATCCTTAATCTGATAGAAACATTTCCATCTGTGTATAGATATGGATTAATCCTTCTCCTGGGGACATTTATCATTTACCTAAGGGAACTGGATAAAAAGAAAGATTTTATTTCAGCTTCTGAAAACGATACTCTAAACATGCCAGAGGGCATAGTATAGTGAGTACATTTGGGTCAAAATAAAGATATTTAGCAACAGTTTCTTGTAGCTTGCAGCTATATGACCTTCCTTCTGTCTAATCACAGGGATGCAGGATGCCTCAAAGAAGCTTACAGAGTCTCTTCATGAAGTCTATGAGCCAGATTGGTATGGACGAGAAGATGTGAAAATGATTGGAGAGGTAAGATGTGTGGAAAGAGGAAAAAAAGTATTTTGGCTGCAAGTGGCTTAATCTGAGCCATGGAGGAGAAATGTGTATCCGAAATTTCCCTTAATTCTTCGTTGCGTATTTAATCATGTTTTCTGAGGGTAGAAATTGTCACTCTTGTGCAATGCACCTCCTGCTGACCAGATGCCTCATTTGCAACACCTGTTTTATGAATTAGCTGAGGTATGCTCCCACTGAGGTCAACATCAGTGTGACCAGAACTGGTCCTGATAGCAACTGGTTGACAAGTCTGTACAAGAAATCTTACATGCAGTTTTGCAGTCAGGATTCTTAATTCAACTGAGTGTTAAAAATGATCAAACCTGCTTATCTTTGTATGCTCTGTAGCAACTCTTGAGCCAGTGGCACTAAACAGAACATCTGATGGGACACTCGCAGTTCTCTGACAAGAATCAGAAATTGAAGGGCAAATTAGGCTGCAGGTCACTATTCATTTTAGCCTTTTTAGCTTCCTCTGGTGGTTAGAGAAGAATAGGCTTGTCTAGAGGACACTGTAGGAGTTTGACTTGAGGTGTTCTGAATTGCCTGTTTAAACAGCTGTAAGTCTGGGGGAAGTCTATCAGCAAATGTACTGGTGGTGACAAGAAAGTGCAAACTGTTATCAGTGCAGCTTTTAAGCACCTGACGCTCAGTTTGCAAGGCCTCTTGGATAATCTAGTTAACAAGAAACTGGAAAACAGAGCAGTCTTCCCATGCATGATGGCTTTTCTCCTCTATGGCTGCTTTCCCCTACCTTTCCCTGCTAAAGGCATGATATGGTTTTCGTTTTAAAAACACCCAACTTCCAAAGTATCGAAGTTAAGATACCATACCATTTATATTGGTTTAGCTTAAGCAGCTGGAAGATCTGCTGCATCTTGTATTTGTAGTGCCTCATCTTGTATTTGTGGATTATTACATTTTACACTCAGAAATCTATAATTGTATGTGAAAGGGCCAAAATTTGACTCTTTATATATAAGGATAAGTGTTAGATATGTCTTCCTAATAAGAGATTCATGTGGGCAGTATTACAAAATCTCTCCTGATTTTTGCCCTATATCATCACAAATGTAAATTTATACATCCCTCAACCTACAGTAAAAAAAAAGAAAATATGTTTGTGAGGTCCAGGATATAAATGATTGTTCCAAAAGGGATCCACTTAAATAGCCTTATTCTTTATAGTAGGAAAGATAGTGGCTTAAAGAAGTCTTTGACGATGTTTTTTGAACACGTTAGCTTTCATAAAACCTCCATGTTTTTAATTTGTCCAAAATATATATCGGCAAGATACAAAGGCAAATGCACAAGCTTGCAGTTGCTTGCTATGATCTAATGCTGTGCTGCTCTGTAGACCGCTGTGATTAAATATTGTGTTAATAAATGAAGTATTACTTCTAAGCATGATTAATAGATTGTAATAATTCATTAGGGACTCTGTTAGGGTAGGAAATGAATGAACTGAAGGCTGGCATCAAACAGCATTTATAATATGCCCTATAGTAGCTGACGATAAAACAAACACTAGGGAATAGCTTTCCGGAGTTGCCGGCGAGAATAGCAGCCCTGCAGAGCAGTGCTCACCCTCTTTAGCCTCCCTCCCATCACAGCAGGGAGTACAGTGATTTTTAAGATGTGCAAAGAAAAGGGGGATCAGGATGTTTAACACGTACTAACAACTTGTTCATTTGAGAATGCAGGACCTGGAGCGCTGTGTCTCCATGTAACAGGATTGGTTTCTGGTGAGGAGTCTTACCCAGCTCTCCACAGGACCCTTCTCACATCGGCTGCAATAACATCTTAAAAAATGGAAAACTACAAGGGCTGTCTCCTGGTGACTACCCCAGAGCTGCAGAGGGGATAAGGGAAAAGCACTGTAGCTTCTACAGGGGATGTTTTTTTATTCTGCCTGCTGATGTTGGCAAGTTTCATATCTAGCATCCCAGTTCACTAGCGATGCGGGGTAGAGTTCTTGTCTGTGCATCGACCATTTCATCAAATGTGCCTTAATGGCACATAAAGGATGGATGGAAAAACCTTTACTTAGGGTGGGTCTCCACAGCTTTTATTTTAAAAGCGATCAAGGAAAGCTAAGCTTACAAATCTTTGTAATTGATGGGAAACCATCAATTTTTTTCCTTTATTTTATTTACTCTTCTATTTTCATTTGTACTTCTTTTCTTTCTAAGAAAGGTACATTGGCAGTGCATATACTTAGGCTTAAGAACTAGGGCAGCTTCAGATTCTGTGTTGTTGACCCTCAGGGACCTGAAACCCTGAGGAAGACCTCGAAGCCGTGATATCCTTATTTTCACATAGCAGTTACTATTTGAAAGAATGAAAACACAAAGTAGTTATTAAACTAAATCTTCTTTTGTTGTGAATTAAAGCTTGAAATGTTAAGGTGTTCCATTTTATTTATCTTATAAATCCACTCTGATTTATTGCCATAAAGATGATTTTAAAACTTCAGAAAGATTATTCTTTACCAATTAATTTTGAATTTCTTCTAGATTTGAAGTGGAATTAAACTGCTAAGTACATTTTTTCACTTTTTCTGCCTTTACAGAAATGTGATGAACTTTGGGAAGACTTCCATCAAAAACTGGTGGATGGGTCATTGTTGACCTTGGATACATATCTAGGACAGTTTCCTGATATCAAAGTACGGTAATGTTTTCCTACAAAGGACAATTTATAAAATTACTGTTGAGTCATAAAATAAATAGAAAATAAGATTACAAGCAAAGAAAAATAAAAAAGGAGGGGAAGTGGAAGTCATCTCTTCTGCAGTGTAAAATATGTTGTTCTGAAAGTAAATACCTGACATTAGGCTGCACTGATTTTCTAAGTGAACAAAAATGTTTTTCATGCAGTAGTACTCAAAAGTAAATTAGCCTTTGTAGATAAAACCTGTATGGTTTTTTTTCCTACTCTTGTTTATTTGGTATGAGATAATTCTCACCAGTTTCAACGGGGACACTTCAAGCTCTTCAACTTTTATAATGCCAGGCAAATTGCAATGTGAAAAGCAGACCTTTTGTTATTGGCTAGATGCACCTGTGGGTATCTAAATATTTTCTCCTGACTAAGGCATGGTTCCTGTCTTTTAATTAGTTATAAAAAAGATTTGGTCATATACATCAGGAGAGACTGTTATGTTACTTGAAAATCAAACTGCACTGATACCCAACTTCAGCATGTAGAATTTACATATAACATATAGCTTTGTAAAGTCAGTATATGTCAAAGAACTATTGTTTAGTTTTTAAAGAATTATAGCAGTTAAATTAGAAATCCTGTTGTGTGTTGAACTCCAATTACCTTAGTTATATGTCAGAGCAACTATACTGAGAAGTATATTTTAAGCATTTTTCCATCTCTAGAAAAAAAGACATTATTTATTCATTTTGCACATGCTATATAAGGGGGAAAAGATGGTGTTGCCATGAGTTTAACAGGTCCACTTATTCTAGAGAATGAGACAAGTCTTGCATAACACTGATATCTCACTTCTAAGGCCTGTAAGACCTACACCTACAAAAAACCCTTTCAAACCATCTGTAAATGGATTCCTTGTTTAAAATAAGGTGATTAGTTTGTCTCTTTTACCATGTCTATGTTTCTGCATGCAATAGTAATTCAGATACGAACAGCGGGTAAGGGAGAGTAAAAATATATGAAAAACTTAAATGACAACATAGGTAAAATAGCTTTTTAAAAAAGTGCTATTTGTGCTGCCTTTCATTTCTACCCCTGTACAGACTCGCATTGCAAAACGAAGCAGAAAACTCGTGGACTACGACAGTGCAAGGCATCATCTAGAAGCCCTACAGAGCTCCAAAAGAAAAGACGAAAGCCGAATTACCAAGGTAGCACAATTGGAAGGATGCTTAATAAAAACTGTAAAAAAAACCACCAAAAAAAGCGCACAGAACCAATTTTGGCAGGCATTACTTTGTTGTAGTGGTTGCAGAAGTCATCCTGTTTCATTTTGTTTTAGGCAGAAGAAGAATTTCAAAAAGCACAGAAAGTATTTGAAGAGTTTAACACTGACTTACAAGAAGAGTTGCCATCTCTGTGGTCACGGTAAGCCTAGGCAGATACTGGTCTGGAAGGCCTAAAGGGGGAGTAAGGAAAGGGAACCAGGAGATTTTAATCAGTTCTGGTAGAAAATGGTTTGATGGCTCCTTGAATATCCCATCTATTATCTTTTCGTAACGATAAAAGGAAAAATGTCTGCAAATTATTCTTCCTTTCAACAAAAATAAAAAAAGAAGCCACTTGTTAGCAAAACAGATCAAATGTTTCCACTGTCAAAAGTAATTGTAAAGAGCTGCCACAACCTTTTCTAAATTTGCAACAGATCTATTTGTAAGTGTTGTTTCTGTAAAAGGTATTGAAACAAAGAACCTTACAAATGCATAAATATTTTGTGGTAGTTGTTGTTTCCAAGTTCCTATAAGGTACTACCAATGCGGTAGAAGAAGGGAAAAAGCTACATTTTAACTACACCGGAACACACATGTCATAGTTTTACGCTGACATTGTCTGTGATGTAAAAGCATTTGATGGTGTAGATAATTCATTTGAGGTATTTGATACTTGATTGTGTTTATACAGAAAATGCAGACAAAATGAATGGGAGAACAAAGGCAGTAGAGCAATAAGCATCTCATTAGTGTGCTAAGTTCTTTAACAAATGACAGTCTGGAGTGGTAATGTGTTGTGAGTCACTGAGGTATCCTTTGTATTCTCTGCCTTCTCAATTAATTCCTGTTAAATTTCAGATCAATAGAGGCTTTTCCTGCTGTGTTCCTGCCTATTTCAGTTGCAAAGCTTCTTAGCACTTCAAGATACTTATTTTATGGGCTTACTAAAAGTAAAACGACCTGTGAACAATTCAGAGTAAGGGCCATTTGTTTCAGTATGTGTATTTCCCAGTAGCTAGACTCAGGGAAACGTAGAATTTCATTTGAGCAATAGGCATAATTTAGAAAGCAATTGCTTTCAGAGTCCTTTTTGTTTTTTAGTTATTACAGCTCTTCAGGAAGAAAATGCTCCATTTGAGTTGACATTTTGCAGCCTTAGTCTTATGCCAAATGTGATTTTTGTTAATAAAAGTTTGGAGACGTTACACATGAAGTTTTAAATAGGAAAAAGAATATTTCAAACCCTAAGAAAACACCTTCTATTTTTGAAGCATGCAAAAGGTATACAATCTGTCACCCTAAGCAAGCATATTTTTGACTGCGTGTGCAAAAATGTCTAGCTTACATTAGAAATTATTTTCTCTTACGTACATATGCATGTATTTCAGGATTGATTTCTATAAGGAGGGCTGAGCATGGCACCCCCACCCCCAGGTCGTACTGAGCTGTACACCTTAAAGCTGCCTCCAGATCCGCCTGCATCACTCACTCAGATGCTTCAGTAGCATTGGGGGCGCAGCGGCTCGCAGTGCCAGGGGGTGCCTCTCTCCTTTCAGTCAATGGTTGCCTTCTATCCAGTAGGAGTTGGGGTGCCAAGAGCACCTTGCCTTCCATGTACTTGTGCCACACTCACGCCGATCCTTTCTAGTCTTCCCCTTCACTAAAATAAGCCGAAGCCACCCTCTGTGGAGTAGTCTCAACTTGGTTCACTCTGGGCAGTGTGAAATAGCCAAATAGAAATAATCATGAATGAAAAGTCTGAAATTTTGACATTTGATCCAATTAGTTGCTTTGCTGAGTATAATGGTTAAGAATGTTGTTTGTAGTCTGGAAAAGAATATTAATTCATTTGCCTTTGTGGCCCTCCTACCCCTATCTTTTATTCTCTTTTTCCTTTCTTTGTGCCATCCTCTGTAGACGAGTTGGCTTCTATGTGAACACCTTCAAAAATGTATCCAGCCTCGAAGCCAAGTTTCACAAGGAAATAGCTTTAGTGAGTAAAAATGAACCTCTCATGTATAATGGATTATGTGATATGCATAACAGCAAACGAATGTCTTGCAATGCAGCAGTAAGAGTCTAGCAGAGGCACCCGCAAGAATTTGCCCTAGATTTGGATTTATGGTATAACCTTTGTATTCATTTCTGCTTGCCGTTTGTGTACCCTCCTTAAGGAACGGGCTGCCCGTACAGTTTTGAATTACGGTGCATTATCAGTTGTAGCACTAAATTCACTTTCCATTTTGATAACTTCATCCTTTTTAGCATGGTGTTGCCTTCGGTGTTTTTTCTGTGTACAGTTGCGAAGCATCTCGTAGCTTTAATCAGTACAAGAAACACATGTCAAGCACTCCCTTCAAGACTGCTATATATATTGCCCACAATACAGCATCTTCTCTGTGACTTAGGCAAATCGAGCAGTTTCAGTGAGGATCTTTGGAATGTACTTTGCTAGGTAGTAGTGTATTATCTATAGTAACTTACTAATAGGAATCAAAGTCTTTGGAAAACTCGCTTGACTGAAAGCCTACTTAAATTTGGATGGGGTTTTTGAGGGGAAAATATGAATCTTCTCAGCTACCTGTGTTGCTTTAAACTTTAGGCTACCTCCTTCATCAGAGATCAGGCAGCAGTCGGTCACAATTATAAACTTGTCTTCTGAAAGCCAGCTATGTGTTTGAAGAACTACAGTTATCCTTGATTCCATGGATTTTGAGATTTCAACTTAGACTTTTGATATTCCTGGCACTGAGTATTTTTGGAAGAATCTGGAGGTCGTTTTAAATTTATTGATTTATATATTATCGTGTTATCAGTTATCAGGTCAGATTATCACCTGTGGTTTTAATCATGACTGTAGAGCTTCATATGAACTCAGGCGAGTGTTTTGTTTTCTCAGCTATGTCACAAGCTATATGAAGTGATGACGAAGCTGGGAGATCAGCACGCAGACAAGGCCTTCACCATTCAAGGGGCACCAAGGTGAATTTACTAGTGGTTTTGGTTTTTTAATTAATTGGATTGCAGTAGACTTTGTGGGTTTCAGCATATGTAGTACCAATCACCTGCACCGTGTGTAGCGATTGCTGCACAACAGTTACTGTGTCTGTTCGTTCAGAATGATAGGTAAGGTATCTTGGATGAAGTTCTTTTCAGCATGAGTAAAGGTGCAAAACTTCCTTCATTACCCACTTTTTTTTTCCTTTCAAATAAAGAATAAAAGCCAGATTCTCAGCTGTTGCAGTTCAGGAAGGTTCATTGGTGTGTAAAGACTACTTCAGAGTGAGTCTTTGTAAGATGAAACGTCTTTCCTTTTGAGCTGCATGAGAAGTAGATACTAGACAAGTACAATATCTAATCTTTCCTTTAAAGAACTGTGTAGAAAGAAGCATTTTTAGAAGTTGTATGCTACTGAATGCTCTATCCTGAAGGCAAATATTGTCCCTGGGAAAGAAATTTCTTAATAACTGCTTTTTTTTTTTTTTTTTTTTTTTTTTTTTTTTTATTTTTTTTTTTTTTTTTTTTTTTTTTTTTNCACAGAAAGAGGTGGTGAGTGTGAGCTAAGTCTGTCCTTTCCAAAGAACAATTTTTTCTTGTGTTAGCATTAGGAACATGTTTATGATGTGGTCTCCTCAATCAGGTAGCGCTTCGGTTCTCCATGAAAATGTGTAGGACTCGCTCTTCTCTTACCAAGTACTGTGGTCGTTGAGTGCTGTAGTTTATAGCCTCCCCAAGCTGTAAGCTTTCAGCATTTCTACGTAGCTAGATATGCCTCAGTGTTTGCACCAAGTCCCTTTGTGGGAAGGGCAGATCCTTTCGCAGGACTTCATCAGATCTTTTCTTAGTATTAGCAGAGCTCTGTTGAAGTCACTTGACTATTGCTTGTTTATAGCTGTGCTGAACTGTCTCTCTAAATAGTGGTACCTTTATAATGATCTTTAATGCGTTTCACTTTAGTGACACCTTTCTGAAGTTGCTGAGCTTTTAAAATTGCTTATATTATTCATTGTTATGCCTTCCTCTGGGGTTTTTATCTTTCTAGCCTTTTATTCTGAGAACTGTGTGAAATGAAGAGAATAAATTCCATATCATATTTTATGATAGTTATAAACTTATACATGAAATGTTCTTTCACATACAGAATCTTGAAAAATTCAGGTATTTTGTTTCCCTCTGGTTATAATGATCAGGTTAACAGATGTTCCAAAAATCAAGATCACTCAAAGCTGAAACTTCCTCTGACGCTGTAGATCACTGAATTTTAATTGAATTTAATTGTAGGTTTAGTTTTATTCATTATATAATGGCTCAGTTTGTCTCCAGTGTGTACTGCCTTTTGTGGTCCCTGGCATTACATCAGGGCTGCAGTTCAGCTATTGCATCAAGTTGTCAGGGTAATAAGTCAGCATGATATGTATGTCCTCAACATTGCTTTGCTTCTGTGCAGCGATTCAGGTCCACTCCGCATTGCGAAAACACCATCACCACCAGAGGAGGTCTCCCCTCTGCCTAGCCCTACTGCTAGTCCCAATCATATGCTGGCACCAGCATCTCCAGCACCAGCCCGGCCTAAGTCACCCACACAGGTAAGTGCAAACCTAGCAGAAGTAACTGGCCTGTTGTGCCTTAAAAGATAGCAAAGATTATATAAATAGTGGATTTTTCAGAGAAATGTCAAGGAGGCCACGGGCTCTGTTGCACTCTGTTCTGTTCATGGATTATTCATCCCTGTGTCATGAACGTAGGTGGAATATAAGGGGGAATGAAGAAAATTTAAGGTGCCCGGAGAACTGGAGGGACTTGTGATAGAGCAAAATGCTTCTTAAACCCTGCATAGTCTCTAAGGACCATACCCCAGCAGTGACAGGTTGAAAAAACTATTTCTAAGACTTCCTCATGAATTTCTGTACGTCATATATTTCTGTTCTTCGTTCATCTTCAAATATATGCTTAACCTGGAAAAAAAATTATCCAGTGAGTATCACTGGTATGGCCAACCTCTAAAGCAGTAAATAATAGAGCTAGCCTAAATACTACTGTGATAATTACTCATCTTTAAAGACTTACTGGTTGTTGTTAACACTGGGTTGAGAAGTTTGGCTCTGTTGGAGTCGCTGGAGTAATTTCTATTCTCATCAGTATTGGTGAAATAAAAATAATTTTCATGCATCCGTTTTCTCTGTAGCATAAGAGTTGTGTGTGATACTTCATGAGCATATCAAAGACTTGTGCTGATGTTACTGATGTTTTCATAATTGGGATGGCTTCTGTGCTGATTCCTATTTCTACAGTGGGAACACATCAGAAGAATTTTAGTTTTGAGTTTAGTTACATGTGATCACGTTTATTTTCTCAGCTCTCCCAAAATGGGCCATCTTACTGCCTGAATATTCATCTGGTGGGACTCAATTTGGTCTTACTGCTGCCAGTGGTGTTATATCACAATACCACCTGAGGATTTTTTGTGGATTCTTTTTTTCTTGGTATTTGGACATATTTTACAATTATCATATTTGGTATTATTCCATTAGTATGTCATAGATGTGTGAATCCCTGGAGAGCAGGGAGAATTAATAACCTAAGTACCTTTGAGGTGCTGTGGTTCCAAGAGATGATATGGTCTTAGCATTAGGTAAGCTTTAAAGGTAGCGACAGATGGACAGGAACAAAATCCCAAAGCTAAACAGGAATGAACTTAAGAAGCCAAAAAGCAACACAGGCCCGATTCTGTGCAATATTACCCTTCCAACTAATTGTTTAGGCCTAGCTTAAAGCTCGCTCTTTCACCACTGAACTAGTCTGTGACATTTTTCCTGTCTGCCTAGCTGAGGAAAGGTCCACCAGTCCCACCACTGCCTAAGCTCACACCTACGAAGGAGTTACAGCAGGAGAACATCATCAACTTATTTGATGACAACTTTGTCCCAGAAATCAATGTGACAACCCCATCACAGGTAAGCTTCAGAGGACGGTGTATGGGTCGAACCTTGCAATCACCCTGAGTTCTCCAAGATAGTGGCCTTGGGGCTGGTCTCTGTGGGGAGGGAGGAGGAGGGTGCAGGGAGAAGGCAGAGGCACAATTAGCATTTTATGCTATCTTGAAAGGGTCTCACATATGGTGCTTCATCTTTGAAGAGGCCACGCATGATCACTCAAAAGGGCTAACATTGCTAACATACTGAAAAATATGAGAGATTTCCTAAGAGGCCTGACTAAAAATACTGTGAGGCAGCCATGTTTGGGATTTAACTGCATCCAGGTTGCATCACAAGCTGAGAGTTATCTAAGATGCTTTTTTCCTAGTCCTAATTGTCTCAGGTGGCACTTTACAGTGATTATTTCTGTTTCTTCTATCCAAATCATAAAAAGTATTCCTCTTTTCTTTTGAGTGATTTTAAAAACAAATGGAACTTTGTGGTTTTAATCAACTTTTTTCAGATATAAGAGGTTGCTGCAGCTAGATTATTCTTTCACTTGGTTTTGTCTCATAAAAACATTAGTTAAACAACAGCGAAGTGATGAAAATTACTTTTGTCTTGTTATTATGAAATTGTGAAGTTTTAAAAAATTGCATATAACAAACAGAAAAGCCAGAGCTGTGTAAAATGAGTCTGTATAATTTGTATTCAGTTATTCAGCTTTCATGCAGTTATGGTGACTGCTGGTTGTTCAATAATAGAGCCTTTCTATTATGGTAATTACAACTCTGAAATCTGAGCCTGTGCTTGATAGACTCGGAGAAATATGCAGATCTGAAGCTTATGCAGAATGTTTATGAATTTTTGTTTTCATGTGAATTATTGTTTTTGTACTAATGCGTTTGACAGCACAGGAGGATGTAGGCACAGCAATGAAAACCAGAATTATTTTAGAGAATTGGAACATGTGATGTTTTGTTTTCTTGTGGAGAGGATAAAAAGGCATTGCCACCCATAAGGATCTATTTGGAAAAGTGTTATTTCTAGTTAAGTCCCCATGCAATTAAAGAATTAATGGCAGCTCCCAGTATGCAGCTGCTACTGGGCCCTCCTGCTGCAGGGAGATGATGGGTCTGTTGCACCATTGTACCCTGACTTCCTAGGCTTGATCGTTCCAGCAGCGTGAGCCTTGGCATTAGTGGCAAGAGTCGGTGTAACTTGTGCTAAACGTGGCCCCCTGCGTTAAATGCTGTATCCACCTAAAGTTCACCTGGCAGCCCAGCCAGGGAAGCAGAAATGGAACTGGTTTGTGTTACCATTAAGAGCTGATACTGGAATGAGGCTTTAAATGAGCGTTAAGTCCCATTTCCAGAATCTTTACATCCTTTCTATGAGGGACTGGTATAAAAATGAAATGACATAATAAAGGTGGGGTGTACTTCTAAGAACTGGAATCTTTCCCTTGTCTCTCAGCGAAAATTGGTCTCCCTTCAGTACGTGTTTTACATCCCACCCTCCTCTGCAGTCAGCAACCTGGGAATGACCTAAACTACTCACTGGCCACCTTCTCGTGAATCATTTGCACTTCTCCCTCCTCAAAACCCACCCCCATCACTAAAGCATCCTTACTATATCCGAGATCTCTGAGTACCTACAGGCATACCCAAACAGTGTGATGTATAGGGTTTATATCCTTCTGTGAGAGATCCAGTTATTGAAAATACGTTGCATGAAATCCACAGGAAACCCGAACTTACTTCTCTTGGTGTTTATGGCATCTCCTGTACTCAGATAGAGACCGCATTGGGCAGTATGAAGGAAACTGTCAAGCCTGCAGAGCCCTCTAATGGTGCAGGACTTCCCTAAGGACCACCGCTGCTGTCCTGGGCATTGTGCTCCCGCAGAGGCACAAAACCAACAGGCTGATGAGCTTTGCTGCTTTAATCCCATGTTTCAGAGAGGATTACGAAGAGACCAAACACTCCTCTTCTCTGGAACACAAATAGCCTGTAATTGTTGGTGTTCATCTTTCTTTACCAAGCAACATTAATGCATTCAGTGTGTGCAAGATGCTGAAAGTCTGTTCTGCTTGATGCTATTGAGTGTTTTGGCCCTGATTCAACAAAACAGCTCACACTTCCAGTTTATTCACGTCAAGAATGGGTTTAATTACTGTTAAGTAAAAGAAAGAAGTGAGAAGATAACTGGTTAACCAGATGAAAGGATCATTTAGAAATGAGTGTACCTTGCTTTATTTCTTGCTTTCTTCACATTCACATTAAAGATCAGAAAAGTCATCAGAGCCTCCTCCCTTCATCGCTTGCACCAGGAATGTTGCTGGAAAGTCTGTGATACAATTTTTTTTTTTCTTGAGCCTCTTAATATTTTGCTGACCAGGGTAGCTTTTGAAAGATGATTTTTTCAAGAGTTATGTTTCTCTTCTAACAGAATGAAGTTCCTGAAGCTAAGAAAGAGGAATCTTTGCTAGATTTGGACTTCGACCCTTTCAAGCCAGAAGTTGTATCCACAGGAGTTACTCATTCACCCATGTCTCAGGTATCTCTGTGCCTTGAGGGAGGCGAAGCCCACAAATGCAACATGCTGTGTTTGGTAGCAAAGATTTGTCTCATGTGCTAATGACCAGCGATTCTGCAATGTCTGGAAAACTCAATCTTCCTAAGCAGCTCTAGCCAGCCATCTATCTTTCTGCTTCTATAATCCCGTACTCAATGAGGTACTGGGAGGGAGAGGAAATTGTCAGGTGGTACAGTGAGATGTCTGTGAATGAGAATGGTTGCTGGTACCACGGCCTTCAGCATGCTGTTATTTCTTGTCTTTAGAATAACTCTCACTGTCAACATTATGATTTTACAGTGCCTGTTTGTCTAACAATTTTTCTGTCCTGGCTTTGACTCTTCATGTCTGGAAAGGTGCCTCAGGCGACCTAGGTCTCATGGAGTCGGCATGCGATTGCTTTGCTGCTGATGGAATTTCTGTACCAAGCAGTGGATATGATCTGAGTGGGTGTGCTTTTATAAATCTATTTGAGACCTTAAGCTGAAGGAAAATGAGAGGATGGA
The DNA here is from genome assembly GCA_013396935.1 of Baryphthengus martii. Lineage (NCBI taxonomy): Eukaryota > Metazoa > Chordata > Aves > Coraciiformes > Momotidae > Baryphthengus > Baryphthengus martii. The sequence goes on from VWZK01000509.1 coordinate 186,450, forward strand.
ATAGGGTATTTCCTTGCAGGGTGTTGGGTTAAAGAAATTCTGCATTCTGTGGTACTATTTGCTATGGTAGTTTCTTGCAATAACACGGAAAAAAAGAAGAAAACTGAAAGTTAAAAAAAATAGGCTGATATATCCAGTTGCTGATTTTCTTTGGCTTACCCTGGGGGACCTGCTATTTTAAGATCCAGAACCCTGTTGCCGATTTTCATTGGCTTACCCTAGGGGACCTGCTATTTTAAGATCCAGAACTCGCCCTCACTACCCAGAGGGCTGGTAGTACAGTAGGGAAGTTCCCCTGGCCAGCAGAGCTGTAGCTCTGTGTTGTACACAGAGAAGGAAACAGTATTAATACACTGTTAGCAAAACCTATTATCCCTGTGGCTATCACTAACCTGGCACGTACTGTGTGACAGGAGAGGACTAATCAGCCATTCAGGAACGCAGCACTGGGAAAGGAGGGAGAAGACAAGAAGCTTTAAGGCTGAGGTAGTCCTGCTTCTCTGCTGATCTCTTCCTCAGTTAATTAATTTCTTATTTGGTGTGCAGCCCTAGTTAGGTAATGAGATCTGAGGTGATCTCTAGTGGGTTATGCACAGTCGGAAAAACTGTATTGTGAGCACTCTGACCGTTAGCTGAAATTTCTCTTTGTGGTTTGCTAGGAGAGGTGTTTAATTATAGCAGAGGCTTTGTGCAGCTTACTTGCTATTTTTCCTGCTCCTTCTAAACGGGGAAGGGAAAGAGGGAAGAGGAAGGAAGGGGAAGGAAATTCCTTTGCATTCGACAGTGGCATAAAGCTCTAGCTCTGACTTTGCTAACACTACTCTTTCAGCTTGTTTTGTAATAACACCGATTAGAGCGTCATTAAACCAAAGACATTTAACCTTTGTGACAGAGCAGGTTTGTCCTGACATCATATTGTACAGACTGTAGAAGAGTTTATTAGTTTAGTGAAAAAGAGTTGTTTTAGATTCAACTGTACCATGAAATACAGAATACAATTTCATGTAGAAAAGTTCATCTGTGGCAGCATAGACAGAATGAAACCTGTGGTTGCAGTCTTTGGAGAGCCCTGTGCTACCTTGCAGGGAGATAAGAAGAGTGCCTTAAGTGGTATTTCTGTATGTATATAGTTTTTGCCTCTGTCACGAATGCTTTCCCCTCAGCAAGCTGCTGAAGTAGTGATGTGAAGACAAGAGTAGTCATCTGTGCCATGATGCCTCCGGAGGCCTGGCATGAGTTCCTAGTGATCATTTAATTCATTTCCTCCCTCCGCTGTTCTGCCAGGGGGTCAGACCACAGTAAGTGAGGCCTTGTTTGCCCTTCTTCACTTGCTTTTCTGTTTCTATGGGTGCTTCAGAAGTGGCCTTTCTAACCGTGCCTGGTCCTTGCCTCTGTTTGCTATCTGGGGGCTGTCTCACCTTTCCCTCAGTTTGTTCCTTTCCCCTGATGCTCAAAGTCTTGTGAGCAATGAAAGGAAAATGGAAAAAAAAAAAAAAAGGAAAATGAGCAATCTCTCCTTCCATGGGAGTCCGGAGGACATCCAGGGTTTGTAGCAGTTTGGGATATAAGAACAGACCTTTTGTTTTTCCTTAAAGCTTGAGTGTTCAGCTAATTATGTTACAGTGGAGTAAGCAGGTACACTTGTGAATTACATCCACAGAAGAAGCACGTACCTGGACTTAAACCAAATTAAACTGATTGAGAAATGGCTGTTGCTGTTAATTTCCTGTAAATCAGAGTAGTGAGTTTTTAGTGTGTCTTTTGTTTCTGAAAGCAGAAGTTGTTCAGAGAGCCTTAGAAAATAAGCAGCAGGCAAGAAAAGAAGCTAAATCCAGCAATCCTTTCTCTCAGGCAAATGTTATATGTCACCTTTAACATATGTAAATATTTCAGGAACAATTTTACACTTTCTGAATGTCTTTTGTTTTTTTCATGGACTTCAGTCTAGGTGTGAATAGAGTAGACATGTTTTGAAGCATCTCAGGCAGCTTTTGTGACCAACTAGCGCTTCCTATCTTGTGGACTATTAATATTTGGCATGAAGTCTCCTGCTTTTCTTTGATCTATCCATTCAGCTCTTCTGCTCTGAGGTCACTAACATTACTTAACAGACTGTATAAGAAAATGAAAACTTTGGTCAGCTTTCTTGTTTTCTTTCCCCAAAACCAAGCCATTTTCCTTCCTCATGTCCGAAAACCTGCTTGTTCCCAGTGGATAGCTGGATCATTTTTTAACTGTTTAAAAGCCCTAACCTGTGTAAGCATTTTAAAGCTTACACCTTGCCGAGACTCCTGTATCTGTGGAAAGTCCTTGGGTCAGCAGCTCAGAATGTGGCTGTAACTCAAGCACACGGTGGTGTGAGTTTGCTGCAAAACAACAACTGCTTTGAAGAGAGAAATACCACAATCCATCACATACTGCCCATCCTGTTTAACCAAAAAGTGGTAAACGCAGATATGTACCCCCCCACACAACATATAAAATATGTATGTATTATGAATATGCATATAAGTAAGTTTTCTCGTGTTACTTGATGCACACAGTTACGTAGCATATTAAACACACAGTAAATGAACAGTGTTTGTCTAATACCCTCTTTTTTCCGCTCTTTTGTGTTTTTTCAGACATTGCCATGGGATCTGTGGACGGTAAGACTGACATTTATTGTTGTGGACTGGGATATTTCTGTGCCTCTCGTTTTGTAACACCCTAAACTCAGACTTACAATGCTTTTTACCAAAAGCCAAGATAAAGAATTTACAGACCTTGACAAACACTTTCAAGTATTTGAAGCCACTGGGGATCTTTTAAATCCAACAACAACAACAAAATAATCTCTGTTGCTTGGCCTACAAAACCTAAATGATGTCAGAAATCTAGGCTAATAAGATTCACAATCGTTATAGCTAAGTGTGTGCTGCTTTTATTCTCATGCCTGAATTACAGCTATTAGAGGGTAGGAGTGGATGCTAGGCACCTGTTTTAATTACCTGAAGGTGTAGTTCCTCAGGACGTTAAGCCAGTGGACAGCCGTTTTCTCAAAATTTAAGGGCGAAGAGAGAATTTTAACTTGCCTTTGTGGGCATACAGTGAGCTGGAGTTAGTCACAGAAGCAGCTGCTGCTTTAGGAGACTGCATGAACCCTTCCTTCTCCCTCCTGGTGCCAAATCAGATACAATGATCTACAGGAAGAAAACAACACATTTTCCTGAGCTTTCTTGACTTTATATCGTGGAGATAGCTGGGTGACTTCACTTGGAGCTTGGCGTGCTCATTTTTGACCTTTTGCAGCTTCAGCCAGCACAGAAATCTGTGGCTGTTTCTCGTGTATTCAAATTTGCAGCACTGTTTTGTGAACACTTGGAATATGTGATGCTCATCTCTTTCTACTGGGAGAAGTTAAATAAAGCCTGAAAAAAACAGTCGTGTATGTAGACTGGCTGAAATTTCAAGGCTGCCGATATCTAGACCAGATAAAATAACCCAGAAATGTTTTGAATTTGTTGTTCTAAACTAGTGTTAGATAGCTTTATCAATGTCTTCCTTTCACACAGTTTTACTTATAGCTCGTTAATATTATATTTATGTATTCTGGATTACAACTATTTTCCTCTTTGCTGTAGTTGAAAAAAAAATAGGCTTGGTGTTCAAAAATGTTTGAAATTAGGGATACTCAACCTTTTACTGAGTTTTGCTTAAGTTGAGCACAGAGCAGTTGTTGATCTTCCTTTCCACATTCATATCTGTTCAAAAGGGCAGTGTAAGCAGCAGGCTTTGTGACTGGATGCCTTACTCCGTGTGGATGTAGATGCCTCTGCATGGCACAAGGTGATGGAGAAGCAGAGCTGCAGGCTCAGGGCCCTCTGCACTGCCTGGCTGATGCGGTGCTGCCTTAGTGTAAGCACAAGTAAGCCCCACTGCCACGTGAGTGGTTTCCTTCCCCGGTCACAGTTTCCCAGAGCAACCCCTCTTTTCAGCTCAGATGTAATAGGATTCCTGCGATTAAAAAAGTCAGTGGCTCGCAGAGGAGAGCAAGGTGTGATAAATGTTCAACATACGTGTAGAACTTCTTCTATAATGTAATGCAGAGGCTGGAAGCGTGACTGAAATTCAGGGACCTGGGATTAGTCTTACTGTGGAGTGGCAGGAGAGAACTCACCACTCCTTCCCCACACCAATTTGGTAACCCCTGCTAGTTAGAGAACTGCTAATTAACGAACTGCTGCTGTAACCAAGTACATCATGTTCTTCTTTTCTGTGTTTCGTATGTATGATTTCCTTCTACACAGACAAGCAGTGAATTGGTGCAGCCGGTAAGCAAACCTCCCCGCAAAATCGCAGCCTCTCTAGAGCCGTGCTTTAGTCAGTGTGGTGTAATACATAGTTTTCTGGTTTTGTCTATCAGTGCTGCTCTTTTACATTGCAATCTACTGCTTCTAGACGTTGCGAGCCGCATAGCTTGTCCTTAAACGACTTGATTTAGTCACTTTCATTCTTTAAATTAAAATTACTCTAGTAAAATATATATATTTTGTGTTTTCTCATCAAGTCCTCCTTTATCTTTTTCATCTTGTGTTTTTTCTTTGCTTTTCTGTCTGCTTAAAGCCTGATTCTTCAAAAAGTCTTTCCCTGTGTAACCTGATCATGGAGGAAACCCCAAACAGTGGGTCATCAGAAGATATTAACAGATCTCAAACTGATCTAGGTTCACTCAACTGGGGCCTAGATGTTAGCACACCCAGTGTCAGCCAGGAAATTTCTGCAGGCACTTCTTTGCTTTTCCCTGGGGGAGAGCAAACCTCAAGCGAATCCACGGGTACTCTGCCTGCTAGTGTTTGGCCTGCTGTAGGTGAGCAGGATGCTGCTGCACCAGGGTCAGCTGCTGTAATCGAAAACCAGAGGACTTCACTGGAGGACCAGTTGGATGCCAAAAATGTCCCATGGGAAGATGTGGTGACCAATCAGCCTTTAGAGAACATAACCAGTGTTGAGACATCCATCCTGGGAGCTGATAGCTTGTTGGATGAGCCCCTCCCATGTGATGTGCAAAAGGCAGAGGAAGAGCGGGAGGAAGAGGAGTGGGCAGGTGTCAAGCCAAGTGAAAAGGTAGAGACCAGAGCTGTTAACTACAACGAGGTAGAAGGTACAGAGGAACTGGAAGAGCAAGGTTGCAAACCCAAAGGAAGCAGTGAGGCAGAGCTTAATAAGAGTTTAGTAAAATCAGATCTTGAAGTTTCAGTCAACATGGAGGTAGCAAATTTACATGAATTGGAAGATAGTAATGGGGATGCTGGGAGAGCTGGTGGTGCTAACCTAGAAAACTCTAAGGAAGAAGAATTCAAATGGGTCGATGTTATTGAGGAGACAGATAGAGAAATACCATTGTTGAGCACAGGGCTGGAAGGTGGGGACCAAATAAGAGTGGACAACTGTAAAACTGTAGAAAGCACTGGCACTGAACCTGAGAGAGTCTCTGGTATCTGGGACCAGGACCATGAAAGGACATTTGAGGGTGGCTTAGACCTAACTGACAGTGGTACTGCAGAGAGTACATCCATGGAGTGTATAAACATGACGACACATGTTGACCTAGAAGTAACTGACCACACAGAAAAGGACTCCACAGATACTGGAAATGTTCTGTGTGATGCTGAATTACTCAGTACGGAAGAGTCTGGTAAAGGAACCGAAGACAATAGCATCAGCCTCCTCCCAAATGGTAGTGCTACTGCTGAAGGTCAAGCTGCTGCTGAACAAGAGTGGGCATCTCTGCCTGAGACAGCTGATGCTGCTAGCACAAGCTATGGTAATCCTTGCCTAGATAATGCAGAAGATCAAGTGACAGGTAGGGCAGCAGCAGCAGTCGCTGAAGAGCATCCTGGTAGCAGTGGTGTTCCTGAAGCCTTGGAAACAGACCCCTGGCTGGCAAACTGGGATCCAACAGTTACTAATGATTCCTGGGGGTTTTCTAACCTGTCAGAAGGCCCAGCCAATGGACTGGATAATTGGCCCTTTTTCCCCAAGCAGCAAGACTCAGAGGAAGGTAACATGGAAAATGTTTGGTTAGGCATTAGCGATAAATGGTCTACACAGGACCTAGGAGGGCCTGATAACAGCTGGGGAGAAGTAGGTGCGAGCACAAGCAATAAAAGTCAGGAGGCACCAGTAAAACAAGGCTTGCCTGGGGAGCAGGCAGGCATTAGCAGTCCTGGACCCAGCAAGGAGGTAGCTAGACCCTTGGCTCTGTTTCAAATGGGAAATTCCCGAAATGCTAGCACCGAGAGTTCAACTAGTCCCAAAGACAATGAGACCAACAACTCAGATTTATCTGAAGATGAAATTGCTAACCGGAGATATGGATTGTTGTACCAGGAAATTGAGGCTGATAAAGAAGAGGTACCTACCCCAGTGTGTAGCCTAGTCTAGACAAAGAGTTCCTTAGGCCATGCGTAACCTTGTCGTTTAAAAACAATCCATCTGTGTGTTCCCCAGTGCCCCTCCTAAGCCCCTGCTATTCTCTTTTTTTTTTTTTTTTTTTTTTTTGAGATTTATGTTGGATTTAGTTTCAACAANGAAAAACCGCCATGCAGCTGTTCATAGTGTGGTGCCCTTCAGCCCTGTCATGAAGCAGGCTGTCAAAGATGTCTTTCGAAATGGTGAATGGAGCTTTGAACTGTGAAGGCACATTGTGTCTCACAGGTTTCGTGTTCTATATGCATAATTTTTATTGCACCTAGTCTTTTTTTTTGTTATTATTATTTTATGAAAACACTTAAGTTACTCTGCTTTTTGGGTTTGATTTTTTTTTTTGTTTTGTTTAAGCCTGTGACACCTGTTACCAAATAACATTGTCAAATTTCTTGCTGCCTTACCCTTCATTTTAATATTTTTTCTTTTTTTTTTTAAATGTCTGGCCTACATTTTTATTGTGCAAATAAAAATGTTTTAACTCATGTTCTGATTTAGTAAACAAATGATAATTTGTTTTGATCTTCACTTCCACTTAGGCATCCAGCACAGCATTTAATGGATTTGCACAGGTAAGAATTGAACATGTTTTGAGAGGCGACTTTTTTTTTCCCTGTGCTGTTAGGAAGGGATTAGGACTGGCTGTACAATTTCAGGAAATCTGTTCTAAAAATGAGCTGCACAACAGTGTCATACTGACACAAATCCAAACTTTGTCTGTTCTCAGAAATTATCCCTGGATGTTACTAGAATGATACTCTTGGCCTGGCTGAGTTTAATAGCAAAAATCTGACTACCTTAGTGGGACTGATTTTTACCTCAGAAAAGGGCTGATTTAGCATTTTCATTGTGCTCTTCTGTGGATTTTTCTTACAATCTTCAATACCTATAAAGAGTGGTTTCCTCCATTTCACATACTTCCAGTGTGTGTATATATATATAAAAAGAGTTTTATTTGTTTCTGCATCTTTATTTTCATTTAAGATATATTTTAATTTGAAAGTTAAACCTCAATTATTTGTTTGCTTCTCTGCTGATGGTGAGACTCCGTGTTAGGCATCGTAGAGATAAAGTCCATGAAGATACCGTGTTTAGGCTTTCAAATTCCAGGGCTGTGCCAAGATCCCAAATTGCAGGTGAATAACCCGGGGCATCATTAATTTCCAGCATCCTTTTAGAGACTGGCTTATCTGCAGCACGGCCTGTAAGGAATTTTTTAAAAGCACTCAAAAAGGCTGAGCTTGTACAGGAGTGAAAATGAGTCTTACGGTGCTTAACCGTTGTGCTCCAGAACGTTTAAATTGGTAAAGAATCCGGAAGGAAGAGGCAAACCACAGAGCTACTACTTCTAATAACTAAAGCAAAATGTTTGCCCCAAGGAAATCAAAATTTAATGCCCCCACTGCAGTAAGAAAAGGATTTGATCCATCAGCATTTTGCAAATTAATTTTAAGTGTATAAGTAAAGTGTTGGAAAACATCTCCATTTTCTTAACGCAGACAAAATTTTGTATCTGCAATTACTATAGTTACTATTCAAATAAAAGCCCCAAATCAAGAGGCTGTGAAAGCAGCTTAGAGCTGGTGTGCTCCCCAGGAACAGACACATGTAGTCTACAAAAAAGATTCTGAGTTTCACAACTTAGAAGTGCGTTGTGCCTGAAACAAAGTCCTTGCAATTGGTATGTATTTCGTGAATGGTTTTTGCCTTTATGTGAATGCTTCACTGCCTTTAATAACAACACGTGGTTTAGAAGCATAGATATATACTTGAAAAAGTAATGTCTTTAATATTAATAGTGCTTAACTAATAATTATTATCAAGACTTATTTAGATTATCTATTTTTCATCTTATTCTATGTGAATTTACTTACAACTTTACCTGAATAAACCAATAAAAATATCAGGTCTTTGATAGATTCCTGTGAACATCCTATCTGAAATACATTTACATCATTGTTTTTCATTTCTGGATCTAGGATACCTCTGCATTTACTGTGCAATCGAATGAGAATGTGACAGAGCCTTTGGTAAGTGGTGGCTTTTGCTTCCTTTTTAAATGCCTCGTAAAAAATGGCACCCTTTTCCCTTTGTGCAAAAGTATTTTCTCCTTTTTGGTGTTTTCCATCCTTTAAATCACAAAGAAAAAGAAAAGAGACCTAGGATATTCTAAAATATGTTTACGTTTCAAAGGTGTAGTCAAACAGTTTGTTCATTTATTGCATTTAAGAAATGACAAGAACGAGTGTTATGGTCCAGTGTAGTGCAAGCAGGTGCCGGTGTCTGCTGGATGTTTAAATGTCTCCAGTGTTGCTGGAGTTTTATCCACTCTCCACATATTAATAGTCAGCACAGTCTGCTTCTAAGGAGTGGGGAATCTTTTTGGAAGTGATCATACTTGTGTGGTTTCTTAGTTTTTTTTCTTACAGTCTTTGGGTAATCTGGAGTAAGGTTGTGGAATAGGAGCATTGGTGGGTGAGTTCTGTAGCTGCTTAATAGCAGAAAAGTTTTTTAACTTTGTTATTTAACGTGGCTTTTGAATAGTGCCTCTGGTGGTGCTTGTGTTTGTCATGGTTACTGAATACAGTGAGGATATTTTTACTTGGAGCTGAAATGCAGTAACTAGTCTGAAGACTGCTTGTAAACAAATGACTTGAAGCTCATCAATGCAATTTGCATTATAACATTACCCGTGATTTTAAGCCTGTAAGGTTTTTTTTGGAGCATTGAACCTCAGGAAACTCATTAGTCATCTTACCTGAGATAAATCTACTTTGTGTTTCTCTCTTCAGTCCTGTTTCTTCCTTTTGAAATTCCCTAGAGCTGGCATTAATGCACTGCGCAGAGAGATTTCTGCACAGCATGGTATAATATAATCAACGGGGTTTTATGCTATTCTAGATCTTGAAGGTGTTGTTCCGACAGACTTCTCTGTACCTCATTGAAAGCCAGTCAACTTAAGGTATATGTGAGAAGTGAAGTGAGAGGCTATGGGTTTGTTTTTTTCCTGAAAAATATCATAGAGGAGAAGATTTTAGTATCTTTAGGAATTTCATGGAAGCTGTCTCTTCATTACAGGAGACCTTATAGCCAGCTGCCTGTTATCAACTGCAAAGTAGCTGAATAGCTCTTGAGCTTCATATTATGCTGAGCAATTTGTTCATGGCAAATTAATCTACTGGGGTTATTTTATCTGGTTGAGTCAGCCATCTTATAAATGGAATATGCTGAGCTCAGCCTGCAGCTCTCCCCTTCCACACGTGTGTATTTGCAAAGTGATGCCTCCACTGGAGATCGCGCTTTTGCTGTGAGCTGTTTTGCCGCAGGACTGAACATGGTGCAGGGCTGGGAAGATTTGCGAGATCCTCTTGGTAAAAAAAAAAAAAATCTTAGGCCAGAATTTAAAAAGGTGGAAATCCCAGTAGTGGATGGATAAATGGATGCCTTGCAGGTGATTGAGAGTTCAAGAGGGAATGCATTTTAGTCAGAAACACTGCTAGAATTCAAGCAGTCAGTGGTTGCCCTCTGCATATAAAAACTGTTTGAGTTTCTGCTAATTGCTTCTTACCTTGACTGAGAAGGGACTATGTTATCAGGGAACAGACAGAACTAGGGAACAGTGGATAATTTTAAAATCTCATATTTAAAGCCCAGGCTTGGTGCGCAAGTGCCGGTTTCAACACCTAGCCTCGTCATCAATTTCTGGTGCATTGCTGAAGCAAACCAAGTGCCGCCTCCCCGCTTCTATCACCCCTTTTTGTAACTCAGGAAGCTGATGCTTTCTTTCCTTGCGAGGGAGGGATATAGGACTGGCTTAGTTTACTTACAGAACATTGTAATGAAAATGCCCATTAGATGGTCTTAGGTCAAGCTCTGCCATCCCTTTCCTGCAAAGCCCAGCAAGATTGAGCCTAAAGCAGCACTGTGCCAGGCATAGCTCCCATTCCCTTTCTCCCTCCTCACAATCATGTGCTTCTCAACAATTTTTCCCCTGTCTACTTAAAAATCAATAAAATAAAAGACTGAGGCTGAAGAGGCTGCACCTGGGGAAACCAAGATGGAGGAAACCCCTGCTGCTGCTGTTGAGGAAAAGGAGGCCGTCCTTGCTGAGCCTGCTGAGCCAGCAGAGCAGGCTGTGGTGAGTGACCTGTCCCGCCCGTCAGCTCCTGGGCCTCATCCAAACCACCTTTAGTCATGGTGAATGTGTATGCTGCATTTCAGCCATCTTTTCATCTTCACCTTCCATCCATGGCTGGTTTTGCCAGTGCCCAGCTGCGTCACAGCATGCCCCTGCAGCACGTCTCCTCCTTTCAGCACTAAAATGTCATCCTCTTGTGTTTGGCATTTTAGACTGAAGTTCAGCTGTGCGATTGTGGTTTCACAGATTGTTTGATTTCAGATGAACTTCAGAAGGGGAGAGAATTGATGTCATTTTTAGATGACCTTACTGGCAGTCTTCTCATTTCACTTCAAGCTGAGCTGTAAGCACTAAGCCAATGTATATATTGTATGGTCCTTGCTAGAGCATGAAAAGACCCAAAAGAAGTGGTCATAATATACATGTCTACAAGGCTCATGGTTTTAGAAGCCAGCAGTGAGCTGAAGAGGGAACTCCAAGCACCAATGTTTACAAGTCAGCCGTCAGGAAATAGTGGGAGGAGAAGAAATGACAGCTTCTGCAAGAACAAAGCAAGGCACCCAGTATCACTACAGATTAGGGGGGTGGTCTGAAGTGGTAGGCATGGGGATTTTCCACTAACATCTCTTTTTATAACAGGTATCTCAGTGAATGTCCTTTTTAACCAACTGAAATACCTCTTCTCCATACTATTATCAGAAGGTCTTGACCTAAAAATGGTACAGTTTGTGCCTTTCTTCTCAAACCCCACCATCCACAAAATCCCAACTTCCAGCTCATCAAAAAATTGAAACCAAACTGCTACTAATTTGACTAGCGCACAATAGTCAAATAAACTTTGGGAAGTCCCAAGATTTAGAAAGCAAGGGGAGCTCTCCTTATTTCCCCTTTCCCACCAAAACTGTTCTTTCAGTCAAGTTGAAAAACAGTCCTCATTTAAAAATATGTGTGTGTATATATTAGATTCTTCTGCAAAGAGGCCCAAAGCTGAGCCGATGGGATTCTTACCAGAGAATATTACCAGGATCTTATTAAGAAAAGGGCAGAGATGAGCATGTTCCTGACTGCAGGATCATCCTGTGCAGGATGATGCTCATTTCTGAAGGTAAATTCACTTGTAAATACAGATGATGGCAGAAATTCAGCACTTTTAAATAGTAAAAGCAGGGAAGACATCTATCTAATGACTTGCAATTGGACTTAAAGCTTTTATGGGCAATAGAAACATTTGTGTACATCTTTTCTGTTAAAAAAAAAAAGACACTTCTAGGAGTGTCTGTGTGCAACTGTGCATTGCTAGAGTAAGAAATAATTGTATTTTGCTGTTGATACTTTTCTTTTTTTTCTATCTAAGACCCTCTATAGTCTCCGCAAATTTACTTATAAAATGGAGAACTCCATGGCAGAGGCTTGATGTCTTCAAACTAAAAAATAAAATAATTAATCATTAAAAAAAAAAAAAGCTTATATAACACTGCAATTTTAACAGGATAAAGCTGTGAGAGGTTTCTATGGTAACGCTGCTGTCGGCAGCTGCCTTCCCCTGGCATCTGGACATGTCTGGGGCTTATGAGGTGACTGCAGGCAATACTAGAAGATTAGATGACAAAAACCATGACTGATATGAACTTTGGGTATAACTCAGCATGCTTTTATTAAAAAAGAAACATGAAACCATTTCAGCTGAAACTTGCAGAAATTTTGGAGTGACAGTTGTTGGCGTGCGAAGGCACTTTGATGGACCTTGGGCACCTGAGGTCTCTTAATTTCTGATTGCTAAGCCGACGGTCCAATCTACCATGCCCTCACCTTGTCTTCACAGCTCTTCTTAAAAATGTAACCTAGCTGTATTTGCAAAGCAGCCTCAAAATTTATTGGCAAAGAGGATTTCCGTAACAGATTTTGTGTTTCCTCAGCATAGCCTGTGTCCACAGGGAGTCAAACCTGAGCAGAAAAAAAAGCCCTTGCAACTGTTCCAAACCACGTCTGAATTTTAGTGATTTTGACTGTTGTCCTTTTGCAGAAAAGGACCTAGTGTTAGATGGCATCTGTGCTGTACAAACTACTGTCTGGGGGGAGCCCATTACCCTTCAGTGCCTTTGATCCCTTGACTACCTAAATAGGTGTCAGACTTGGAAAACTACTGACACAGGTGTAATTTTTTAAATGTCAGACACCTGCTGTGTGTACCTCTGAATATGGACCTAGAGAAAGGTGATTCTGCCAAAAAATATGATTAACTTTGTGACCCACCTCTTTTGAACAGCCCCTTTAAATGAGTTGCAGTCCAAGATGGGTGGAAGAAGCAAGTGTTTTAGAAAGTTTACCTTGAAACTCGGATGAGTTGCAGGGACAGCAACAGGTTATGATGGGAACCATTTGATTCTTGGGTGGGAGACGTTTGAGCTTGCTGGAAACTGCAAGGACAACAGTGTTGTGCGTTATTGCTTGCTAAATAATTCTCCAGAACTGTTGCTATTGTAAGAATAGAGATAATAAAAAGTCAATAGAATTGTCCTTAGCACTTACAGTGTGATGATGATGACGTACATAAAAGGTTTTATTTGTTGGCTTTTAGCTTATAACTGCTTTTATTTCAGATTGTATGTGGCAGCACGAATCTTTCTGCTCGCTCTCTACTACCCCATTTAGTTCCAGCCATTCCTTTCATTGCATCCCATACGTGCTGTGCTTCCATTAGGCTTGATTAATACCGATTGCTCTGCAGCCGTTGCCGCAGCATGAGTAAGGTGATGACCGTATTTCCTCTTTATACAGGACAGTGTCGAGGCAGGGGATAAGGAGACAGCTGGAGTTGCTGAGAAAGAAAGCGAGGTACATATGAACAGCCTCAAGACTGTGCTTGTGTTTTAATGTCTTCAAGAGAATCATGGCAAAAAATGTATTTGTCATTTGCATGTCATCAATACGCAGGCTGATACGATGACCCAGCTGTGGTGTCTATTCTAACACCGCACAGATATGTCTATACCTGCAGTATGTATTCTAATACCTGAGCACCTCTCATTGAGTGCAAAACCTGCCTTAGAGATGTTGCAGCGGTATAGTGATAAATATCTCAGGGCAGCCAACAAAGCAGTTCCATGGTAGAAGGAGATATAATGCTCTTTCTAGTGACATTTTGAAATGTGTTGCTTGGACTCCCAGTAGCTTTTATGCTTTCCATAAATGTGTTTGCCGAGCCTTCCTGCAGACACCTTTCTAAAAAGAAAAAAAAACGTTTTGATGAATCATTTATTTTTCCTAGCACAGTATGCCCTGAACTAAACCAGATATTTGAAAATAATTGCGTTATGAGTTTGTTTGCTAACACACAAATCCAGCATCAAGTTTGATACAGTTAAAATCAAATTACAAAGCAACTGAAAAGCTCAATGATGTACTTTCAGCTGTGCATGCGTGGGCTTGAATGATTGTATTTTGCTTATCTTTCTTCAGAGGTGATAAAACTACTTACCCTGAATCCTCCTATACTAAACTGAAACTTTAATGTGTTCAAACATGCACAGAGAGCAGCACAAGAGGAACGGCTGCATATTAAATGCAGGGATAGAGGTAGGGACTGAGAAAGAGATCGTAACTCCTAATTATTAATCACTTAGGATTTGTATCTCAAGGTGCTGACAGCCTCCTTTTTTTGTTGTTACTCATTTTGATGTCGCAGTGTGTACAAAAAGGTTGTGAACTGATCTCCATTCCAGTTTGAATGGCTTCAGAGTGGAAGAGGGTAGTTTTAGAATAGAAATTGGGAAGAAATGTTTCATTCTGAGGATGGTGAGATACTGAAACAAGTTGCCCAGGGAAGCTGTGGATGGTCCATGACTATGCTGTGTGCATCCAGGCTAAGTCTTTGACATCTTTGCCTTTTTTTTCCAATACCACTTGTCCTCATAAAGTTGAAGTCTCTTATTTGGTGACTTTGCTAAGCTAGCATAGCTGCAGTTACAACCAACTGTCATCAAAATTACCCAGGCCCTTTCTAACTCCAGCCATAGGATGACAGAAAACCTCCATAGCTCAGGGAGCTCCTCTGGAAGAGACCCCCAGCAACAGGCTCAGTACCCCTCCTCCTCTCCCTGGGCTCCTTCTAGCTGCTGCCCAATCTGTGGCACTGTATTGAGTTGAGAGCGATGTTACTGGGAGGAGAGTGCAACCATCTGAATTGGCTGCATCCTAGATAAAGAAGCATTCACTTCTACTGCAATTAAAATAGTCAAGTGGTTCTTCTACCACAGCCCCAATGGAATAGATGACTCTTTCTTTGTCCCCTCTGTGGTTGGTATGATGGGACAGCTGTTCAAATTTCAGTAATACTGCTAGAGATAGCTAATTTGCCATCCAGAGGGGCCTGGTCAATCTTAAGGAGTGATCTGTGTGAACCTCATGAGATTCAACAAGGCCAAGCACAAGGTCCTCCATCCAGGTCAGGGCAATCCCTGCCATCAGTACAGGCTGGAGGATGAAGGGATTGGGAGTAGCCCTGCCAAGAGGGACTTGGGGGTTCTTGTGTAGATGAGAAGCTGGACATGAGCTGGCAACTTGTGCTTGCAGCCTGGAAGGCCAAACCGTATCCTGTGCTGCATCCAAAGCACCATGCCCAGCAGGTCAAGGGAGGGGATTCTGCCACTCTGCTCTGGTGAGATCCCACTGGAGTACTGAATCCAGCTCTGGAGTCCTCGGCACAAGAAAAACATGGACCTGTCAGAGTGGGTACAGAGGACACCACAGCAGTGATTGAGGGCCGGAACCCCTCTGCTGTGGGGCCAGGCTGAGAGAGTTGGGGTTGTTCAGGCCGGAGAAGAGAGGGCTCCAGGGAGACGTTATAGCAGCCTTTCAGTACTTAAAGGGGCCTGTCAGAAAGATGGGCACAGTCGTTTTAGCAGGGTCTGTTGTGACGGGACAAGCGGTGATGGTTTTATACTAAAAGAGGGGAGATCCAGACCAGAGAGATGGTGGAAATGTTTTACACTGAGGATGGTGAAACCCTGGCCCAGGTTGCCCAGAGAGGCCCCATCCCTGGCACCTTTCCAGGTGAGGTTGGTCGGGGCTCTGAGCAACCTGCTCTAGTTGCAGATGTCCCTGCTCCCTGCAGGGTGGCCAGACTAGTTGACCTGTAAAGGTCTCTTCCAACCCAAACCATTCTATGAATTTGGAATAGCATTAGGCTGTCTAATGTTATTGATGACCTATGGAAAAGAGATTTGTAGGATTAGTTTTCACTGTGAAGTAAGGTAATTCAGGTGACTATATCTGGAAATACGTGGTTCACTAGAGCTGGGTATGAATTCAGTGGGACGAGCTTCCCTCTTTTTTTTTTTTTTTTTCCTTTTCTATGCATATCAAATATATTTGAGGCTGATAATGAGGTTCATTCTGTGCTACCTCACATGTGGTTTTGTAAAAGCGTTTTTGAATCGTCTAGCTTGCATTGGATTTGCTCTCTGAGACACAAGAACAAATGGTTATGCAACTGGGAGCCGTGGTGCACATGCAGTGCCTCACGGCTACAGGCTGTGAGAGCGTCACCCTTTCACTGCGGGCATTTGAGAGTTGATTCATGTAAATTAATATTCTCCTCCTTAGTGAAATAAAATGGGCTATACAAATGCAATAAATAGAACAGGAGTGTTGATCCTAATCACAGCAGACAGCAAGATCAATTTCTGCAGCATGCTGTTGGAAGCGTATAGTATAAAATCAATCAGATACGCTCTCTGATGCCTCTGTTTTCTACTAGCCTCTTCCAAGGCTTTTACACTCCCTTATTTGAATATCTTCTTGGGTCAAGGCTACTAAATCTGGTAATGCTATGAGTGTCAGGCTTGCATGCCTTACAAGTTACAGGAGAAGATGTCGACATCTACCTGTGTCTTTTGATGTTACTTCTTTTTACCATAGGACATCCTGTGTCAGCAGCATTTTCTATTTAAACTAAAGTTTCTCCAGCAATTTCTACAAAACCCAGTTTTCTGCTTTCAAGGACTCCCGAAGAATTTCTTAATCACATCAATTAACAGCAGCAAATAGGAGTAGTGCTGAATATTAGATATTGCTGAAGAACAGTTCCTGAAGAGTGCCCATGAACAATTGCAAGTAGTTGAGGTGTGAGTTCAGGTAGCTGAGTTGACCTCATCTGGGGAGGAAAGAACAAACTGAGGAAACAAAGAGCATCAGGAGGCTAACTGGAGATCAGAGATACTTCTGCTAACTGTAGCTTGACTTTGGTACATAGAAAACAGGTTTTCTTCAGTGTTTTTCCTTTATCCTGGTGCTATCTGCCATCCATTAAAATTCCATGTTGAAGTTAATTGGATTAACAGAATGAGTTCTATTAATCCACTCTAAGTATATAACCAATATTCTACTGTAAGCATACACCAGTATACACCAATACAAATGTTAGAGGGGGTGCATAAATGACAACAGCAGTCTCTACTGGATGAAGGACTCAGCATTGATTTATAGGCAGGTACTTTTCTATCCATCTTTCAAGAACTGGAACAAAACTTGCATTGGTCATGTCCAAACCAAATGGGGTTTTATGTGTGTTTCTTTTTTTCGTGCTGACCTAGCTGTAGATCTTTATGGTTATGTTTTTTTCTGATATCTGATGGAATCTGAACATTTCTGATCTTTATTCAGCCACAGAATAATATATTTGCTTCTGCTGATGCAGCCTGATTTGCAAGTCTCTCTATTAGAAAGGAGTGTATAGTTAAGGCAATTTTTTTGAAACCAGTCCAGGTTTATAGGTAGGTGACAGTAGCGGGAGAAGGCTCTAGCAAGGTCTTGTGGACTCCTGGACAGTTTGCAAGCTCCTTCTCCTCAACAGAAACTCTGGTGAATTTCTTCCACAATACAGCTTGAAAATACGAGAAGGAAAAAATACAAGACCCTTGGCAAACAGTTACTCCACTAGTAACATCTGAGGACTCTGCTAAGTGGTCCCCAGTGAGGTTTCATAAATGTGTCACTCCCACCTGTTAATCAGCTTCCCTCCACAAGCTTGCCCCTGGAACCCCATGAATCCAAGGCTGTGGGATGGCACCACCCAAGGAGGTCGCAGAGCAGAGGTTGGTCCATGGTCTCTCCAGCAGATATCCAGAAATCATATCCTGAAAGGTCCCTCCCTTCTGTTTTTGTAGGTGGTACCTGTCACCGAGGGGGCTGCAGCAGTGGAAGACATTGCAGCTGTGGCTGCAGGAGCTGGTGAGGGTACTGCTACCACCAAGCAGGAGGGTGTTGTTGAAGGTGACAAACCTCATGGAGAAGAAAAAGAGGCCGATGTGTCTCAGGTAACTGATGTCAGCGCACAGGAAATTGCGTTAGGGGAATCAGGACGGATTCAGCAGCCCGACAGAGACAAGGCTGCTGCAGCTCTGTGCCTCCACAGCTGAGGATCTCCTCTGGGAGTGGCCCACACAGGGTATCCCTTCTTTTGAGTCCTCAGTTTGGGTTGTGCCTGCCTGTGCTCCCTTGGGTTTTTGGGGATGGGACTTGGTGGGCTGATGGCTCCTGTCATGGGTATGGCAGCAGCACGGGCAGGGTATTATTTGGGCTTCCACTCCCGATGTTGTTTCTCTGTGCCCTTTTGTGGAGATCAGCTTTATCACGTAACCTAACGGGGCTTTCTGGAGAAATAGGCGGAGAAAGTAATGGATTTTTCTTGTCTCCTGGCACCATGCCCTATCAATATTATTACTTTGCTTTATGTAAATCACAGAGGTCAAGCTATGTATCTGCATCGGACCTGCTGCCTTTTCTTCTGCAATCTCTGAGGAGCTGGGGAACAGCTACTAGAGCAGACCCTGCAGCTGGGCAACCAGTTGCCACCTCCTGTCATTGCACATTGTATTTCTTCTGTGCACTAAAGTAGGATGGTCTGGCAGAGGACTGGTGAACATGTTCTTTTCAGGTTGGATGCTCCAACAAGTTTCGTTATGTGCTTTTTGTCCTCAGCATCATTATTGGTCAGATATTATCTACTTGGCATTTTTGCTTTCTCTGCTCCCAGTTACATTGCTCTAAATCAGGAGAAATCCCTCAATCAGCGAGAGAAATAGGTCATGTTTCCCTCTCTCATCTCCTTTATGTCACTGTTATCCTGCTGACTTGAATTCCCAAAGAAATATAGGACAGTGACTCCTAGAACCTTTGGCTTTACCCAAACCCACCCGAAGTTAAGAGCAGGATAGAGAAGAAAGGTCTGTTAATTTCTATGCACATTGAAAATGAAACCCAAACTACCTGCAGAGCATTTTTATTATTTACTACACTGATTCGTGGTTACATAGACATAGGAGGCCTAAGGGGAACAGTGGAAACAGGGAAGGGATCCTGTCTTCATGTAAGAATCCACTGTTGAGAAGGAAGAAATCCCCATTCCCTTATATGCCCTGTGCAATAAACAAACAATTGTGTTATTCTGCTTGAAATAAGGTACTAAAGACTCTTGTAGTGCTTTTGTGATTTTGTTTGGTTTTTTTTCCCCAGGAACAGGTCAGCAGCATCCCTTCAGTAGTAATAGAGCCAGCATCAAACAACGAAGGGGAGGGAGAAGAGCATGAAGTTGTGATGAACGAGTCCAAAGATGCCACAGCAGAGATGGGCACTCAGGGCACTGACGCATCTCCCAGTGAAACTTCTCAAGTTGGAATTGAGCAGAAACCCACTGAAGAAATCGAGGCTCCACCATCTCAAGATCAGCCTGTTCCTGCTGACACAGTTTCTGCGATGCCACCCGGCTTTCTCTTTAAGGTCTGCTTCTTCATTTTTCTTTTAGACATCCCTTCAGACCTAGCTTCTGTGGATGTGTCCGTCTGCACAGGTAGTGTGATGATTTCTTGAGGCCAACGGACACTTACTTTAACAGTCAGACACATGCCCACACAAATACAAACAAACACAACTTTAACATTGCATTGTTGCTTCATATATGAAGTCTGAGAAGATACATTTTTGTGCACACTGTTGTTGCTGTGCATATCCTTATGTAGCTGTAAGACTCAATCAAGTACAAGAACCCTTTCATCTCACCAAATTACTACTGAAAATTAATAATTTAGTAAAACTGCACTGCCACAGAGTTAGTCAGCAATATTGTATGATATATGCTAACAATATATCTAATATGCTAACAATATATTTGATCTTTAAGGTCTCTTCCAACCCAAACCATTCTATGATTCTATCAATATTAAAGAATGGCATTTTTCTGGCCTGAAAATCTATAGTGGAAGTTCTGATTCTATTGATACCCATGGGACTTCTACAATTCACGGTAATGAAGCCTAAATGTCATTCTGTAACTTTAGTAATATTATAGTTATAAACTGTTAGGATAATCAAACAGAAAAGTTTAATGAGACGCAAGAGAAATTCTCGCGTTGGCTGGCAAGACCCCCAGGGTTTCCTGGTTCGCAAGGTTCTTTGATAATGCTTCTCACTTCAGAATCACTGAGCAGCAGAGAAGCTCCTTGAGGCTGGATGAACTTTACATGCTTCCTATTATAATTTGCACAGTTCAGACTAATTAGTCCCCTAGCACTCCATAAGTATGCCATTCTTCTTTGTCTATTCTCATTGCTCAATATTTTCATCAAACTTTGAGACTAACATTAAGGTGAAGATGAGCAGTATTGTGCAACTCTGACTCAGACAAGCATAGTTCATCTTTTGTTTTGCATGACGCTCTCTTGGGTATGACATAAATACAGAGAAGCAGAAAGTATTCCTGCCACCTGGTTCGTGATGCCATTTGTTTTTGTTATTGCCGAGTTACCACGGAACTGGCTGTGCTTTGAGAAAATTAGAATAGCGTATCTCCTAAGGAGGTCGAACCATTTAGTTAAAATGATCTGTTCAGTGACATGCTGATCCTGCCAGTGTTTTAATAATTACCCCTTTGAAAGACAGATATTTTTGGCATTCCCATCTGCCACTAAATGGGAGATCTTTCCAGGGGAAGCATTGAGTCGGGTTCCCATTATACCCTCCTCTTTGGTCACCTGTTGAAATGAGTGCTGTATGTCCCACTCAAATTCTCATGGCTGTTTACAGCAAGAATAATATCCAGTGGCCACAACAAAAGAATGAGAGAGAGTCTGAGATACTCAGCTCCCGGGAGTCTCGCCCAATTTTATTTGCAAAATCCTACCACCTTTCTCTCAGATCTGTTAGTGATAGTGGGGAATGAAAGCAAGTTCCTTACACAGAAGGAATAAGGGCAGCAGGACTTGAGGGGTATTACAGTGTCATCTGTCCTTGAGATCCTATAACCTTGGGAAAGGATCTTAAGTTTCCTTCAGTAGCCTCAGGAAGACTTATTTAAGCTGTCCCTGCTTCCAAGGATAGGAACAGAAAATTTTTACATGAATCACTGTCAACGTTACTGATTGGAATGTACCTGCCTGTAGCCGTATATTTGGGTTGGTTTTTTTTTGCAGTAAAATTTTGACAGATCATTTCCTTGAGAAAATGTCTTTATGTCTCTATGTTGTTATTTTCTTCAGGTTGAAGTTCTACATGATTTTGAGGCAGCTAACAGCGATGAGCTTAATTTGAAGCGAGGAGATATTGTACTAGTAATTCCTTCCGAGACCACAGCTGATCAGGTAAAAACATGTCGTTCTTTCTTTTGTGGACATTTTACTTTGTCTCAACTTTTTCCCCTCACTGATTATAGTTAATAGGAATGTGTATACAAAATGTTATTCCAGTTAGAAAACATGAAGATTTTAATTTTGTTTTTGCATTTGGTTTCATTTGAGACTAAATGGCACAGTTGGCTACAGCTCAGGTCCCAGCTATATGCTACTAGCAGGATCTGACCTCAGCATATTTTCGAGAGCATTTGTTATGCTACTTTGTAGTAGATTTTATACAGACACACATGCACACAAAGGTTTACTATGGAAGAGCGCTTGCACAATGTGCATTATTTTGCTATATATCATTTTGTTTCTTAATTTTGTGGTAGAGTTGATTACATGATCCCTAGATGTTGAGAGCTTTTACATGTGAATTTGGGGAAATAATACAAATTCATGCACAGAGAGCACACCGAGGCTGCACACAAATTGTGCTGTCCTACAGCCAAAATGTATGGAGGTGCCGCTCTGTGTGCTGCGTGCCTCTGAAGATAACTCTGCCCCCTGGAAGCCTGACCCTGAATTAGACGACAGTTTAATTTCATTTAAGACATGTATTTTTCTTTTAACAGTGCATTTCAGGTGAATTTTAAAATTATTTTATTTCATGTGTTAGATAGATTGTTAGATTGAATTGCAATGAAGAGGCAACTGGTTTGGTTTTGGGGTTTTTTTGGCCGCTTTTTGGCCATCTGTTAGTGCCATTTAGTGAAAAATCTTCCTGAGGCGATTTGGGGGTTGAGAGCTTGGGGCTGGATCCTGCCGCGTCAGGTAGCTAAGAGCACTGCTCTGCACGAAGAATATTTCTTAAAGTAGGTCTAAATAGTAATGCCCTAAGCACATATGAGTGCTGGGGACTGTATTTGAAATTCTTTTGAGATTGATGCTGTCCAAAGGTAGGCACTAACCAGTATTCATCATCTCAGCTGAGCTTTCTTTTAATACAAGAGATAAATAATCGGGGCTTGTGTGTGTTTGTATTTCAGAATGAAAGGTTTTTTCTTTCTGCAGGGCACTTTGCTCTTTTTGTAGGGATAGGTTCTGTTATCCTTACTCAAATTAACGCTGCATCTTACCTCACGGGCAGTTCAAGTGATTTCATTATCAGTATCTGCAGATTAGGACATTGCTGTAGCAAAACCCGCTCGCTCTCTTCAGTCTGTTTGTCTTCTTAGGCTGTTATGTATTAAACATGATTAATCTTCACTTGGTGAATCCATGAAGTATATTCTTCTCCTGTGGTGTGCATCAGAATTCCATTACCATTAATTGGAGGAAATTGTGTGCAATGATGGAGAAAATAAACCTTTAAGTATTAATGTTTCTGAAACCATTCTGGTCATATCTTTATTACTTAGTGCCTAGTTGCCCCTCAGGTTTGACATCACCATAAAGCTTAATAGTTTTGTCTTTTCCCAGGTACTTAGTTGATTTATAGTGTTTTTTTTTCTTTGTTATTCTTTATTCTCCTTCAAAATTGACCTGTCTAAAACTAGAATTCTAACATAGCTGATGATAACTTCAGCTCATGTTTCCTGTTTGAAGCAAACCAGTCTCACCCAGTGGCTTCAATTTTTCTGTTAGTCTTGAGTTCAAGATACTATCCAGTAAAACTGCTCATTCCTTCATACCGTCTATGATGTGACGTGTGCCAGAAAGCTGCAGTTCCTCTCGCCTTGATCTCAGCTATTCCACATGCTTCAAAAACATGTCCCCAGCCAATGTCACACATGAGCTGTGTCTGCTTTACTGATGCTTATTTGGAGCAGAGAGCCCACACACCACCATATGCAGCCACTGAGCAACTGTGACTGGGTGGTGTGTGTTTGTTAAGAGCTGCTCAAGCCCCTCTCTCTCCTTGTGTACCCTTTGTGCAAGAATATGGCAACGTTAGAAATGCTGTTTCTCACAGCTTTGCTCTGACTCCTGTTCTTAAAAGAAACAAGGCACAGAGTTACTGACTTAGTAATGATGAGAATAGGTTGATCATTTTTAAAAATACTGAATTGATTTTATTCCAGGTAGAATTAAGAGAACCCAGCACTTTCCAATAAGAAAAGTTTCTTTTGATTGCGTGGATTGGTGATGATTTGTTTGCAGTTTTGCATGTCAAGTTCTGATATAAGTTTCTGGAAGTTTTTTGAACGATAATTGCGTATTAACTAAGTTTTAGTTTCTAGAAATAGTACCTCTAGAAATGGCAAGAACTGTTCTGACTGCTGATACATGAATGTGAGAAAAGATCTCTCAGGGGAAAAACTTCAGGTTGAATTTATCTATGGTACTGTGTAATGTTTGTGGCCCAGTGCTACGCTCTCACTGAGCGAGTGTACCGATAGTATTGTGCCAAATCTGAAAAAGTCTCAACAGAGATTAGCCCAAATGCAGATCTGGTGTAATCCTGGATGGCCTGGAGGACTCATTACTGGCTTTTGAGTTCAACTAAGAGTTAGATGGGCTGGAGGCCATAGTGTGCGCACAGTCATTAAACTGTGGTCTGACACTTTCTCCATCAGAGAAAAAGGCCTCTGCAAAATCAGAGGCTGGTTTTTAACTAAAACACTGAACCTTTTAGCCATGTGACTCTCAGATGCTTCCAGGTCTGAAGCTCATAGCAAGGAAGGGGGGATCTGAAGTTTAAGAGGCTTTTGTCTTTTTTCTTGCAGGAGGCTGGCTGGTTAACAGGCATTAAGGAATCCGAGTGGCTTCAGTACAGAGACGCAAATAGTTATAAAGGACTTTTCCCAGAGAACTTCACGCGCCATCTGGAGTAGTTCTCCGAACGTGGTACGAAGCTCAGTCAGTAGGTTTTTAACCTCTTTGAAACACAGGAGCCCACCTTTTTGTAGTTTAAGCTGTTAATGGTTTACAGACTGGAGCCAGACAAAGCTTGTTGAAACATATCGAAATGAGCATGAATGCAAACAGTTAAGCTAGTGATTTCTGAAAAAAAAAATCAAGTAAAAAAGAAATGTCCTTATTTGTTCACACGTACGTGGCAACAGGTTTGTTTGTGCTTTGTCAGAGCTATGGTGATCCTGTATTTGGTCCTTTCCCATGAAATCTGAAATTAGCCTCCTCAATACCAAAACCTTAACTTCTCTGCACTAAGTGTATTGTATTGAGTTGCACTGCAGAAGATTTAATTAGTTATCCTGTAGTAATGAGGTCAAACTATTATAAGTTTCATGTGTTTAAAAAAAGAAACTGCTGCAACGTCTTTTCAATGTTATTTTTGGACATGCATAATATATATATACACACAAGATGGTATATGTGTATATATAAGTGCATATGGATAGATATGCATTTTCACGACTTCGTCGTAGTTCTTTGGCTGTGTAGTATCATCAGTACGTGCATTGCTCTTTCACTGTCTGGCATTACAGGAAACGGTTTTGCTCCAAAGCAAAACCAGCTGCTCCATTGCCAAAACATGATACAGTATCTGTGTTCGTAATGTGAATTTTTCATTCTGAGATGATGAATAACATCATGTTCAAAGCTGCTAAACCTTTGAGAAGGCATGGCTCGGTCTCCTCTTCCAGCTGCAGTAGTTACGATGAGATCACCTGCAGGGGGAGCTGTTATGATGCTAATCTATACTTTTTTATTTAATTGGCTGAATAAATTTAAAGAAAAAAGAAACAGAACTAATCTCTGAGAAGAAATAAACATAATATATTTTCACTATATGTATTTATGCAGCGTACCTTCACAGATCCTTTTAAAATAAGATATATAATGTATCCTGTATCAAAAAGTCATCTGTAACTTATGTTTTCCAGTGCTGTGTCATTGAAAATAAACCTTTGATCCAAAGAAGCTGTTTCATCTGTGGTGCTTTTGAAGTTTTGTAACACTGACGTTCACGTGGTTTTATGTTGTATTACAGAATCTAATCTTAATTTAATACCTCTTTTTTTTTTTTCCAAAGAAACGCAGCACAACAGGTGCACCATCGAAATTCTTGCTGTCAACCCTGGTTGTGGCCAGAGCTCTAAAAAGTCTGAACCCCAGCTCAGCACTTCTCCTGACTGCTCCTGCTGTCCAGACTCTGACCACCAGTTAACAAACACCTGTCCACAAGCACCAAGGGAGCTTGTCTGTGCTTGACCCCCATGCAGCTGAAGATTACTACCTCGTAGTAATTTTTCACTTTTCCATTGATTTTGTCTGGAAAGAAAGTTCTCCATGAAGCTGCTCTATTGTGTTTGCTGATGCAAATATCTGTGCTTTCCTACCAAGTCAGTTATTCTTCATTGTATTTTTGGCTGGGGACTTGTTTTGTGTACAAACAGTATCTATTTCCACTCTATTTCTAATTTGTTAGGTTAGAACAAATCTGGTGCAAGCCAGGCTAAGCCCAGGTCACTAATAGTGCAGCCTCTGTATTTGCCTGTGAGAGACTGCTGGTAGTACAGGGTAAAAATTGAACCAAGAACATCTGAAAACCGCAAAGGTAAGTCATTATATACTCACATTATTGCATTTCCAAGGCACATGCTACAAAGGAGAAGGTGAAGTTACTCCCGGCTTCCTATGCTTCATTTAGCTCAGGTAATTATTCCTAAGAAAGCTGAATGTAAATTTAAACACATTGAGCTGCAATGGAAGGAAGAATCTGGCTGGCTGTCAGCAAATGAAAAAAACCATGGAATCTTGAGGAATAAGCTGTGCAGGTTAAGACAAAAAGCACCAAATCAGAAGATCATACAAAATTCTCTCTCAGTGGCTAAAAATCTGACAGATCGCATACCTGGCATGGTGCTGTGACTCCCAAGGTCTTGTGGAGATATAAATGAAAGTGGAAATTGTCCACAATCATTGTGAGGGGTTCAGAACGCTGTATTTTAAGCCTAAAAGATGTTCTACAGGAGAGGCTCTATAAACACTGAGGATCTTCATGTAGCTCCTTGGCCAAGAAAGACCATCATGCTGATGGCCACCTAAAAAGTACTCATGGGAGTAAAAATTACCGATGTACAACAGTTTTGCTTAAAAATTGCAGAGTATTTTAGGAAGTCTTAGCATCCCCCGATGCCTGGGAATGCTATGCAGCTGCTCAAAACGGGCTTCTGGGAGTTTTACTCCTTCACACCAGCAGAGGGTGGTAGATGCTGGAATTTGCCACACTCGCTGTCATTGGATCAATCTTCAGCTATGTCCTGGTTTGAGTGAGACCAGAGTAATTCTGGTCAGTAATTTTACTTTTCAGCTAAGTTCTTCTAACTAGCTGCACTTTCTGAAGTGAGCAGCATGTTTTGCAGGCAGGGTCTGCTTCTGGCAGTGATAATGCTCGATATTTGGAGTTACTACCAGGGACTGGTGTGCAGACCGAGGCCACTGCTAGATCCTGTGTACCACGTTGCAGGGGGAGGGGAGGGTGTGCATGTCTAGGGGGCACCCACGGTAGCGACTATCCAAAATGGGGGGTTATTGCAACCAGGGTTGCCCAGCACTCCTTCTGACTAAATACAGGCTCAGATGTCCTTTGGGAATTAACTATTACACAACAAATTCCTAACTCTAAGGAAAGATAAAACAAAATGGGCAAACAATCACTTATAAAGCGGAAACCTCTCGCACCAGAGTGCCCGAGATACCACTCACCCAAAGCGGAGGGCAAGGCTCACTCAATCCACAGAGATGCCCTCAATCCATGGAAATATCCTTGGATGGTGTGTCTATGGGGAAGTTCCGACTGGCAGGCCTGGCTTACCTCAAGATCAGGACACTGTTAAGCAACTGAGTTCTAGTTTAGAAATAAAGAACCCCAATAGCACCAGTAGCAGCAAACTGTATTTTTCAGATAGATAGCCTGGATGAAAAAGCAGCAGAGATGGGAGGTAGTTGGGAGGAGAGGGCTGTTCAACAGCAGGTTTTCAGATCTTAGTACTGAACTTTTTTAAAAACAGTAGATTCTGGCTTGCCTGATTCATGCCAGCTGATACAGAAATACTTAGGCCCATGTGCTGCATTTAGCTTGGGAAGCATGCACTAGTTTGATTAGTAAATCAGACCATAAACCATAGGAGACACATAGAAAGCATGCCCAAACCTTCCACCAGCAGAGCCATGCAAACGATCAGCTGCCATTTTTCTGGGTCAGACTTTCTGAATACCTTCATCCCTTGGTACCAACACAAACCTAGAGAAGCTCCAAAGCACATTCTGTACATGCAATCCGGGACTCCTTTATTGTTATGAAAAATCTTACAAAGAAAATTTTGGGGCCTGAGAAGGCGAGAATAGAGTCCATCTGTACTCTGACAATAAATAAAGTTACAAAATCTATTATTGTGCTTACTGGGACCACACAACCTTAGAAAACCACTGGGTGGATAGAGAAACATCCTCTGTGCTTTCAAGGGCTAGAACCCTCACCGGACACCAGGGTCCTGCTTGCCAGGCTGGGCTCACCTGCAGGAACTCATTAGGGTGACAAGTTGTGAAAAACAGCATGTAAGTGCTGCCTGGCTGCTTTGGATGACTAACCTGGACAGAAAGGCAGAAGGGAGCCGCACCACCAGTGTGAGGTAGAGTCAAAGTTTAACCCCGTGCCCTTCCTTGCCAAGTACAGCCCAGCAATCAGCACAGGCAACAGCAGGTGCCTAGAGGAGACTATAAAAACAAACACACAGCAGCAATTTTGCAGAATTTATTCCTAATCTCAGTGATTTTGGGCAGCAATTTTACCTGCATCTCTTCTATCCTCTGAGAGCTGATGTACCTTAAAAATCCAGATCTGAGGAAGAGACGTTAAAAGCTAGCTTACATAAATCAAATATCTAGGGGAGAAGTGACTCCTTACTCATTATCCAAGCAATCTCTACAGGAAAAAAAAAAAAGAAAAAGAAAAAGTTTGCTTCAGTAGTGGGCTCAGTTCTTACAAGGGTGGTTTGGGGTTTGTTTTCTTCGATTGCTATTTAAAGTGTTAATCAAAGGAAATGGCTTACGCATCATTATTTACCACACCTGCAGCTGGCACAGCCTCATTGGATGGTTTTCTGCCACTCAGATCTCCTTCCCCCACTTGAGTCTGGCCCTGGCCCCATAAGGAAGCCCTAAGGAGGGCAGTGACAATGTGGCTGCTGAGCGCTGCCATCCTGGCAGCTGTTTTAACTTGTACGTGCCCTGCTCCCCCCATCGCCCGTGTGTCCTCCAGTGGCAAAGGGCACGCTCTGATCTCAGACTCACGCCTCTAACTTTCTTTCACCCAGGCAGGTCTGCGCAAGCCTTGCAGCAAACCCCCATATCCATCACCAAGCCAGAAAGCAAAACGGTGCTAATCAACTGTCATGTCTCCGACCCTGATTTTAGCAAAATTTTCGTTCACTGGTACCGACAGAGGCCCGAAATGGCTCCCAAGCGCATTGCCTACATGTCCTCCAGGCTCTTCCTTGAAAACGAGTCCGATCAGGGGAAATTTAGTATCGAGAAGGATCCCACCAAATCTGTCTGCACCCTGACCGTGAGCAAAATAACTCCGCAAGACTCCGCTACCTACTACTGTGCTAGGTGGGATGCACAGCAGCAGAAAACCACAGGGGACCTGCACAAAGACGAGCTCTGCTTTCTGAACCCGAGCCTGAAGTGTCTGAAAACATGCAGGAACATCCCCACCCTACTTTCCTTGAATGAGAGGCCCTGCACAGGCAGCCAGAGATGCTGTGAGGCAGTGCACATGTTGCAGATGCGCTACAGCCAGTGCCAACAGAGCTGGTATTTCACTTTACCAACTAAAAGGGCATTTTCATAGGTCTGTCTGGATTGCTTGTGGGTGGGTTTACAGGACAGCAGGGTAGGCTAAATAAAAGAAGAAAAAATCCTTTCTATTCCCACTACCCTTTAAGCTGTGTCTCTGGAATAATTTCCCCAGTTGCATCATTTGTGTGGCAGAACAGAAGAATATGAGTGAAAATCAAATTTAAGTAAGTACCTTTCAGGACTGCAGAAGTAATGTATTCATTTTGTAATTCTCTGCTGGTAGAGAATCTTGCTTTTATTTTCATTTTGTTTTCCATCTGGAGTTGATCAAACCTTCATTTAGATTAAAACACAAGTCTCTAGAGTGACTTCAGTGGGGCTTCTCATCCAACCCAGCAGTAGACCTGCAAAGCAAATAGCAACTGAACAACACATATTTATATCTCCATTTTTCAAAGACAGTATTTTAAGTTATTTATTTCACTCCTTTTCTGTTTGTGGCCAAACAATGGATAGATAAAGTCACAGGACCACTATGTTCTGATCCCAAACGACCCGGTATTGCTGGTCTGTAGTATGGGGCCGTCAGATCACATTGAGCTCTGGGGTAGCAGTTGCATTTTACAGAAGAGTGAAAGGCTGAATTCCTGTCACAACTGTAGAACAGAAGTTACTGGATCCTTGAAAAAAGAAAAAAAAAGGCTGAAAAAAAGTAAAATACCATTAGAAAAAGAAAAGGGGAATTGGTTTAGCTTTCTTGCCAAGTGAACCAGCCTCTGAAGAATGACTGAATTGCACAGTATGATTTCTATGTTTGACTTGCCCTAATCATCTTTATTTGAAACTAAGCCTATGGGGGCTGTAAAGCATTTATGTTTCTTCGCATAATACCCAGCATTTGCAGATGCCACCCTGGGGTGTAGTATCTTACCTTACCTGTGACAAGCAGCAGTCAGTCACAAGCGCAGCAATACTCCTTCTGAGCTCCCAAGTGACTGCTGGGCATTTTCCTGGCCTTTGCCTTCAGCCTGTGTGACAAGCAGCAATTTGAGATCACTCAAATTCATTAAGCTCCATGTTCTTTTTTTTTTTTTTAAACTTTCTTATTTGCAGTGGACCTGAGGAGAAGTGTCTGATGTCAGGCACTGTTTAGTGGCTTTCAACTAATCTAAAAGCAGTGCCTCGGTTTAAAAAATTACTTTGTAAATGAGCTAAAGCAATTATATGTGTGCATAAGAGAGAGAGAGAAGGTGAGTTTGTGCTGCTTGTGTAAAATCTGTAATCTGACTGTCAGTATTTCGCAGGGTTCAGGCAGGCTGCTTTATCGCAGCATCACCCCGCCCGCTGCCAGGGCAGCCTCTCCGGATGATGTCCAAGTGACTCATATCCTTTCCTCAGAGCTGTCACCTTCCTTCTGGAGACAGAGGATGGCGAGACCCCTCGGGCTGCTGCTGCTCCCACTCCTGGCCCTGGCTGCAGCCTGGTCTTGTAGGTTCCCCCTGTCAGCCTGGCAGGGCGCGGGGCAGCAGCAGCAGGCAGCGCGTTTACGCATGTGAGTGAATAGCTGGCTAAGAGCGTTCCTTCTGGTTTCTCTCCTTCTTTCTAGATGGACAAGCGCAAGAGCTGAAACAAAGTCAAGCATCTATTACCAGAGGGCAATCTAAAACTGCACGGATTGAGTGTAAAGGCGAAGGCATATCTAGCTTCCAGAATACACCTATACATTGGTACCGACAGATACCCACCAAAGCTCCCGAACGGATTCTGTATATTGGAGCAAGTTCAGTTTCTTATGATGACAACTCCTATAGGAACAAGTATTCTGCTTTGAAGCAAGGTGAAAACACCTGCATTTTATCAGTCTATAACGTCAATTCCAATGATGAAGGTACCTACTACTGTGCCTACTGGAAAGACCCACAGAGCCAGCAGACCACAGGTGGCCTGTACAGAAAGGTGCCGAGCGGCAGGCTTGCTGGCAAGTGCAGAGTGCCACAACTGCACCTTCCTGCCGCTGAAGCATCCCAACAGGTTTATGCCGAGTGTGTAAGTATAAATAACAAGAAAAGCAAAAGAAATGCAGTGTGCTACGACTCCGCTGGTGGAATGCGCTGTGCTGGGGAGAGGGAGCAGTGCTGTGGGTGATGGTATCACAGCTGAATTATACAGCAACACAGATCATCTTTGAATAACAGAGAGCCCTTCCCAAACACAGTCTGAGCCACCAAGAATGAAGTGATGGCAGGGAGGGAGCATAGGAGGAAGATCTTTACACTGAAGATACAGCCTGGGGTACTTCAAAAAGGTCACAATGGAGATACTGGTGACGCTCCCATCTTAATGGTTATGGTGACAATGACCGCTTTTGACAGCGATACCCCTTTAGGACCCCTTCTTATACATGAGGATCTGTTACTGTGGGCAGTATCTGAAAAGACAGCCCCATGAAAGGATTGCAAAGACCACTGACAAGAAAAGCTGCAAACTAAAGCAGGGACCATATGGAAACGGTGACACAGTCAGACAGCCAGCAGCAGAGCCACAGGGAAATTTCACTTACGTGACAATGATATTCACAACCCCAAGTCCATGTGACCGTTTTATGCAGCTCGAGCACAGATTTCCTCTTCTCAATGGCAGGCCATACTTCATCCAAGGTTGATTACTCAAGTTCCTAAAGGCCCAGACATCTCTGAAAACCTCGCTGCTGCAGGTTCTTCTTGCAGCTTTAGTTTGGCTTTGGAAGATACTTTCCTCTCTGGCTTTCACACTTAAGTGCACTGATATTACAGGGAGAGTCTTCAAGTCCATGCTTATATTTTTTTGTTATTCTTTCATTGTGGATTGTCTACACTACAGGATCAAGCACAAATTCATGTATCAATCACAAGGACAACAGGAGAATATGAAATTTCTGTACTGATTGTGAGATGAGATTTAGCTGCGGACCCTGCTATTGACAAAGACCTAAAAAACCAGAGTAGATGATCTCTTTTGAGTCAGAAATTTAGAAATCTTTCTTAGGGGAGAGTGTGGTGTGTGCTTGCTATTGCCCAAGTGGCCATTTGCTATGAAGTCTTTGCAGGACATATTTTCAGGGTTCTGAAATGAGGGAAAGTAGAAGAAAAGGAAGAGGACAGCAAACAGCTGTCTGGGAGGTTTGCATGCTTCACCCTGGCCTTGCCACAGCCTCTTGCAAAAGAGCCACCACTTGTATTTTTCCTATTTGGTTCTACAACCTCATCACCAAGAATGGCAGGCACTTGCACATGGTATGTGGACACCCACCACTGCCAGAGAAACCCGCCCTGAGGAACCGGAGTGCTGTGCCAGAAGGGCATCCTGGAGACTAAACCCTGTCTAGGATAGATAAGGCTGACAAGACAGTTTGGAGATCTTTTAAGTAAGAGATTATAGTACTCTATGACTTACCCGATTCGTGCTACCAAAGCAGGCAGTATGTTCTAGGAAAGGCAGGTGAAACTTGCTTCTGGGACAGCTTTGGGATGTCTGAGGAAAGAACATCATCCTTGGGAAACACCAGGTTTAACAAGTTGAGTTTTTATCTGTGCTCAGCAGGTGAGTCTGAGAGGAATGTAGTAGATAAATGGATGAAGAAAATTTTTTCCCGAGCTTTCTACACTGTTACTGCTGTGGTTTAGCTGCTTGGTGAATTTACTCCCCTTGATGGCAGTGCGTTGAAGAATGACCCCTGGATGTGCTGAATGAGTCATTTCCTCCTCCCAGCTGTTTGATGCTTTCTCCACCTGAAGGGCTTTACAACATTTCTGTTTATTTCATTTCCAGGTTTATCCCAGACGGGCAGAATGTTGCTGCTTCCAGTCCTTCTTGCAATTTCATTTTGGTCCCGTAAGTGCTTTTTTCCTGTCCCTTCGCATTCCTGTGTAGAGAAGACACAGTCCTCGCTCCAAACTCCAGCAGTTCCTTCCCCTTACACCATTTCTTCGCTTTCCCCTCCAGGCGGAGATGGGCAGGCAGCACCGGTGCAAACCCCGGAGCTGCTGCAGCAGGTGAAGGGCAGCTCTGCCAGCATGGCATGCCAAATCGACGAAGAAACCATCCTGCACTGGTACAAGCAGCTTCCCGGAGAGCCACTGAAGAGGATACTGTACGTGTTGGGACAATCACCTGTTTTTGATGACAATAGCAATAGTATGAGAATTCAAGTTCGGAAACATCCTACCAAGCACCTCTATGGCCTCACGATACATTCCGTCACCCCAGCGGATTCTGGCACGTACTACTGTGCGTACTGGCTTTACGAAGGCTCCACAGCCATAGACAGGCAAAGTTCAGCCACACAAAAAGGCACTTTGCACTCCGAACCACAAGTGCTGAACTCAGATACTTTCTTATTCTACTCCTCTCTCATGATTTTCTACAGCAGGGTAGAAAAAACAACAGTATCTTGTGACAATCATTAAACATATGATGTTAGCAACCTGCGTATCATTTCAGTATTCACACATATCTGTAATATCCAGAAACTGGAGAGTTCCTTTAGGGTAAATAAATGACACATTGCTCTTCAAATGAAGGCTTGACTGTACTGAAAGCACTGACCTGACAGTGATCAGGGCCTGTAGTGTCTGAACAAATGTTAGCTGGAAATTTCTCTTATTATAATCCTTGACGCAGAGAAATATATCTCCATCCCCTCAGTGCTTTCTCTTGAAAAAAAAGACATGAATACAAAAAGAGAGAAGGCGAGGTGATCTTGCACATCCTCCTTCATATTTTCCTTTTGTCTTCCTTTGCATTTCAGTCACTCCAAACTCCTGCAACAGCCCAGAAAACCTAATTTTATTGTCAGTTCCCTACCTGCTGTATTTAGGACAGAACTGAAACCCTCAGCCACAGGCTGTGCCTCTGGCAAGCAGTCTCCTAGGCCCTTCGGGTTAAGTGCACTGAGATTTATAAATCAGGTTCTATGATTCAAGACTGGTTCTAGGAAAGCCGGCATTTGCCTGACAGCTAAGTCAGAAAGCTGAGATAGTTTTGTGCCTCCAACTTCCTGAAGTAGGACAGAGTGTACATGCTCAATATCCTGTGAGACTAGCATGGGATGCTGCTGGGATGAGTGACCTTTGCCTTGCACCTCCCTCCCTTCACCTGAAAGCCTGTTTCACAGTTTGCTCTTCCTTATCACTTTGTTGTGTCTGCCAGTCCTTAAGTAATTTCTCCTTCTCATACTCCTCTGAGTGGCCTGATAGAAAATTAAACAGACTTCCCCACAGTTACTTACTTATTTCCATTGCCACCACACAGAGGCAGGTGTCTCTTCTTGCCTGCTTCTTCCTGGAGCCCTGTGCTCATGGGCAGCTTTCCAAGCCAGGCGGCAACACATACTTACCACTGGTTTGCTGCATGGGGCCAACTGCCAGCAGGAGGGAGGCCGAAGCAGCTCATCTCCCTCGTTCCCACTGGGCTGCAGCTCAGGCTCACCGGTTACTGGGCAGCACCCCATTATGTCCATTTGTCGAGAGCCCCCTCTACCATGGCTGTTGACACCGTTTCTTGCCAAGTTCACTTTGCTTTCCAGTCTTCCTTTCCAAGAAATGTTTGCATCTAAACTGAGCTTTGAAACTGAAATCCTGTGGCTGTGCATTTCCTCCTGCACTCAAAACCAACACGGAGGTGCATCCCCACGGTGCAGTTGCTCTGCTCACTGCAGGCTGATAGCCTCTAGTTGCTTCAATGGAGGGCAGCACAAGCACAGGTCAGACACCCTGGGCACTTCACTGTGACACAGATGGGTGACTAAGCTGAAACAGCAAGAGGAGCTCCCTAACGGGATGGGGAAATGCCTCCCGCACGCATGGGCACTGCACACCTCTCTGAGTAACAGGATGCACTCACAGCCCACTGGTGGGACCTCTGTGCTGAAACCTTCGTGCCCCAAAAGACAGTTGGAGCTGCTCTCACTCATAACCCTTCCTCAGTGGCACTTTCAAGGGCCACAATCCTAGAATTTACCAGTGTTTTTCATATTTACCAGAAAAGATGAGACTACAACCTGCTAAAAAATTCTAGCATTTGACAGCCTGGAACAGTTTTTCTACAAATGTGCTTCTGCACAGAAGACCCATCCCTAAAGACTGCTCAACAGAGTCACCTCCTCTTGCCATACAACACTGTTCCCATCTCGGGACCCTTTCACTGTCCTCTGAGGCTCAGCGACAGCCGAGTGTGACAAGCAACCATGCTGCTGCTGGCAGTGCTCATGGCCACTGCCACTTGGTCTTGTAAGTCCTTCCTTATTTTCTTACCTTTCCTCACAGGCACCCACGGCTGTGCTAACAGACACCTTCTCGTATCGCTGAACTCCTGCTACTGACATCATTTCTCCTCTTTTTTTTCCCTAGATGGATTGGCACAAGAAATCCCCGTGCAGACCCCTATATCCATCACCAAGTTCCAAAAAAGTGCACGAATGACATGTGAAATTCAATCATTAGGGGAAAGATTTGAAGGCACTGTCATACACTGGTACATACAAAAGGAGGGTAAAGCTCCACAGAGGCTACTGTACTTTGTAGGAGGGAAATCTTCGGTTGAAAGTGGATTTCAAAGAAACAGGTACATGGTTGAAAATGTTTCTGGCCAGAAGCGGTGTGTTCTTACAATAAAAGATATCATTCCAGACGATGCTGCTACTTACTACTGTGCCTACTGGGACCCTCACCATGGTAGACACTCTAAGATCATCAAGGCAAAAAACCCTCCCTCAACCACAGGGTTGTAACTGTTTCAGTCCCCCAGTCTTTGCACTCCAACTGACATGAGCTGCTGAAAGGCAAAACGTATTTTTTTGCTACCCAAAAAGACCCGCTAACCCTGCCCAGCTGTCCTTGTCAAAGTCTGGGTCTTCATTAGCACTCTGCTCTTCAAACACACAGCTTCTATTTTAAGGGCAAAGGAGGTCTTCACTGCCTTAAAAGTTAGCACATAAATACTGGAAACTCACCTGCCCCTTTGGCGCTGTTTGCAGAGCCATGGCAGAAGTCTGGTGGCCCTTGAGACAACTAAACCTTGCACTGACTTTCTAGTTCAGCCACTCTTCTCCCCTGGGAAAGAGAAGGCAGTGAAAGAAAGAAAACATGCTGAGGAAAGAACTTTGTTAGTGGGAACAATATGCTTGCCACTGCCCAGCACTTCCAGGAGAAAGTTCCCTGCTATACTCTGCCCAGTTGTACCTGTAAGCAACTCTAAGTCCCTGGAAATTTTGCAGTTGGCATGCCACATGAGATCACAGAAGTACTCAAACTCAGTTGCTTTTAAACAGCAAACTAAGCATGCAGGCTGTTTGATTGACTGTAGTGGTGACTCCTCTGATGTTATCTTGGGCCATCTAATAGGAAACCTGTGTGCAAAGGAAACGCCTCATTCTCCCACCAGCTAGTATATGAAAAGCAGCTGGAGAGCTGCTGTTGTAGAGAGGGAAGTGATTACAGGAGATGGACAGCGAATAACCACGTTCCGGGGACAGAAAATGCAACCCACGGCCCATGGACACCATCACAACGCTTCTGGTGCTGGCTCTCCTTTCTTTCCCTCTGCTGAACTGTATTAAGACAACTGAAAATGAACTCCATGCTAGTAGTACTCGATATCACCTAATGGAGGGTAAGAGGGGATGTACATCTTTGGGAAAGAACAGGATTGTCACCTGAAGGTATGTGATTTTTAACATGCACAGCCCTGCACACCTAATTCTTGGCCATTAAGCAGAGGGGTTAGATAAATTTGCCACCCTTTAGGAAAGAGATTTGCTGCGAAGGGCATTAGAGATCCCCTGAACAGGCACATGCAAGTCTGAAATTCCCAACATCCTCCCAGCAGCCAAAGTCCAGTCCTTTGCGCAGTCTCCCAGGGCTGAATGGGAAAAAAAAATGGGATTTTCTTCAGCAACAGCATAGCGAGAGAACACGCCAGCTTATTGCAAAGTCAAAACTCAGTGTGGACGACCTGGATCAAATACTTCGGCAAGGGAACCAAGTTAATCGTCTCTAGTAAGTATCAGTATTATTGATCTGATTTTCACAGAGTCATTCAGATGTTCAGATAGTTAAGAATGAAAGACTGTAGGAAAACTAATTGCTGCCTGATAAATCATGTTTTGTCTGTGAGCTGTGTGTGGTGCTTCAGTTGGGTGAATTGATGAGCAATAAATATATTGACCTCATAAACAGAGAGACCACCTCTAGAACAATTACTGAATACTTACTAAGGATGGGGGAGTCGAAAAATGAGGAGAGGGAAAAATTTAAATATTGGGGTGGATTCATTCTTGTTCTGGGAAAGAAAAAGGAACAGCTTTAAAGTTTACTCTCAGAACAGCAGGCGAAAAATGCAAAAAGTTTCTTACTGATAGAGATGATTCAGTCTAAGTTGATTGGCAAGGAAAGTTGCCTGGAATGTAATAAATTTCTAGTCCCTGGCCCTACTGGAAGTAACTGGTTTTCTTTTGTATTTGTATTATTCTTGGTCACAGTGAAGCTATGCAATCAATAGGATGAATGCTGTTCTCAGTATAAAGTATATAGCAATCCCTATAGGATGCTGCTCAGAAATACATATTATCAAGATGACTATATTAAGTCAAATTCTAAAAAGCAGAGAAGAGTTTTAAAATGTTATCTGTGCCTCAGACCAGAAATATTCTCTGCTGCAATTTGCAATGAATTGTGCCTGTGTAGAGGCAGCTGCTTCTGCCAAAAAGACAACAGCGTAACTGCTAGTTAGTTACAACTAACTAGTAAACTTAATTTCTTTTGGGAACCATAATGTACCACATTTCTTCTTAAAACAGAAAAAAAAAAATGTTCCTTCAGCGAAAACCTAGCAGACCAGGGGCAAAAGATCTTTGTTAGAGAAATCTCAGAGCTAAAAGAACTAGAACATAGTTATTAAATAAGCATGGCACTGTTTTATTCTCAGAAAATGCTGGGTTTAAAAACCCAAAATTTTTACTCAGTACAAAAATTGAAGCATTCCTGAAAACAGCACTCTAGTCAATGTTGAAAATCCAGCTATTGCACTGAGTCAGTTTTTTCACCAGCCTCTAAATCAGACAGAGTTTTTCTGTAGCCTGTGCAAGACGAGCTCAGTGCGGAAGATATTGCTAAGCATTATAAGACTGTGGGATGCTGATATCAAAATATTTGGAAGTGGAACTAAGCTTATTGTTTCAAGTAAGTACCAAATGTAAACTTTACTTCTGAAATGCTTTTCAATACCATTAGATATTGGCTGCGTGAAGTGCTCTGCAGTTTTAGCTCCTCCTAGTTTTAACTCTACTGAATGCTTTGCAGGATTTTCCTCTTAAACAGCCTTTCCATGTGCAGAACACAATGTAATTGTTTTGTATTTATGTATGAAGTGGGGGAAACACTACAGCTATTGCAGCACAGATATACAACTAACCCCATAATAATTTCTTTTAAAAGATGAATTTAAACAGAGCAAAGACAGCCTTAAGAGAGCTGAAAGTTGGTTTTGTCTTTAAATGTGCGTATTCAACCTTGTCATATTTCTAATCCATTCTGAAAGAAAACTGTCAAGCCTCTGGGCTACTCAAATTCTCTGAAAAGCAAAATGTTTTCCTTTAGGA
This sequence comes from Baryphthengus martii, assembly GCA_013396935.1. Taxonomy (NCBI): domain Eukaryota; kingdom Metazoa; phylum Chordata; class Aves; order Coraciiformes; family Momotidae; genus Baryphthengus; species Baryphthengus martii. The sequence continues at coordinate 225,070 of VWZK01000509.1, forward strand.
CTATGTCTGACTACATCAAAGGAAAAGTTATGAGATATGCCCAGAACTGTCTGAAGATAGGCAGAGTTGAAAGGTTGCTTTCCCTTCTCAGCTTTTGCAGAAACCACTTTCTACCAGTTACTTTTATTATTAAGGAACAATGCAAAACTCAAAGTATTTTGACATACTTATTAAAATTATTTTGCTTCAAGTAAACTCCAGGTGCTTTGACACTTGCCTGCGTTTCAGTTCAGCTAAGTCTATTTTATAGGTGTGTATAAGGAGCAAATTACTTGTCCAGTATCTGATCAAATAGATCCTCTGCTGGTGCTGGCGCTCTCCAGAGAGCAGAGCCAGAGCCAAGGTGCTCAATCTCCACTATTTATCTAAATTTTCAGAAGACTAAAATCAGTCAAGATGAATCCTGTCCATTTAACGGTATACATGCCCTCAAAATCCTTCATACGTATTTTTAGACAATTGCTCCTTTTGTTTTTACTTTTCTAGAGTCTAAAAATTGCTTATACAGCATATTTGGTTTTCTTTAAAGAATGCTATTTACCCATATAAAGATAACAGAGCTGCACTGTTATTGCAAAGACTTTATTCACTGTGATAGTTATTACAACAAGTTCTTTGGTACCGGTACAAAACTCATCGTGTCAGGTAAGTTACATGCTATTTTCCACAAAATAAGCTATAGGATCTTGAGGTGGTCATATGTTATATGCATGTGTATGTTATATGTGAGTGTTACAGCGTCCAGAGGGCACTCAGTCTGCTTAGAGCCTCAATTGGCTCCAACCTGATGAAGGATTCCTTTGCCCAGCTTGTCATTCCTACAGTGAGCTTTATTGCATTTGTAATGCAGTGGTTTAGGATCACAAAGATTTCTGAAAAGGAGCTATTCTGAGCCACTTTTGATCATACTCTGTGGAAACGTGGTGTAAAATGACCGGTAGTACTTTCTAGAGCTCTCATTCTTTCCTCTAGCTGTACTGAAGGAATAAGGAGGGAATCGCACAACTGTGAGTTAAGCATAAAAAAGAGAAAACCTCTTCCCAATACAGATACAAAGAGCAGTGTGCAATGGCCATTGCCAAAACCCTTTTTTAACTAGGCTAGTAAAAGTGAGAGAACATGCCCAGCATTATTTTTGTCATGTACCCAGGACTTTGGCAGTGGGGATAAATTAGTGCCTCCAAATGCTCTTCTTATTGCTTAATAACACACATATAAAGAACTGAGGTATTTTTTTGCCTTTCCTGCAGAGAATTCTGTTTTAAGGGAAAGTGGAGGACCAAAATCTTCTTTTTCCTATTAAATGTGCTTTAAGCAGCATAATCCTGGTGTAAACAACTACACAAACACAACGCAGAGGAACTACTGCTACCAAATGTTTTAAGCCTGGTTAATCACATAAACATATATTAGAATATCAAGCAAATATTTTTTTTAATGATTTATGTCAGAAAGACTAACTATAATTCAATAGAAATATCCCTGTCAGGATAAGCACATGGTTTTTAGTGCCAATCCTTACCTTGTTAATCAGTTAGTTGCTGTGCTTTGAGTATCTACAGTTTAAAATACTTTTGAAGCATCACTCTAATTCTGTAGGATTTTGTCTTTGTGTGTCCAAGGCTTCTGACCAATTAATCGAGTAAAAGGGCTGTAGTTACCTCATGCTGAAGATCAGGCATCTCATCACAGCTTGTTTTTATCAGAGGTTACTGTCCAGTATTAGCTCAGTAAGTAACTCCTAATGAAAAACGGAGGAAAACAGGACTTAGGAGAAGTGACAATAAAATTGAACAATCAGGATTTCAGCTTGAGCAGAATCTTTTCCCAGATCTATGTTGAAAGAGTCAAATATAGAGAGAACCAAACTCCCACCAACTTCTAATGAACTTGATTCTGTTCCTGTTGGCCACTTTTACTAAGTTCTGACTAAAGGAAAGTTGCTTGAGACTTAAAATAACGCAGGCAGCAGAAGGGATTTGAGAGGCTGGTTTGGCATTTGCATTTGGTGGAACAGATGAGTATTTAGAAGCTTACGGCAGAATGAGAATATTAATCCAACATAAACTGCCAATACAGGATTCTTCTGTAAGTATCTTTTCAGGGAAGTTGAGACTGAACCAGCCTCTCCAAATCCAGATTTTTTTCCTTCAGCACTGAAGCAGTGCCTTGCTTAGCCAGTACAGGGCTGGTTTCCCTCTGCCATCTCTTCTGCTACAGCTGCAGATGGATCTCCCTACAACTCATGAGAGTATTACTAATTTATTTTGAAGTGAGAAAAAGAACAATCTACTAACATTTCTAGGAAATAATTTCATAGCAGAAATTATGGAAGCAATATTTGATTTCTTTAAATGCTATCTCCTAAATATTACTGAAGTATCAACCTTGTTTTCATCAGATACAGTGAAGTTCAAAAAGCTACAGCTATTTTTTGTAATTATATATCTTATAAAATATGCATTGCCTAAAGATAGATTACATTTAAATTTATTTATACATTACCTAAGGTTGGATTAATTGCCCTTTTAAATCAGAATGGTAAAGATTAATGTAGGCATTAGTGTTTATTTGTGGGTTTGATTTTTTTTAAACAGGGAAAACCATTAAGCTCTGAATCAAAACCCTATAGACTTGAAAGTTCAAACAAGTGTTAGGGCAGAAGGATAGAGCTGTAAGACTTAAACAAGTAAAGACATGGCCACTCTAAAGAAAACTGCAGAATGAAAGCCTCTTACTGTGATTCATATTAATAGAAACATTTACAAATGCCTTTAAAATACCAAGAATTTCATGGGTGTGAATATGAATTCAGCATCCGATTCTTTTAAGGCAACGTTTACTCACAGGTTTCAATGCAAATATTCCTCTGTTCATAAAGGTCTCTGTTATCCTAAGGCCATGGCCCAAAAAGATCAGCTTGAATTGACAGGATGTAGCGCTGGGTTTTTGATGTAGGATATATAGCCATACACAGATCTACACACGCACGCACATA
>VWZK01000510.1:0-93183 GCA_013396935.1 Baryphthengus martii
CCCAGAGCTGGACACGATATTCCAGATGCGACCTCACCAGAGCAGAGTAGAGGGGGAGGAGAACCTCTCTCGAACTACTAACCACACCCTTTCTAATACACTCCAGGATGCCGTTGGTCTTCTTGGCCACAAGGCCACATTGCTAGCTCGTGGTCATCCTTCCATCCACCAGGAGCCCCAGGTCTCTTTCCCCTTCACTGCTCTCCAACAGATCAGTCCCCAATCTATACTGATACATGGATTTGGTCTTTCCCAGGTGCAAGACTTTACACTTGCCCTTGCTAGATTTCATTAAATTTCTCCCTGCCCAACTCTCTAGCCTGTCTAGGTCTTGCTGAATGACAGCACAACCCTTCAAGTCCAAGCATCCTTAAATTTTCACATAAGGATAGGTAGTGGTGTAATATTAAATGTAAATATTAAATGCATTATTGAATGCAGGAGAAAAAAGTATCACAGAATCACAGAAGCATAGCATGGTAGGGACTGGAAAGGACCTCTGGAAATCATCTAGTCGAATCCTCCTGCCAAAGCAGGTTCACCTAGAGAAGGTTGTACAGGAATGTGTCCAGGCAGGTTTTGCACGTCTTCAGAGACAGAATCCACCACCTCTCTGGACAGCCTGTCCCAGTGTTCCATCACTCTCAAAGTAAAGAACTTCCTCCTCATGTTCAGATAGAACTTCCTATGTTCAATTTTGTATCCATTGCCTCTTGCCTTGTCACTGGGCACCGCTGAAAAAAGACTGGTCCTGTCCTCCTGACACCCATCCTTTAAGCATTTATAAGCATTTCCTCAGTCTTCTCTTCTCCACGCTAAAAAAATCCAACTTCCTCAGTCTTTCTTCATAAGACAGATGTTCTAGTCCCTTAATTATCTTTGTGGGCCTTTACTGTACCCTCTCCTGCAGTTCTCTGTCACTCTTGAATCAGAGAGCCCAGAACTTGACACAGTACTCCAGATGTGGCCTCACCAGGGAAGAATAGAGTGGGAGGAGAACCTCTCTCAACTTGCTGGTCACATTCTTCTTAATGCATTTCAGGATCTATTGGCCTTCTTGGCCACAAGAGCACACTGCTGGCTCATGGTCATCTTGTTGTCCACCAGGACTCCCAGGTCTTTTTTCAAAGAGCTGTTTTCCAACAGGTCAGTCACCAACCTATACTGGTACATGCAGTTTTTCTTTCGCAGATGCAAGACTCTACATTTGCCCTTGTTATATCTCATTAAATTTCTCTCTGCCCGACTCTCCAGCATGAGGAGGTCCCATCGAATGGCAGCACAGCCTTCTGTTGTGTCAGCCGCTCCTCCTAGTTTTGTGTCCCCAGCAAACTTGCTGAGGGTACGTTCTATCACTTCATCCAGGTCATTGATGACTATATTGAACAGGACTGGACCCAGTACTGACCCCTAGGGAACACCACTTGTTAAGGACTTCCAACTAGACTCTGCCACATCCAGAGGGTAGTGGTCAATGGCTCGATGTCTAGATGGAGATAGGTGACAAGCAGTGTCCCTCAGGAGTCCGTACTGGGACCGGTGCTGTTTAATATCTTCGTCAATGATATAGACAGTGGGATCCAACACACTCTCAACAAATTTGTGGATGGCATCAAGCTGAATGGTGCGGTTGATGTGCCAGAGGGACAGGATATCATCATGAGGGACCTTGACAGGCTGGAGAGGGGGGACCATGTGAACCTCATGAGGTTCAACAAGATCTAGTGCAAGGTCCTGCATCTGGATCAGGACAATCCTTGTTATCAGTACAGGCTGGAGATGATGTGATAGAGAGCAGCCCTGTGGAGAAGGACTTGTGGGTACTGGTGGAGAAAAAGCTGAACATGAGCCAACAATGTGCACTCGCTGCCCAGAAAGCCAACTGCATCCTGGACTTCAACAAATGAAGCATGGAGAGAGGTGATTCTGCCACTCTGCTCTGGTGAGATCTCACCTGGAGTACAGTGTCCAGCTCTGGAGCCCTCAACACAAGGACACGGACCTGATGGAGCGGGTCCAGAGCAGGGCCACAAAAATGATCCTGTGAAGACAGGCTGAGACACTTGGGTTTGTTCAGTCTGGAGAAGAGAAAACTCCAGGGAGACCTTCCAGTACCTGAGAGGGTCCTACAAGAAAGCTAGGGAGGACCTGTTTACAAGGGCATGTAGCAATAGGACAATGGTTTTAAACCAGAGGAGGCTAGATTTAGATTGGACATTAGGAAAAAGTTCTTTATTATGAGCGTGGTACAACACTGGAACAGATTGCCTAGGGAGGTGGTAGAGGTCCCATCCCTGGAGAAATTCAAGGTCAGGCTTGATGGGGCTCTGAGCAACCTGATATAGTTAAAGATGTTCCTGCTCACTGCAGCAGGGGTGGACTAGATGACCTCTAAAGGTTCCTTGCAACCAAATGAATGATGTAATTCAATCTGAATTCTATTCCTGGACTAGGAAATGTGCTGTGAACAAAACTTTGACATGGAAGTCTCCTGTCATGAAAGAGCACATATCCATAATCTGTTAACCACCAAAACATGAACGTCGTTTCCATTCTGTGTGCTGGGAATGCTCCTTGACAAAATTCCCAAAACATGGATGAGAGTTTTTGGGAGAGAGACAAGAATGACAGGGAACATTCTCTCAATTTTACAGCAAAGATAATTGAGTTTCCAGTGCCTAGGAACATTTGGGCCCTAAAAGGAAGAGGGTTCCAATAAAACTAGTTGATATTCAAGGATCACTTACTCCAATCTCAAGAACAATTCATTCCAACAAGCAGGAAGTCAGGCAAAAGTGCCAGGAGGCCTGCATGGATGAACAAGTAGCTCCTGGCAAAACTGAAATATAAAAAGGAAGTATACAGAAGATGGAAACAGGGATAAATATCCTGGGAAGAATATAGAAACACTGTCTGAGCATGTAAAGATGTGGTTAGGAAAGCAAAAGCATACCTGGAATGGAATCTGGCAAGGCTTGTCAAGGACAACAGGAAGAGCTTCTACAAGTTCATAAGCAGAAGAAGGAAGACTAAGAAAAATGTGGCCCTACTGCAAAATGAGGCAGGGGCCCCGGCGACACAGGACATGGAAAATGATGGGGTATTGAATGCCTTTTTTTCACTGCAGTCCAGGAGACCAAGGAGTGAAGTCTGAAGCAAGATAAAACTAATCTAAGCAAACTGGACATACGTAAGTTCACAGGCCTTGATGATCCCTGAAGGGGAAGCTGGCAGATGTCATTGTGAGGCCACTCTTAATTATCTTTGAATGAGCTGGTAGTTAGGGGAGAAATCTGAGGACTGGAGGAAAAAAAAAAGTCACTTCTATCTTGAAGAAGGGCAACTAGGAGGACCTAGAAAACTACAGGCTGATCAGCTTCACCTCAATCCCTGACAATGTGATGGAGTAACTAATCCTGCAGACCATTTTTAGACACATGAAGGACTGGAAGGTGTTTGGGAGCAGTCAGCATAAATTCACAAAGGGACGGTCCTGATAAATCAACCTGATCATCTTCTATGGCTTTGTGGATGAGGGAAGATCAGTGAATATTACTTATTTTGACTTCAGCAAGACTTTTGATCTATTCTTACATAAGATTCTCACAGAGAAGCTAATAAGTATGGGCTGGATGAGCAGACAGTGAGATGGATTAGAAACTGACTGAATGGATGGACCTAGACTGTGGCAATCAGTGGCATGAAGTGTAGTCGAAGACCAGTAACTAGAGGTGTACTGCAGGAGTTGATATCAAGTCCAATACTGTTCCACATCTTTCTTAGCAATCTGGTTGCTGGGTCAGAGTGTACGTTCAACAAGTTTTCTGCAGACACAAGCTTGGGAAGAGTGGCTGATGCTGCCATACAGAGGGACCTTGATGGGCTAGAGAAGTCAACTGACAGGAACTTCTTGCTGTTCAACTAAAAGAGATTCAAAGTTCTGCACCTGGAGAGGAACAACCCCATACACCAGTAAATGCTGGGGGCCACCCAGGTGATGCTTTGCAGAACAAACACTGTCAGGGTCCCGATGGACACCAAGTTGAACATCAGCAAGCAATGTGCCTTTGTGGCAAAGAACTCTAATGGTATCCTGGGCTGCATTAGGCAAAGCATTGCCAGCAGGGTGAGAGAGGTGATCCTTCCCCTCTACTCATTACTAGTGAGGTCACACCTGGAGTACTGTGTCCAGTTCTGGGCTCCCCAGTACAAGAGGTAAGAAACTACTAGGCAGAGTCCAACAAAGAGCAATGAAAAAGATTAAGGGATTTGAGCATCTCTCCTATAAGGAAAGGCTGAGAGAACTGGGACTGTTTAGCCTAGAGAAGGGAAGACTCAAGGGGATCGTATTAATAAGTATAAATATCTGAAGGAAGGTTGCAAAGGGAATGAAGCCAGACTCTTCTCAGTGGTGTCCAATGACAGCACCAGAGTCAATGGGCACTAAATAAAACACAAAAAGTTCCATCTGAACATCAAAACCCACTTTTTTACTATGAGAGTGACTGAGCCCTGGTACAGGTTGTCCAAAGACTATGCAAGTACCACACCCATGTTATCAGTCAGGGTATTTAGGGGATGACTGGTAATGCTGGATTGTTCACTGTCTACTTCTAAGGTGTCTATCACTGGTGTTGGCAAGGCTAACAGCACAGGGAATAAGTCCTAATGCTAAAATTGAGCCCTTACTATGCTTTAGGACCTTCAAGAGACAATATTCTCTGTCACTGATAGAGAATGGGGAATTAGAAGCAGTACCACCACCACGTGGATGTTTTCTTCACTTGGCTTGTAGGGTGAACAGGATTTAATATAGAATTTTTTAATGTGAAATAGGCTTTGGAATACATTGCCCAATTACAAACTGGGTAGAAAATAATATTTCCCATTATGAGGACATAAAGAAATAAAAAAAGAAGCTTGTTATAAATAGTCACTAAAAATATGTCTGCATTCTTATTTCATATGAGAAATAAAAGCTGTTACAATGTCTTCCTAATTCCCAGCTCTAACACTGAAATATGAAAAGATGGTTTCCAAAATCCTGAGTTTCAAATAGGTATCAAGGTTTTTTTTTGTTTCCTGTTTCAAAGCCACGTATGTTCCCTTTACTTTCAGTTAGCTTCCAAGTTGTTTCTGCATCCATTTCTTTAGTTGTGTTATATATGTGGCATTTCAGCTACTTTTTACTCTCGATAAAGTGTTCTTCAGCACCTGAATATTAGCAATATGCACTAAAACTACTAGCCATACAACCATTTCATAAATATCACTGCAGGTCTTGATTTCTATGGCTTTTTTAGTTTTTGTTTTTATAAAGAAATACCATCTATAATACTCCTCATGACTCTGAATAGTTTTCAAGTCATATAATTAAAGCTCCAAGGTCTACTATGATTAATTAGAGAGCTATGGGCCATTAGCAAAATGTGAATTAATGCAAAATGTACAATAGGCTGCACATTTTATCCTTTCTCCAGATAGTTAATTAAATATTTGAACACACAGTATGACAAAAGTATGACAATATTATGTACTTAATGGCACTGATTATGGAAGAGCTTTAATTGTTCTATTTCTCCCTTTCATCATTGATTTAAATAATATAGTTGAATAAAAATTGGCATTAGTCACAATTTCAGTATTTGTTCTTAGTTGATAATTAGGTCATCTTTCCTTAAAAGTAATGAAAACTATAATGTTCTGAACAAATTGGAATATTCCATTAAAATTTCAGCCTTATAATACATCATTTCTTTAAGGTTGAAATGATATATTCCGTTTATTTATGTAACACTGTGACTTCTAAGGTAAGTTGTTCTAAAAATCCACATTACAGTTTTTGCACTATTTATTAATAAAAAATCCCCAGTTTAGAAATGAACAAGATTATTTTGCGCTCTTTCCAAGGAAACTTCACATCATCTGAGATCATAGGTTGTTATTATAGATCATTCCTTGAGAGATATAAAGAAAGAACTGCTATTTTAAGAGTTCATTTAATCACTACAACTGTGGAGTGCTTATATTTAATTTATAATAGTCTTAAAGTTATTTAAAGTATTTGAATGTAAATATATTAAAAGTATTAACTTTTGATGATTTGATTAGAGCAAAAACTAGCAGACTCTGGTGACCTGTTTCCCCAAACACCTCAGTCTCTTGACATGCAGGTAGTCTCTGCATGGCTGTGGCATTGTAGCAAGGCTGCTTGCAGGATCTTCTCACATACGATAGAATACCTTGTAGACTTGTAGTTTTTACACTGTAGCATTACCTTATAAATGAGACAAGTTGTAGGACTGAAGAATTCCATCATATACAAAAACAACAAAAAAAATCCCTTGTAAATTGTGGTGAATGGCATGTCATTAATCATATGTGTTCGCTAAACAAAAAGGGCCAGGAAGGCTCACAGATATTATGCAGTTTCTGTGAATTCTGGATGGGAGTTCAGGGAAAAAAAAAAAAAAAAAAGAAAAAAAAGAAAAAAGTGACCAAATTTAGGGAGGGAGATGAAATTTATAAATTAGATCTTGTTCAAGAATATCAGTAATCTGTGTTTATTGCATTTATTTCATTTGGGAGCTCAGAAACTGCTTTGGTGATTAACACCTTTCATATCTGTACTGCAGAGACATGGCCATATTCTGAAGACTTGTTATGACTTACTGACATTAGAAATTCAGGAGCCATACGAAACTTAAAAAGGTTTTGAGAACATTGGTTGAAAGAGCCATCCGGAAACAATTATCTCACTTAAAGCTTAACATTCCTTAGAGAAAGCATGCTTTACTAGTGAAATATTTTGAGTCGCACAATACTGAAAATCTTCCAAGGTATCTGACCAATTCATTTTTAAGAGAGAATATAAAAGTTTATAAGGGATGACTGTAAGAGATACTGGATTTTAAAGCTGAAGAAAATAAGAGTTTTAGGAAATGAAAATAAAACTAAAACCCATCTAAAAGTGATACAGATTGGTATATGTCTATTAATTACAGTTTTCGTTTCCCTTCATCCATATTCATAAATAAGGGCAAAACAGTGGGGAAAGGATATAAGAGACCAGAACCTTCAATACATTAAGCACAATAATAACAACCACAGATTTAACTTGTGAAGAAATTATTATAGTCTTACAGAGATGCTATTGATCTTCTTAAGTCACAAAAGTGAGGATGCTAGTGGCAACAATAACAGACCCTAATAAGTTGTTTTTAAAATGTACATGATCTTTAACTCTTAATGAAGATTTGGCAGTAAGTGAGCTCTGTTTACACTCAACCCAGATAGCTTGGACAGGGCAAATCTTTCCTTCTATGTAGGATTTGTTTCTCTCTAGTTAACAACAAGGAGCAAGAGCATTATTCAAAGCTATCCAGGTTCTGATTAAGTGTAGCTGAGAAAGGAAATGCAGAGACTGGATTGGTTTGTGCTTCTAAAACTTAGGGCACTAAACTGCATAGGAAAATGATTGTGCATCCTTCTGTCTCTTTAGCTCCATCTCCACATGGGATAAAACCTCTCTGTCTTGATGAGACTTGAAACACTTGAAGTGTACAGTGTACAACCTCTACCAGTAGTTTCCTTTAAAACAGCCTCTTCACTTGTAACACTTGAACGGCATTAACGACTTAGGATAAAATCCCAAGTATGAAAATACAGATGTCTAACTCTGCAGAGCAGGATCTGTTCCAAGAGTGGGGAGAATAAATGTGATCTGCCTGAGGTCAGTTCTGGAAGGGCTCTGACACTCTCCATCCCTATTCTGAAGTGTGCCTAACTGCTGGAAAGAGCTGCAGTGCAAGACAGAAAGAGTCTTAAAAGAAAAAACAATTCCAAGAATGCTAAATTGGTAATTTGAAAGGATGTTTCAACTTTGCTAAATTTTGTTCTATCCTTTATTTTCCTGTGATATAGTCAGTAACTTACATTCTCCTCAGGTGAATTAAAAGGTTTGAAATATAAAAAAAAATCTCCCTTATTTTCCTTTTCTAGCCAAATACTGTAATTTATGGTAATCTACTGAATGGGTTCAGATTTATAGCTGAATCTCAGGGCTTCATATAATTCCCTTTTTTTGGTAGCTGGAATTTCATTCATTTAAAGATACATATATATATGCCTTGTATATATACAAGATTGTCTTAGCAATATAGTAGCTTTTTAGAGTTTAACTATACCACAGGCTCATAGAATAACTGAGGTAAAGAACCACCTCTGAAGATCATCCAGTTCAATCCCCTACTCATAATAGGATCAGCTAGAGTACGTTGCTCAGAGCTATGACCGCTCAAGTTTTGAATATGCCCAAAGGTAGGGATTTCAAAAATTTTACATTTTTTTTCTTTCAAATACTTTTGAGAATGAAAAGTATCTGATTTCTGAGAATGGCATGACAGGTCTGAGATAAATTTACCTGCTCACTCAGTTGGGAAAAAAAGAACTGAGAGAAAGATATACTTGCTGTGCATGAAGAATATTGCAAAGACTCAATATTATCTTCTGTTAAGATAGCATAATCATAACTTGTTGGCATTAAAATTTAATTTGTGCTGAACTAATTTGGTTAAAGAATGTTATTCTCATATTAAAAAAGGGTATACTATTATCCAGCCTGGATATATTAGGAACTTAGCTGTCAAATGACTTTGACAGAGATCCAAAAACTTGCAGGGATACTATTACCTGAGATCACATTTGACAGGGAAAAATGGCATAATTAGAGCAAATCTTCAAATAAGTTTAACATACGAAACAAAAGGTCAAACCAAGGTGTTCCCTCACTGAAGCAACTCTTGATACTACAAGAAAGAAAGTCATTTTTGGTGAACATTTCTGACTACAGATTGTAAAATCTAAAACCCTTCAGAGACAAATTGCCCCATGTCAAAAGAAAATATGTAGTGAAGCACATTTCGATATTTCTTTAAAACTACTTTCTTCTTTTATTTCTCTTTTTGTGCTTCCTCAGCACAAATGAAGTACAAGCAGAAGCTGAAGAGAGGGGAAATAAGTGATAATGATGGACTACAAAGTGATCAGCTCCTTAGGAGAATCAAAGTCGATACGAAATCATCTCTTTTTGGGTCAGCTACAATGGACTACATAACCTGAAATGCTCATGTTCATCAGAGGAAAGAAACTGCTCCTTACAACCTAAAGATATGTCTAAATGATTGTAGGTTGTCTCTTATGCCTAAGTCAATGCCCAAACCCAGAGCATTTTGGCAAGAACATGCCGTGCCCTTGGAAGTCTCCAGAAACTAACGCTGAGTGAGAGTGAGTGCTATACCAAAGAGTTTTCACAGTCATAAAGGATTTTCTTCATAACCTGAAGCATTTGTAACAGTTATTATTATTTCTGTTTGATATTTTTGATGGACTAACATTATGTGAACAAGGAGAATCTATATGATGAAATCGTTATTGATAGAATGATTATTACATTTGAGTTACACAGTAGAAAATATCAAAGCACATGTTATTTTTTCCCAGTCAATATGGAAAAAAACAAGAATATAAAATAGATAAAGAATATACCAGAAGACACTGGTGCTGCTGAAGACAGAAGAAATTCTAATAAAATTTTTAAAAGTATATACCTGTATATTTTAATTCTATAGCAACATGCTATTCTGGAATAATGAAAAGACTGAAATAACTGTCAGATTTCTTAGACATTGTGCTCCTGTGGACAGCATTTGCTATTGGTCATCACTGAACACAAGATGCTGAGGTAGGTTTCATCTCAAAATAATATTTGCAGGCTTCTACATTGAGTTTTCACAGAACTCTTCAGAAGATTTGAGCTTACTCTTCTGCAAAATTAAGGCATGTGGTTTTTCACCTGGAGTTACAGTATATTTCTCAGGTTGGTTTAGAATTAGATATTTTCCTGTTGTGTTTTAGACCCATTCAGGAACTGAGTACCATGTGGCTGGTTGCTCACACATACCTATCCTGGTGGGATGGGAAGGAGAATAGGGAGAAAAAGGCAAACCTCATTGTCTGGTTTGGTTGTCTATCTGGGCTGTGGCCCCCTCTCAGCTTCTGTTAAAAATTAACCTGAACCCAGGACATTTCCACATATCATAATGTGCAAAAATATATACAGCTTGATAAAACTCTATGAAAAATACTAGTGAGAAAGTCCATCTCTACTGAAGCTATAGACATTTTTTAAAGAAGATGGTGTTGTAACAGATTGAATGGCTTTTCTTTACTTGTTCATTTTGCTCTGATATCTTTTGAAAAACAACTATTTTAATACTTGATTGATTAATTCATTGAAAAGTATTAATATGTGGTGCATATAAGATACATGTAAATTGCTTTGAATTGTGGAAATAAATGTGTATCTTAATAACAGTAGCATTTATGTTAATGATCCACAATTCGGTAGTAATTTATAGCTATTCAGTGTTGGTAAAAGCATTTGACAGAATTGACTTAGTTTTCATGATTACCATGAACTCCATTACCTACCTAGAAGGCTTAAAAAAATAAATTTTCTATTCCTTACCCTTCTTTCATTTAAAACCTAGAATAACAGTAACAAATAAGAACACAGTTTGAGTGGGTATAGTCTTAGATAAAGCTACTCAGAGTCAAATAGAAGACACTTTGACTCTAACAGGAGCAGTTTGATACTAATGACACATGCAAAAAACCTCTTCCTATCTTGCTTTTTATTCTCTGTGTCTGTAACAAGAACACTGGAAAAAAGAAAGTATATGTCTCTTCCCATGATCTAGATTTTGTAACTTTTCCTTTAACCTAAATAAGAAATAGATTCAAGCCAGACATTTCACTACACAGAAGACACAAATGCTATTTTAACAGAGTCTAAGAAATAAATCCATTAGAGAAGGTATGTAAATTCTCAATTCTTAATATATGTACACACATACATATCCATATACATCTGTGTGCACACACAGAAAATGCAAATCAGTAATCTATTCTGTTCTTCTTGGAAAAAAATAAAAGACAACCTTGAGTGAAAATACCTCATAGTTGTTTGTTGTGAATACAGGAGTACATGCAAATTACTGCAGAATGTAATCTTAAATACCATTGCTACATCAAAATAGATTTTCCAGAATGAACAGGCAAGGATATCACATCTACCATAGAATCTGATAGTTGGAGAGCAGAAATTATTGAGATATTTATGTGAAACTGCACAGAATTAAAAAAACAAGAGATGAAACTAGGAATAGAAAAACAAGAGATGAAATTAGGAGAAGTCAAAATATGTATTGTACTGATACTGCTTAAATAATTCAATTTAAAAGCTGCACAGTAAAGCTTTTATATAGGAATTTCCTAGGCTGTTTTTTGGACGTGGATTTTATAAGTCAGACAATCTAGTCAGACATTTTCAATTATTCAGAATTTTGATAAACATCTGTTAAGATAGAAGATGTGAAAGCAGAGCCTTTGGACTGATAAGAGAGAAACCCCATTAATCTGTACAATTCAAGATGCTCAGAATTTTACTGTAATCTGTAATGACAGCTTATTGTTATCTCAAAAATGTTTATAAAGCTATTTTAGGTCACCTAATGATGCATTTGTTACTAAACTGACTTAGTCAGTTTAGGCTGATAGAAATATATATTGCTAAGCAGGACAACATGACTGCTTGAGAGTTTGAAAAGACTCCAAACCCCAAAAAACAGCCTACTTGTAAATTCAGAAGCAACAACAATTTTAAAGGACCATATGCCTGATCTGTTTACAAAATTTAACCTACCAAATCTAGCTGGATTCTTTATAATAAAGAAATTTTACTGACATTGAACTTTTTTTTTTTTTTCTGAACAGCTATTTCATTACTTTTCTTATTTTATATCCACCTATACATACTTGTTAAAACATGACATGAAGACTTAATCAGATAAAAAAAGAGCACTGGGGAATTTCTACATGCTTTGAAAGGAGTGTTTTACCAAAAAAGGCTGTGGTGCACTAAGAAATGAATCTATATCTGATCTTGACAACAGTGACATCCATAAATTGGCTTTGTTTTTATAATTAATAAAGAGTAATGCAAAGTTTTCTTCAACCTAAATTCATTTGTACCTGCATATCCTGAGAGTAAGAAAATGTGGCATATCATGCTGGGATTGCAGCCAATGTAAACTAAAATTTAATTTATATCTGCACAAGCCAGTATATCTCCACAGTGCTGGAAGACTAGAAAAAGAGTTCTTAGAAAAGTGTTATGAGGGTTATATGCAGTTCTGGGTATATTACCATCTCATTCTATTATCTTGCACGCAGTAAAGTAAGAGAAGGCATGTACCTATTTCTTTATTATAATTATACAACAGAAACTAAATAAGCTGTTCTAAGAATGACCTGTGGACAATTTCTTTGGTTTGTTGTGCTTCAGGACATCTCCCATTTAACACTTCCACTCTAATGACCGGCGCTCCTCTATAGGCACAGAGTGAGAATCCAGGCACATAATCTGAGCTGTTCTTTTTCATTTCAGTTAATGCTTTGCATAAAGTTTCATAGTTCGTTAATATTATTAAATGTAAAATTCCAAAGACAATTCTAGTAGTATTTCTATGCTTTTTTTTGTCGCAGAAAACCTTCACAAACCAAGCTGTTGAGCAGAAATTATCTTTTGCTTGAAAGGAGTTTTGATACATTTTCTATTAAAAAAGAAAGCTTAGGAAGTTCTAGTTGTTCTGAAATTCATAATGGCAAAGATCTGATGTAATGAGCAAATCTTTGTTTATGGGCAAAAATTACTAAAATAAATCAGCAAACAACATATACAGATTACAATAATGACATCCTTTTACCATATTATGAAAACAAAACAAAACAAACAACAAAAAAATCTGATTACTGCTCCATGTTGATATAAGATGTTAAAATAATCTTCATTCTTGCTGCAGTTCAAAAATACTAGTTAAGCATGAGTGTAAATTGCAGATAAGTACTTTTAATGAACTGTGGCAACTCTTGCAGTGTTCAAACTTGTGCATCAGTATTACTGAATCAGAGTCTAATAGACAGAGTTCCTTGAGTATTCATTATTTAAATATCGGGCTATAAGTAAAACTGCTCCTTGGGCACACCACCTATTAAAAAGGCTGGAAAAGAAGTGAAATGCAACCAGCATGAATAAATAGGCAGTGTAGGGATGTTGTTAGAAGCAAGAAGCAGCTGTCTAAAAAAATTATTTCTGTGTCTGTGTAGATGCAAGAGAGACAACTGTAACTTCCTGATTATGGAAAACAAAAGCGGTATGACAAGCCAGAAGAGAGTTGAAGATCAAGTAGCAAAATGAATCAAACCTAATAATAAATCTGTTTTCAAACACAGCCAGAGCAGAAAATCTTCCAGGGATCGCTTTACCAGTGCATAAACCTAGCATTAAGATGAACTAAATTAATTCTTTGAGTCACTGTTCACTTTAAGATCTACCAGACTCTTCCTTTGTGGAAGAAGCAGATCTCTCTGAAATCTAAACCTTTATAGAAAATGTGAAACAAAATTGACAATAAAAAATTGCTCAGGCCAAATAGTATTAGTCCAAGAGGTCTGCAGGATCTGAGAGGTGGATAGCTAAAACAGCAACGGTGTACACAACCTCTCCTAATCTGTCTCAGTACTTGTGACTGAATGCTGGAAATATGATCCACTTGTTTAAAGAATAGTTTCTTGATTTCTCCTGTAACTGCAACTCTGTAATCCTATTGTTCAGTGTAAATGAGTAGAAACTCTAAGGATAGAAAAGAATTAGTAGATATTGGATTAAATATAAGATGTATGAAAGGTTCAACATGACTTTTACTAAGGGAAGTCCTGTTTTATGAGCCTAGTGAAATTTATAGGTCTCGAACAGCTGAACAGGATGATTTGATTTCTTCAGTCTCCTTGAATTCCTGGAAGGCTTTTGTCATAGTAACACCAAAGGCTTTTAAGGAAATGAAACATTCATGGTTAAGATGTAGAGCATAAGTTTTCACAAAATAGGGGTAAATGGAATTGTGCAGGCATCTTGTGTGGAGATTTAAGCTTTATTCACAAACCATCTTGGAGAATAATATATAACAGAATGCAAGCATTTCAGTGATGACATCAGTCTCTTGTTTTAAGGACAAGGACAATTCTAAAGAGCTGGAGAAGGATCTTATGGTACTCCCTGACTAATTAAAATGGCAGAAGGAATTCGGCATAGAGTAATGCATATGCAGGTGGTCAGGTGACAAATAAAACTCCTACACATAAATAATGTGCTCAGGGAGTACTTCAGCTGATATTATCACTCAGGTATGACTTGGGTTTTATGGTGGATAATTCCTAAGTTATGCTTTCTTTTACTAACTGCTGCTCAGAATTAAGTTGATGTTTTCAAGAAACTGATAGGTAGGGAATAGAGAAATAAATTTATTATCATGATGCCGTACAATGCCATGATGAATTTGCGTTTTGAGTGTGAAGTGTTTTGGTACATTTGTCTCAAGAAATATGTTTGATCTCAAGAAGAATCAAAACCAAAGTTGATCAAATATATGGAAAAGCATGTGTGAGGAATAAGGAGTTGAATTGGAAACTGTCAGCATGGAAAAAAATATGCTTTAAACGAGTGTCATCGATTAAACCCAGATGGCAATTAACCCCTGCACATCTGCTCACTCACGTCTCCTGTGGTGGGATGGGGGATAAATTTGGAAAAGTAAGAGTGAGAAAACTCGTGGGTTGAGATAAAGGTAGTTTAATAGGTAAAGTAAAAGCCCTGCATGCATGCAAGCAAAGCAAATCAAAGAATTCATTCACTACTTCCCATCATCAAGCAGGTGTTCAGCCATCACCAGGAAAGCAGGGCTTCATCATGTGTAACAGTTACTTGGGAAGACAAATGCCATCACTCCAAACAAACTCTCCTTCCTTTTTCTTCCCCTAGTTTTATAGGCTGAGAATGATGTAATATGGTATGGAATATTCTTTTGAACAGTTGGGGTCAACTGTCTCAGCTGTGTCCTCTCCCATCTTCCTGTGAACTCTTAGGTTACTAGCTCATGGGATGGTGTGAAAAGCAGAAAGGCCTTGACTCTGTATAAGGACTGCTCAGCAGTAACTACAACATCGCTGAATTATCAATATTGTTTTCATCACAAATTCAAAACATCACCCCATATTAGCTACTATAGAAAAATAAAATTAAAAAAAACCAAAAAACAGTATCCCAGCCAAAACCAGTGCAATGGGATCTACAAATCCACAAGTGGCATGGTGAGCAAAGAATTGTTCACTTTCTTTTCCAGCACAAGAACTAATAGCGGACCAGAAGATTTAAGTAGAGGTGAGTTTCAAGGTCACTGAAAAGCTGATCTGTACTGACCTAGCATTCATGATGGTGATATTCAGGGCAAGTTTAGTTCATCAGTTTATTTCATCCAGCATGACTATTTTAATCTCTAAACAAATGAATACATTGCTATTTAGCTAAAGCAAATACACACAGTTTTCCTATGACATAACCAAAAAGGTAAAATTGAGGGCTTCACTTCTAGCTGAAATTGTGCAGTACTTGCAATTAGGTTTTTCCTGATGATTTCTCTGTGATGCACTTTATTCTTAGGTTAGAAGCTGTCAAGAGTCTCCTCTCAGGAAAAATGGAACACAGTTCTGAGCATATTTCTGGAGGAGTTAAGATTTGCTGCTCAGACAAAATTAAAATGCTCTATGAATACAAGTCAATTTTGGAAATTACCGTACATAGTCTTACCTGATTTCCTGCCAGACCAAGAAGACTTCAGTCTTTTTTTTTTTAACAAACTGTACAGAAGAATTTTATCTCTATAGGACAAAATAACACCAAAAAAAAGCCAACCAAAAAGAACCCACCACCATACCAGTTTAGTTTCCTTTTATACTTACTTTCCAGTAAGAAAGTAAATGCTTGGGTAATTTCAGTAATTGCCATGTTATCTGAGCTGTTCAAGTCTACTAGTAGATATGATGAAAAAACACCCAAACTTCTTTAATCATCCTTCCAGTCTGAGAAGTTCTGGAAGTTTGCAATCTCTGTGCAAGCCATAAATGACAAATTATACTGTAGACATTTAGAGTTATCTCTTCAGGTTCTTCTTGCGTAGAAGTCCATTTCATTTTGAATACTAATAAAGTAGTTTGAAGAACTAACCCAAGGTTGTTTCTTAACTTTTTGAAGAAAGTAAAATTTCATGCTTTCAATTTGCACTTTCTCTTCCAAAAACACCCCACTAAGACAAAAAAAAAATTAGTACGTGAAAAATTTATACACAATACTAAATGATATTAAAATATAATTTAAAAATATATTATTGAAAACATTGGTATTTTTGTAAACAGTATCAAAACCACAAGTAAAATTATAGAATGATGGAAAGACACCTGGTTAGCCACCTTATTCATGCCTTGTTAGTGAAAGACTGTTTCCCTATACTTCTAGTGCTGCATTTTCTTTTTCAAAAGTATTAAACAGTGTGGCTCCCATCTATTCCCATGGGAGATTATTCAGTGATTTCAGAGATCTTGCTGTCAGGAGGCCTAAATTTTCCTTAACCCAATTTATAAAAGAATCATAGAATGGATTGGGATGGAAGGAACATTAAAGAGCATTTAGTTCCAATCCCATGCCATGGGCAAGGACATTTCCCACTACATTAGATTCCTCTAAGCCCCATCCAATCTGACCTTGAACAATTTCAGTGAGGAGTTATCCATGACTCCTCTGGGCAACCTGTTCCTGTGCCTCATCACCCTCACAGTAAAGAATTTCTTCTTTAATGCTTATCTCAGTCTACCCTCTTTCAGTTTGAAATCATTGCTCTTCATCCTATTACTACACTCACTGATAGAGTCCCTCCCCATCTTTCCTATAGGCCCACTTTAGGTACTGAAAGACCACACTATAAGTCTCCCCAGAGCCTTCTCTTCTCCAGGCTGAACAATCCCTATTGTCTCAACCTGTCCTCGTAGGGAAGGTAACTACTCCCAGGAAACACATCATAACATGTTTTGAGATGTAATATGAACAGATATGTAACATCCCATCAGCTCTGCATAGGTTGGCTTGGCTTTAGATTGTCATTGAACTTTGAGGGTTTTGACTAATGCCTCATCTAAGGCAACAAATACAGGTATGACAAAAAAATGTTAACGCCAAGCTATACACTCTCAATACATAGCTACCATCTCATGATTACTGCAGGAGGTCCTGTTTTGTACCTTTTCCTTTTACACACCTGGCTATCCCTGGGTAACAATGTTTATAATAATTTTGCCGGAAAACAGACTCTGGGCTGCAACAAAAGATCTACAAAGAGAATTACCCTCAGAGTATTTAACAAATACAATCATGCATCATTCAGAAAAGAAAGAAAAAAAAAAACAACTCAGAGTACTCCCTTTGCAAAGAGAACAGCAGATTCTTGTTTTCTTTATTGGTGTTTTGTTTTAGTCTTCTGAGTTTAGAATACTGAAAAGTCAAAGCTGATGATTGTCATAGCTTGTGCCTTTTTTTCAATCAAAATGAAAATAAAAATATGTTGATGTAATATTACAAGAAGGACTCAACTAATACTTTTGATAAGTTTCCCTACTAAATGATAGCTTGTATCTTTAAATCAATACTGTGTAGTTTGGAGGCATACAGATTCATTGACGAACCTCGATAGTCTATGCCATAAACGAGAGAGAGATATGAACTTGCCCTAGATATCATCATCATGAATGTTAGTCAGTACAGATGATCTTTTTAGTGACCTAGAAATGTGGATACAATTCAACAGCTTTTCAGACAAATTCATTCAGTACATATTACGTCAGTTCTCCCCCATCTCCACTCTTCCCTCAAAAGGTTAAAAAGCAAAAGGAGTTGGAGCATATTTGTTTCATTATCAACTACATCTGTGAAAACTTTTAAATTAGGTTTTCACACATTCTGTTACAAATCAGACATTCAGCTACCTGTGGATCTTGACTTTCCTAGGGTGTTACTCAACCATCTCAAGGCATGAATTCAGTCATCTGAATGGCTGTGCTAAAGTCATGCTTGCTCATGTTCTAGTTTCTCAAATTCCAGTTTGGTCATTTTCTTTCTAGCAAAATCTCAGACATCAGAGTGTATATAAGAAGAGTGGATGTAGGATGAACACAGTAATAGATACTGATGCCCTACAAGACTGTGTTTTTCTTCTGCCACAAGAACTCTTCAATTATCGGATATACTAGTTTAATTGCAACCATGAAACTGATTAAATCCAAGCAGGCAGTTTAAAGGTAATCTTTCAGTGCTAAGTTTTAACAAAATTCCCAATGTATATAGAATGCTTTAATTTAGTGTTTATTTTGTTATCATAAAACCATTCTTAGAAGAAATATTTACATTCTACACTGCAGAATTCAGAGCTCTGTCATCTTTCAGTTACTTTGCCTTTACTATTTAATTTATAGTTTTATATACATATATATATACAGACACTCAATTTCCTCACACTTGGAAAACTCCATAATTACTGAAGGCACTTAATTTAATTTCCTTTGAAGAAATAACATTTGACCAGAGAGCAACACAGAAATTTTCAGTCCAGAAGGAAAACTATCAGGAAGTTATCACTGTCAGAAAGCAGGGTGTGATTATTAAATATATTTTGCAAGACTAATGATAGTATTTCCCTCTGACAGCTATAATAATGATTTACTGCAAGATAACATGAAAATTTTCCATAATATTTCCATTCTCAGCATTTGGACACTGGCAGGAAAGATAGTGTAATTAAGAGGAAGAGAACAAGAAGGTGCCATCAATTTATGACTTCAACTTTTACAACACAATTTATCCAACAGATTTGAAAATCAAGAGATGAAAAATCTTTTGCAATTCACAGAGTGGACAGATGGCACAGCAATATTGAAAATGACAGTATATATACATCCAACAAACTGGTGTTCTGCTCTAGTTAAGAAGCTGTTAATATTTGTATTACAAACCTCAGTTTTCAAGAGTTTGTAAGTTGGCTGTTTTAGATAACATTGGGAAAAAATGGCTTACAAGCCACATGCCTAAGTATTATGTATAAAAACCCCCCTGTTTATTACTTAATCCACATCATAGGCTTTACACGCACCTAATCCTCCTTCATAGAGGAGGCTTCAGGCATGGATGGTGGGATCTGCCTAAGCACCCAGACATTCCATGCCTGGGTGCTACTGTCCTGTAGGATGTTTCCAGACTCTGTGTGAATCTATTATAAGGTACGAAGTGATCAAGATGCCTTGTATAAATGATCAGCAATTTGAAGTAACACTGCTTGCATAGGAACATAATACTTGAGTTAAATACCACATTTTGGCTTAGAAAGATTGCAGGCTGTGCTGAAGTAACTAACTTTTTACACTGAGAGTCTCCAACTGTGGTGAAACTCCTGTTTATACAAGATCTCAGTTTTGGTCATAAATTAAAAAAATGGAATTGTAACATTTTGACTGAGAAGAGACTGAATGGCAGCTCAGGAATGATTTCAGGATTTGGCTCAACAACCAAACAATTTTAACTTCTATGCTACTGGGCACTAAACTACTTATGAGATTAGTACCAACATGCTATGCCTGTTAGCTGCAGGTTTGAACCTATACCTTGATTTCTGTGGCTGGCAATAATTTTGGATTGAACAGAAAGGCAAATGTCAGTCTTTCTTAACATATGAGTCTCCAGTGTTTGGTTTCTGAATATTGAGAATGTAGTAAATATTGCAGTAACATATTCATAGAAGCTATTATATGATGGGGTATTTTTGACTGTGAAAGAATATATGGAAAAAGCAAAGGGTTAAAGATGTGTCCGAGAAGTAATAATGTGATTTTCAACTGGGATAACTGTAACCTTGCTCTTTCAGGAGGAAATATCAGGAAACAAACCAACTAACCAACCAGTCAAATTGGAAATTATGTTTAAAGTGCCATTTAGAGGAAAAGAAATACAGGAAAATCAATTTGTATTGCATTCACTGAAACATCCGTATGTCAAAGAGATTCTCTCAATGGAACTGTGAGCCATTCCCCCAAAGCCCTAAATTAGGATTTTCACACGTGTTGGTATCCAATTGCTCCTGGAACTCTGTGACTGCTACATGATTTATTCCCCCAGGCATGTTTGAAATTCCTGCCTTGAATGGTACATATATTACATGAGGTCTTCAGTTTCAGAACATTGTCAACAAAAACATGAAGCACATAAGGAGAAAAAAAGTAGATAAAAGGCTAGAGAGAAAGTCTGAGTGAGAGATTACTGTAGAAAATAATGAACATTTAAAGATTTGATAAATACTGAGAGAGTAGATAGTGAGAGGGAATATACTTCTGGTATATCAATTCATGTTCCACTGACATTGTTGGCATTTAAGTGACAATAGGATAAATATCTAAACATTTTTGAGTTGCATAAAATGACTGTAAGTAAATAACTACATTCTGAAAGAGAAAAGCTAAGAGTTATAGGTTTAAATTTTGCAAGGTGATGATGAATACTGGGAGAGGACGGAATGCAACCACCAGAATTTTAAATAAAGGTCTCATCCTCTTTGTCAACACCTCAGCTTCTGCTCTTCATAGAAGCAGATGGGAGATGAAAACTAAAAATCAGATATTGCAATGGATGCAGGATGAAGCAGCAATGACCTTATTGTTCTAGGCTCCCATTTGACCGTTTTCTGAAACAACAAAACTCGCTAGTCTGTATCTCGGAGTTTCATGTACCTATTTCACTGTTCCCAGTAGAACCGTGTTTCCTATGGCCAGCTCTCACTAAAATGGATTGCATTCTTAACATATGTTTTGATCTGTTTTATCATACTGCTGCTGTGGCAAAGCCATGGCTCCCCAGGCTCTGATACATGGCCTACAGCACATGCAGGGCAGAGTGTCCACCAGCTATGCATTCACTCCATGAACTTGTAGTCCATGATGTACTGGCTTCATTCTCTGTTGACTGCTTGAGTAGCAGCTTGAACTTATATTTTGAAGTTAAGGCAAGTCAGTTACATGGCTTCCATTTATCAGAAAATACTTTTAAAAATATGCTCTGGGAACTTGTAATCTTAATAACTGGCATATTTCACTGAAAACACAAGTTAAACATGAAGATCTTCTAAAGAAAAATATCACAAGGAAGTTTATGTAGTCCGAGTACAGAATGATATCTGCATTTTAGATTGAGTCTTCCATGCACTAAGATTTCCTGAAAATCAAAACTGAAAATCTGTGATTGCTGTCTGTGACAAGGAACCTTCTCAAAGGTCAGTGTTAAAACACGCAGAAGAGAAAAACTGGAATATTGTGCTCTTTATTACTAAAATGTTATAGAAGATATGAAATAATGATTGTTTTCTGCAGATTTTTTTAATTTACATCCTCCTTCAAACATCGACTCCAACTGTCACAATCCAGAAAATGAGCTACTTTCCCTATCCCTACTTAAAAAAGTAAAAGAAAGCATACACAATACACAGATCAGAAGTTTCAAGCCCTGTTCATCTAGCAATGTCTGAGAGCAAAAGAGATCTTATTTTGAGATACTGTAAAGTAATCGGAAGTGTTACTGTGTTCAAACGCGGCTTGAAATCTGTATTGAAGTGCTTCTGATAAGTTCTGTACCATCAGCTTTCTTAGCTTTCAGATGCATTTGTATGTCCACAGAACAGGTAATTGTTTACTGCAGTTTTCTCTATTAATATTGTGGGTCAGATTCAGCTATTAATATCTTTGTTTCCAGGTATCTGAAAGCATGGGTATCTCTAAATGAGACTAATAACTGTATGTCTACACTTCACCAAATAGTGCCATCAGGCTTCTCTAGGACATCCCTGATTTCTGTGTCAAGAAAATTAATAAAAATATCAACAAAGATTTGTAGAATAGAACATCTTGAGAAATATTACTAGTCGCTTCATTTCAGCCTAATATTTTTTCTTCCAGTACTCCTGAGTGTTGACCTTTCAGTCAGGTCAACCAACAGACACCTTTTCCATGTCATAATTCTCTCAGTGATTCTCATCTTTTCCATCTTAATTAGCAAGTTTAATATGACATTTTCTAAAGTTTTACTGTTGTCCCAAATAATGAGATTTACTACAAACCCCAAACAAACATCCAAATAAAGATATTAAATCCAGTCTGCAAATACACCTTTCTTCTTCCTTCTTTTTCTTTCATTTCCTCACTCTATTAGCACTGTCTGGCATGGAAAATGTTCCTGGACATCACATGCATTGCACAGAAGCTTATTTCAGGTCAGGGCAGCATTTGACCCTGCACAGAACTGTATATTACAAGTCAGAATAATGAGCCTGAAAGAGCCAAGATCACTTAACTCTCTTTTTGAAGTATAGATGTTCCTGAGTTTGCAATTTCATGCATCAAATGTTTCAGATTTCTGAAATGGAGATTACCTGGTCCCTTCCCTCATTCACAAGCATTATAGTCTTTGAGTTTCTTTCTACCTCTTTTGTGATAATTTCTGTTTCCATATACTTTTTCTTTCTTGTCCTAGGTGCAATAATACATTTTTTTTTTCTGTGCTTTTCTTCAATAACAACAGAGAAGCTATTGATTCTGAAGCACATTCTCATTGTGGATGATTTAGTCATCCTCTAGCTCTATTTTAAATTTAACCCTACCCTTGCTGTTGAGAGTATTCTTTTCCTGTTCTCTCATCTTTCTGGCTAGGAACACCTTTGATATTTTCTGTTTTATTGTCCTTCTCCATTTCTAACTTAAGATTATTTTGATTTCCTGATCCTTAAACACAGAAAATTAACAAACATATTTCTCAGGCTCTCTGTTACATAATTATGGAAGAATACTGAAGATAAGGAATGACATTCAATCTCCTTTCCCAGTTCCACTCTATACCCCTGTCATTTCTCTCCCCTTTGCCCCTCCCTGACTTTGAAAATCAAAAAGTTCGACTACAAATCCACGCCCATTTGGTCATTTGTTTAAATTCAGTTATTTGATGAGCAATATGTTCACAGTTAGACCATGCAGTTGTACGTGGTTAGTCCACACATAGTTACACAGTCCATACATTCCCAGTCACCAACTTCTGTATTGTCTGAACATTACTTTTCAGACTCTAACTAAATAGAATTGGTTTTTAAATACATGATTCCATGAATTCCTACTAATATGGGCAAACCCACTTGCCCTTCAATGTGACATCCAGAAAATATTCATATTTATTTTTCTAAATAGCATCATATTCTAACCATATTCCAATCAGGAATAGGAGAGAGGTTGTAATGAAGCCTAGAATTATTTCACTAAGTCTTTCATTACTGTGTTTTCTCTAAGTGATGTTAACTCATAAGTGTAATTTTATTTTTGTGTTTTATGTTTGTCTTGATTTTTCCCCTTTTCTTCTTCTATTTTCCCTCTGAATAGCACATGACTTTTTCTATCTGAATGTTGCTCCCCCATCTGTCCATTTTCTTTAAATCTTGTCTCACAATGATCATTCACTCTCCTGGTCAGCACTATCTTCCGCTGCCCAAGTTCCTGAAGCAGTTTTCCACAGCTGTAGCACCATGACCATATTCCATTTCCCAGCTGGAACAAGCAGAGGGCTTTCACTGTGCTTAAATGTATAACTACAATATCTGCTAAATGAGTATTCCTACCAGTTTATTTTCTATTCTCCTAGTGTTCATAATTTTATTCACAGTTTAATCCACTGCCAAATTTTAACTCACCCAATTGTCCTCTCATAACCCTAGACAGGAAACTGATTTTCTATTAACATTCTTGTTTAATTTCTTGGTTTGAGAGGCAAAATCTGTCACATCTGGATTTATTGCTAGTTCTATATTGGATTGTAGAGCCACATGAGAACTCTTCACATATACATAGGCTGTATGTAACCACTGGTTGCCGACAGAGCATCTCTACCTCTAACCTAGAAAAGTATACCTGTTGTAAAGTGTGACAAGACTCTGTGGATGGGCTGTGTTGAAAAATAAATAATACAGCCATCACAGGTATTATCTGAAAGCTGCATTGAATTATATATGCATCTAAGTTTTACACCGACATAATTATTGTTTACCTATCTACAACCAGCACTGACTTGGGAATCCAGCGGCCATTCTGAGTTTTTCAATGGACTTCAGTGAGAAAGAAAAAATATTCTCTTTACATAAAAAGAAAAAGGAGAAATCTCTTCTGAAGATTGCACGTATGAGGGGAATACAACATATCTTCCTACTCTGCCCTCCATTTTATTAATCTCTAACCACCTTTTTCACAAAGCAGACGTTAGCCTCATCTGGTATCTCACTATGTATGTGGTATTTGATATTTTATGAACCAGTTTGCCATTCAGCTGCCCTCTAATTATTACCACAAGTGCACATTTCTTCAAACAAATGAGGCGTTTTACAGGAACACCGTGCTGCATCAGCTATCAATTTTGAAGCTGCAGACATTCAAACAAAATCGTCAAAGAACTCAGTTCTGATGCTCCTAGAAGGAACACATTTCTTTTTCTCTTTAGTCATTCTTATCATGAGAATTGGAGGGCAGGCAAAGAAGATGAAATAATATCCTGGGCAACATAGACATCTAAGTAAATCAATTGCAGATCAATCAACATAATAAGGAAAATAAATAATTACGGTACTCAGACACTTTACATAATCTTGTTGAATGTTTACATCACTAGCAACATTGCATATTCATACACAGATTCTTTGAAGAGGTGACGGGACAGACAGATTTTAATAGTGCCTCACAAGCAAGGTTATTAATGTATTTTTATGTTCAATTTCATAAGCCAAAAAACCAAAAAATCCAAATTAAATACATCTCCTTTCTATAATACTTATTTGTTCAAACTTTTTGCTAAGTTTGAAAGTTTAAATCAAGCTTTGTAAGCTTTTGTAAGGAAGAAGAAGAAAAAAACCAAACTTCAAAAAGTTATTACTATTTTACTAGGACCTGCATATCTTAACTTCCCTAATGTGGCCTAACCATTTTTGACATGCTCCAGTGTTCACAAAGAAGTAAATACTTGCAAGCCTAATACATACTTGGTATCCTTTATGAATAGGTATCAGGTTTCTAATTAGTTATTCATAAACCTCTTAATAATTCAAGGATGAATTTTCTCAATATATTTATTTCACAAATTGTGTAAAACTCTTTCTCACTAGCATGGGTAGCACTGAATTGAACTCAAACTTCATAGCCTTCATTCTACCGTATATATAAATGGATGTTTGTGAAAATGTTTGACAACAGAAACAATTCTTACAACTCCTTATGTAACAGTCACTACCTTCAAATCATGGACTGCCTTCCTCTCACCCAGGTGCGATCTTTGGGAACCACCACAAGAAACATTGTTTTACTTAACTCACAAAGTTTGTGCTATATTTGGACATAAAACTTCACCATCTGTTTTCCATGGAATGAAAATCTGAGTTCTTTCCTGTTCACGACAAATTCAACAGCCCCTGTCCTTCTCCAAACTGTGGATCTTTCAGTCAGTTCTTGAGACTACAATTTATCCTATGCAAATACATATAGACATACAAACACAAACCAACACACCCACAAAATCACGCCATTCAAAAAGAGATAAGAAAATAGCCATCCCCTCAGCCAGAAAAAAAAGTATACTAAGACGAACCCTCATCAGGATGCTCTCAATAGAAAAACATGAGATTCACCCAGTATGGATCTTTCAGGAAAATTGCCTCCATCGATGAATTAGCTGCATGGATTTGACACACAGACATTATTCTTTAATGTTTAGACTAGCATCCCTAAGGATGTCTAGACAGGCTAAATATAACATTCCACCTGCCCAACAAATTGAAGCAGAGTATGATCATGAAGTATAGCAGTTTAAAAAAAAACAAGCATTCACTCAAAAGATTAAAATAATCTTTGTAAAACAGATCCTCTTTGATTCAAAGAGCAGGATATCCTACTCTAGTGTGATTATTGCTATGAGGCATCTGCTTGTGACTTTAAATCCAATTTCAAATGAGTATCAGAATTTTGCAGATATTTTCCCTCTGCAACTTTATTCATCACACATTTCCCTTTCAATTTTAACTTTGTAATTTGGCTGTGATTAGCATTTCTGTAATGAGATAGTAAAAAAAAACCCCTGTATTAATGTATATTGAGTTTGTCTGAGATAGAGTTAATGTTCCCCATAGAAGCTCTTACGGTGCTGTGCTTTGTATTGGGAGGTAGACAAAATGTCTGTGTTGTGGCTGCTGCTGAGCAGCACTCGCACTGCACCAAGGCTGTCTTTCCAACATCTTTCTCCCTTATCCAGTGAGATGGGGTGGACAAGATCTTGGGAGGGGACACAGTCAGAACAGTTGACCCAAACTGATCAAAGAGATATTCCACACTGTGTGATGTCAGCTCAAGTGTAAAAGGAAGAGAAAGGAGGAGGAGAGTGGGGCGCATCTGTTTGAAAAGATGCTTGTCCTCTGAGCAACCACTATGCGTGCTGGAGCCCTGCTTCCCAGGAAAGGCCAGACATCGCCTGCTAATGGGAAGTAGAGAATAAAATCTTGTTTTGCTTTGCTTTGCGCGCAGCCTTGGTTTTCTGCTTTTTTTTCCATTAAACTGTCTTTATCATAACCCACGGGCTCTTCCCATCTTGTTTTCTCCCCCTTTGTTGTGCTGAGGGAAGTAGAGGGGAGTGATCGAGCAACTTGGTGGGTACTTGGTGTTTAGCCAAGGTCAACCCACCCCATAATGCTATGGAAATATTCCTGTAGAAACATAATACATTTTTTTTATAAATCATTTTAATATGTGGATTCCTTAAAATAATGTAGTTATTAATGAAGATACTGCGAAGCTTAAAATGCAGAGCCTGCTGTACATACATTCATCTTGTGATTCCAAGTGTAAAACAATAACAGTAACAGTATCTATTTCACATGTGTTAATGATTATATTTACATATTTCTGGTTTTAAATGCAATTTGCTACAAATACGTTCTTTGAAGTATAGTAGGATAGACATGTTGTAAGATTATACTAGCAACATTGATCAAGTTAAACACCTAGACACATTTTAAGTCATCATTCACAAATCAATATTTTAAGGATCTTCTCTTACTCAGATTATGAGAATCATAAAATTATTGAGTAATACAGGTTTGAAGGGCCCTCTAGAAAGAGGTCATCTAGGCAAGACACCTTTACTTTAATCTTCAAAGTTTAGGTACAGATTTTTGAGAACGAAATCTTATTTACAAATACTGTTAGAATGGCAGAACACTATCTTTCCTGTTTTATTCTCAATTTGCTTCTTTCATGATATTATTTGATCTCAAATCCCAATTTTTTCTAGAAGTATAGTTGAGTGTCCTTCACCAGACTTATAGAACATAACTTCCATTATTCTCACATAGATACAAATATGTATCCAGTATATATATACAATAATACAGGAATACTATTGTGTATTGTGCAAAATTAAGGAGAGTTTGCACTTCTATTTAAGATAAAGGAGCAAATCCATTTGGCTTCTCAACTTGGTTTGTTTCTTAAGATCAATTGACATTTTCTACTTGTTTGGAAATAGTCTCGTCTTTGCCTGCAGGTAGTGTCTGTGAATCTAACGGAAGGATCATACTGCAGCTTTTCTATCTGCAAATCTTTACATTAGTCTTCTATGACTCTAAATTTATATATTTTTGTCAAATCTGGTTTACAATGAGTTTCTGAAGTTATAAGAGTGGTCACGTTGACAGAAATGGAAAACATGAACACACATCTGATAATCCCAACTATTTAATTTTGGCTGTCAGATTAGAGTGCACCTATATAAACTGAAATTGGAGTTACATCCTGAGGCTTTCCTGTTTCACAGCAAAAAATCTGAGTAAGACAACGTGAAAGCTGGGTGAGAATAGAAGATCAACAAGCTACATGGTGCTGTCTCTGTTATACAAGGAAATAAGCACTGTTATCTAGTGTGACATTTCATATAAAGAGCCTTGCTGATAATGTAATGTGCATTTATTTCCATTAATACAATAATTGTTACCCAATTTCACCTCTCCACTGGATGTATAAGCATATCCAGTCTCAGCAAACTGCACCGTATTCTGCATCATGCTCTATACTGTTATGCAGGATAGCCAAAGATACTCTGCTGCTAATGAAGAGATATACTTACAGGAGGATGCATGGTTATAAACTGCAGGCAAGAAAACAACATTAGGAGTAAAGAGTGTCGTTTAAACCTTAAGGGTTATTTAAGACTGCTGAACTAAAAAGATTTGCAAGGGCTGAATTAAGAACTATGGTTATAAAGATATATTTAAAGATATTTTTCCTAAAGAGATTGCATGTTTATTTCTGTCATCTTTCCCAAACCATTTCTATTTACTCCATAAGACTCTGTAAGTGATTCTGGCAATTCAGTAAAAGCTAAACCTTGTAGCATGTAAAACCCAAGTACTTTTCCCTTGATCCAAGCTTCTGGTATAAATAATTTCAGCATAACATTTTTTTTTTTCTATTTTTTTTCCCCAGAGCAATGTGTAAACCAAATAAAAACTCAGGAACATTCAGCATCCTAATGGAAAAATGATAGTATTTTGCTCAGAGAAATTGAAATTCATCAATTTATCAACGGCTCTAAGTTAACTGTCCACAGAATGCCTCTGATTCCAGGCAATGACAAGGCTCTGCATGGAGTAAATTCTTCAGCATCCAGTGTTCACTTCTCTTGGGAGACTGCATGGGATGACACTTGGTGTGATTCTGTGTGGCTGCTCCTACTTTGTTCTTGGAAAGGAATTCTTTTCAGTGAAGCAGATGGGATTTTGCAATGTGACTTACATAAACATGCCCCCCACCCCTGCAATGTGCTCTTTATGCTTTAAAAAATAATACAACAAAACTCATGACAAACCCAAACAAACATACCAACCACCAAACATACATATAACCACATTCCAGGTCTGAAGACTTCCCTTTCTTCTGGCTCATCCCTTGAAGGGATGCCCTGATGTATGAAGTGAACATCATATGTAGAGGCTGGAAAGAAAGCTGAGGAGCTCCAAGCCAAATTGTAACAAGCTTTGCTTTCTTACAAGCTTGAAGTACAAAAAAAATTCTAGAATATTGGAAGTTAAGCAGATTGCAAAGCTCAATAGTGAGGTTGTCTTCCACAGCAGAGCTCTCAGACCCTCACCAACTATGTGAATTGAACTGCAGCTCCAAGGTTGCCCTTGAGAGTGTTTTCCAGGACTGCAACTTCAAGAGGGCAGGAGGCAATCACTGACCTGCAGTGTTAAGTTTTCATGTATTTTCACTTTTCTCTCTCTTAAAAAAAGTCAAGACCCTATAGGTTCTTTCATCTGAGTGATTTTTATTTTTTTTTTTGGAGGGGGAGAGGAGTGTTCACTTGTGTATTCATTCTTTCTCCAAATAAGTTTATTTCTCACTTGTTTATACAATTATTTATTGATAGTTACACTACTTTGAAGAAAAAACCCAAACAAACAGGCTACAATATGGAGCATTTCCACTGTCAGGGAACACAAGAATCACAAGATAATTGATTCTACAGTATCCTGGACCATACAGTTGGTCCCATAGAAAGACTTTGTTTTCCTTTTATTTTGGAAGGACAGCACTAATGTGCTCAAAAGTCAGCAATCAAGATCTTTGCTCTTCCAGTGTTAAGAGAGACATGATTTCAGAAACAGGGCTTTAGTGGGACAGCAGTGGGACTCTTTTGCGTAATATACATTACTGCTATGCTGGAAAGTTTTTTGGGCAATAAAGATGGAGAAATAAATTTTAATATCTTCTCATACTCAAAATAAATTCTAATATATCCTCATACTCCTTTGCCAGCAGCGCTGTCTTGTGCATGAGTTTCTTCCTAAGCAGCACTTCTGCAGTTTCAGTGGCTGGCACAAACTGTCATTCTGACATTGCTATATCAAAAGACTAAAATATTCCTTGCAGAGTATATCCTTTCACGATATTTGTCCTGAAAATATGTTTTTGTAAAAGTATTCTAAAGATAAAATAAGATAAATTACTCCCTGACATAAATAACATTCCTTTAAATGAAGAGAAAATCTATTTAAAGTAAAGTAATACTTTCACTGAAGTGTCTGAGGATTTATTTCCTTTCAAGACCAGTAATAGCAAAGATGATTGAAGCAATGAGATACGATGGGATACTTTTCAGTGGGCTGAATATAACTGCTGTGGTATGGGAAGGAAGGGAAATAGAAAACATTCTCCATGCTGCCTCTCTCACTAGTTGGTGTATGTGGGTGGTGATGGCCTGGGTACTGGCATCTTCCATTATTTTCCTATACAAAGGTCTTAATGTGATCACTGATGTCACTAATGGCTCACAGCTTGTGTCTTTTCTTCTTCCTCATGGCAGAAATAGTCTCTAAATTTCCTCATGATCTGGAGGAACATTTTAGAAAAGAGGAAAAGAAAAAAGACAGTGACCCTTTAGAGTCCTCTGAACTGTTGAAGGAAGAGAGTACTGTGGGTATTGCTGTGGGTTGACAAGTAGGAAGTTAGGAGAAGCAGAGGGAAAAGAAGCAACATAAGACACCATTGCTGTGTGTGCCAGGCAATGGGGGCTTTGCCCTCCTCCAGCAGAAGCAGGGACAAATCAACAGCAGCAGAGCCCAAAGAGGGAGGAAAGCCAGGGCTAGACATGCTGTGGGACAAACAAACCTGAGGTACATCTTTCAAGATAGCCCTGGCCAAGAAGTGGTTGAGGGCTTCACTCAGAAGCTGAGCTACCATCTTTCTGTCCTGGGTTCAATTCGGGTTAGTTGTCACAAACGGCCTCTAGTCCAAGTCCTCTAGGGAGGGGCTGCAACTGGGAGTGGCCACAGCCAGGATAAACAACTGAACTAGCCAATGGGATAATCGATATCATACTGAGTCATGTCTCTATGTAAGGGAAGATCTGGGCTAGCATTGGGTGCATTTGTTTTTAGCTTGATTCAGCATGTAGCTTCAATGTGACCAGAGCAGGGACAATTGGTGTCTGGGGCACAGGTAGAGCTTTTCTGGCTTTTATTACTTGTTTCATATATAATTTAATTAGTACTATTGGTAGTACTGTTATTTTCTTCTCTCTTTGTATTGTTTTATTAAACTGTTCTTATCCCAATCCCAACTTTGAAGTCTCACCTTTATTCTTGCTCCTGATTCTTCTTCCCATTCCACAGGAGGGAGGGTGAAGCCGGGGGAAACAGATGAAACCACAACACTTGTCCTAAATGTAATTTTTCATGATGATGCCTGAAGGGAAAGAAAAAAAATAATTTTTTGGAGGGGGTCAAATCAATGGATGTGGTTGACAAGCTCAATTTTAGTGTTTGTGATAGAAAAGGGTGAAGAAAACAATGGGTCCCAGAACACTGCTAGGCAGAGACCAAGTAGGATGGAGCCTGATGGTACTTGGACTTCAAAAAACTATGCACTAATTTTTAAGCAGGTGTAGTGAATAGTATTTGAGAGTTACCAGGCATTACACTGAGCTATTATAAAATAGTTACTGGAAGGTAAGCATTTTGACAACGCTGATTGTGAAATTTCTCCTTGCAAATAGCTAAAGCATAAAGCACTGGCTGTTTATATCTAAAATCCTGTCTCCATCCCAATGTCTTTTGTCTGCAACAAGAAGTGTACCAGACTTCAGACACAGACTCCAGCCCACTTACAGGAATGTATTTATTGCCTAGATTAAAGATAAAAATACGTTTTTTACAAATCCTGCTCTGGAGATGGTGCCACATAGTATGAGGACAAGAAGGCTTTTTTTACCCCCTTTTTCAAAGGAAGAAAACTAGGGATTTAAATAATTAAAAATACAGTATGTCTCTGAAGAAGATGTATACCTCTCTTTGTAAGTAGAACTCCTTCGATTAAACCAAGTATATTAGCAATACATAGGACTATGATCCTCAGTAGTACGTATTGCAATGTGTTTATCGTAACCACTTCATATAAAAAATAGATACGTCTAAATGTTTGTGCTACAATGCTCCCTCACCTATTACCTAATTTATATTTAGCAACTAGTTATAAGGAAAAACAAAGGGCTATAACAACTAATAATTTATGTATGTATTTTATCACTCTTTCTAATGACTTATTCTATTAAATATATGAATTAGTCATCTGAAACTGTATCTCTGTGAGATAGGAATGTATCCTTCCTTCTTCTTCCTCCTTCCTAACAAAGTATCCATAGTCAAGTGCAGAATTCAGAGACTAAGAGCTTGAATAACCGTTCATGCCATTCCTTTAATGTGAACGAAGCAAGATGTTATTTCAGCTAAGTGTTCAAAATCTTAACCATTTTTCATTTACTACAAGTTTCTGGAGAACAGTCAATGCCTGTGGATCCAGGATGATGTATTCCCACAAATAAATAACTGCCAGAGTATACAAAAGGTTTGTTGCATTCTTGCAATCTTACTTTACTAAGGGTGTAATTGAATATGCACAGTACATTTGAGCTAACAGTGGAGAACTATCTCATAAACCACTCTATAAATAATTGTTGCTATATATCATTGATTAGTAAGAGATAAGGATCTAATCTGAATAACAACTAGCTAATATGCTGCGATTTCACATTTGTGGCTGCATTTCTCTCAGCAGCCTAAGTATATACGTCTTATTTTCCTTCAGCACCTCTTAATGTAATCTTAGTTGAACTCCGATTCTGAGTTTATATGAATACTATGAGATAAATGCTTCACTAAACTACATGTGAACAGATGTTACAAGGTTGGAAATTTGCTGTTGCAAGACTCAGTAGGATGGGGCAATTGCATTCTGGCAGCAGGAGCTCTCCAGCAAAGCTGAATTTTTATGGAGGTTACATTCCATTATCTGTGCCACAGTCTTTCCAGTGGATTACAATGATTACCAATGACAAAACACCTTCCTGTGGATTTGTGGATTTTTTCCAGATAGGCTAAATCACTTGAGTTCAGTTCTAGGGCAGCAATATAGGAAAACATAATAATGCTTTACTACTGAGTTTAAACAGGTGAAAAGAGTAGTGATGTTTTATTACCTTCGTATTACTGAAGCTATGGTAAAACAAATATTCAGATCTATTCTTTATTTTATATTTCATACACAGATTTTGCTTTGAATAAAACTAATTGCTCAAACTTTTATTACTCTTATAATGGAGAAATAAAATTTTAAAAAGCAGTATGAAAGAAATTGCATGCATCACAGAGAACCGAGATGCCCTATATCTTACATAGTGATTTAGTAAAGTCTTTATGCTTTTTTTCTTTAAAAAATATCTTTTAGATATTAAATTAAAAAAAATGTATTCTGAGTACTATGTGATACCCTTCTTCAGTGTATGTGTATGTTACACATGGAAAAATTGGTCTGACAAAATCCTAATTGCACTTATTCTGTCGATTCTCTATATCTGTTTTGTGGTCATCCTCATTTGCCCTTATATGGTTAGTATTGAAATACCAAACTACCAAAAGTCTTAGGCAACTTCTACATCTTCGAAATTTCAGAAGGCACAGATATAATTATGTTACTCTTACTGATATAGTTATTTTGCCATGGCAGGAAAAAAAAAAAGAAAATTAAAAGAAACCTAGAAAAAACTAATGCTATTAATATTTTTTGTATTGATAGTAATTTGGGTGTTATGAAGTTGTCATTGTTAGAAATATTTTAATAAATTAAGTAACCATTGCAATTTTGTTACACAGGGAAATTTTAGATGTTATAATTGTGGAAGTGACACTGATACAAAAAAGATACATTTGCTGATGACGTCAGTCCCATAGTTCATTTATATTGCAAAATGTATTGTCTTGCAGAAATTATGATTGATTGGGTAGCTTACAATGAAAATAGTTAGATGTTTGCTACTTTTATTGTTAATAGAGGCTGGACTTTGTGTTATAGATTATACCTCATTCTGCATATTTCTCTACAATTGCTTTCTGTGTTCTAAAAAAATAATTGAGTTACAGATACCCTTTGGATATTTTTTCTTCCTTATTCCTTCCCTTCCCAAGATGGATTTTTGCTTTGTATTTTAGTCATAAAGGTTTAAAGAGCAGTACAAAATAAGAAATATGCTTGTTTGCTGAGAATCTATATACATCTTATCTCATGGCAACAATAGGTTCACCATCGGAGTGTATTTAAGCTACACAAAATAGTGAATTTCCTTTAGTGCTTTAAACGAAATAATTACAAGATGCAGCACTGAAATGAAGCAACAGTCTTAACCATCTCACATCCACCATAAGGTAATCTTGTCT
This sequence comes from Baryphthengus martii, assembly GCA_013396935.1. Taxonomy (NCBI): domain Eukaryota; kingdom Metazoa; phylum Chordata; class Aves; order Coraciiformes; family Momotidae; genus Baryphthengus; species Baryphthengus martii. Next base: position 34,374 of record VWZK01000510.1, read on the forward strand.
CAATTGTAGATCCAGCTGGAAATGGCTTTAAAGCTCAATTGCTCTTCTGGTCTTGGCCAAGTGTTGGAACAGAAATGTCTTGACAGTATCATTAATAGAAGTATTACTAACATTAGAATGCAGACTATGTAACACTTCACATGCCATGTACAGTGTCATGTCTTTTTTTACGTAAGCCCAAGTCATGAAACAACTATGAAATACTTTTATTTAATTCTCAACAAGATTTAGAATTTAATTTCCTACTTAATAGATGAGTACTTTAATGGTTGAAGGGCAATCTAGTTAAAGTGTGATGTTATATTGGGGACTCTACAGAGGTTTTTCAAAATAAGAGCATTCTCCAAACTTGGAGCATTTGAAATTCTTAATATTGGTGTTTTGCAAGGTAACTTTCGTGAAACTTACAATATTCTCAAAGTAGTTTTTCAGGAAGTTCTCTGTTCCCACATTTGAGCAATGTCGTCAGAAAGTTCTCAGGGTATCTTATAGCTCTTTTTGCTCATGAAGGAAAGGCATGAATTGAGTTCAGTGTCAGTGTTCATTTCTCCATTAGATATTTTTCAAAAAAAAATTACTTATACTACTCCTTCTTGAAACAGAAAAGTATAATAGCAAGTTTCCAGTAAGTTAATTATTGTGCTTTCTTTTAGTCTGGCTTAAAGAAGTGTTTTGCCTTGGGAATTTAAAGAAAATTCTGTTCCTCAAAGCCAACCTATTTCTTGCAATGCATCTAATGCCTTTACAGTAGCTGCACATTCTTTATTTTATAATCTTTCAAAGTATTTTTTGTAGCCTTTGAGACCTTGCAGCACTCCCTTGGTCATGGTGCCTTTCTTTTGTTGTCTTTTTCCTTGCTGTTCTTTCCTTAAGACTTCATATCTCTTTTTATTATTCGTTTCTCTTTGACTTTTTAAAAAATGGGTTGCAAGGCCTGTTCAATTAAAATATCCAATATTCTTAAGATTTTGAGTTTATTAACACTCAGAAGTGAAAGTCACTTCCAAGTCACGAAGCTTGACCATTCATTTTTTTGTTCCACCACCATATTTCTCCATTTTCTCTGCAGGACGCTGATGTTCACTGGGCAGGCTGAATCATCTTTTGAGCAATAATGGAATGCTTTCATTCACTTCTCAATTTTTATTTTGCATGTCTGAATTTCAGTTATGTATAAAATTTGGTCAAAATCTATTCTTTGTTCAGAATTATGCACAATCAAAAAGATTAGATACTTCACAAAATTCCTTTATCTGTGCAGAATGTTTGTTATATTGGACAAATTCCATTCTTAATAAAAACATGGGCTATGTAGGGCCAGCTCTGTACACTTGGAGGGTGTGTACACTTGGAGTGTGTGTACACTTTGGAGGCTTAGGTTAGGGAGGCTTCGAAGTGATTGAATTATCTGTTCTGTGTTTTCAACCTTGGCTGTATTGTGAGTACCTGACTTTTAAGAAATTGATATACAGGATTTCAAGTTGGATCTTCAGACCATGAATGTGGTAAAGCACTAACTACTTTGAATAACTGATTTCCAATCCGAGGTGACTGCAACATAGTGTGAATGTCCATAATGTAGTTTTCAGCGAGCTAGCCCACCTCTGGATATCTGTCTATTGCAGCAGCAGGAAGTACGGTTTGGCATCATCATGTTGTCAGTACTGATGCCAAGAGCTTGACCTCTGGAAATCTGAGAAAAGATTAACAGCCTTCACTGAAAAAGAATAAGCTGTGTATTTAATAAGCTTATTTCCACAACATTTACTGACTGAAGAAAATCACAACTCACAAATGCTTTGATCTCAGAAGCAGTGATTTTTCAGGGATGTCACCCAGAGCTGCAGATGGGACTGGGGTTAAGATGAATAATCTCTTTGAACCAGTTTTGTCCCTTCCTCACTTCTATTATTTGTCCCTTTTTTTTTTTCCCCCCAAATTAGCAGGCTTTCCTCCTTCTTCACTTAGTCTTGATTTATCCTAATTTACTTCTGTTAGCTCCACTGCAGGCAACACTGTTCTTTACTGTAGAGAGGGAGCTGACTATTTTTGGTTACGTTTATTCTTTTCCTTACTTAGTCTGGTCTTTTCCCAAGAAGAAACCCTGTGCAGGAGGTATCTTCTGTTTTGAGAAGAGTTGAAACCATGCCTTTTAACCAATTTTGAACCCATTTCAGACAGTTCAACAATTAATCCTTTTTCATAGAGGAGTTTTCACTTTTTCAATAAATCATCATTTACTTTTTCTTTAGTGGTTTGCTATGAAAATGCTGACAAACTTCAACTGACTGAACTCAGAGCCTTGTAACATCAAATACGATGTGACCCAAAAGGGTGGCAGAATGATCAACCACACTTACAGCTGCAGAATAAGGGGCATATTGATTCAGAGGTATTGACTTCAGCATAGCATAAATGCACTCAAGCTAGCTGTCAACTAACTAACTCACATAGAGGTAACAGGCTAGCTATAGGATCAGAGACCTCAAATCAGGGTCACCACACCTGTATGACAGCTTTAGTTGACTGACTCCTGGTGAGGAGGAATAAAGTCCAAGAAAACTTCTTGGCGGTAACCACAACTACTTTCTGTTCCAGTTTGGTAGTGACATGTATCATCAATTCCTCATATGTATCAAGGTAACCTGCGAGATAGGTTTGATTTTATGCTTAAAGAAATCAGTTTATCACTTGTTAAGTTAGTTAATAATAATTTTTCTTTTGGCGTACACAGAAAGTCTTAGAATAGAAACATTCATACAGAAACAGTAGAAATTAAGCTAAAAAGATGAGAGCTTGAGGTACAGGATTTTCTCCATTTAAGGAGGCTTTTAAAATTTATGCAGACTAATCTTGGTCTGCTTGCAACTTTTACAACCTTGGGCTAAAATTCAAAGAACCACAGGCTTCTAACTGTTCTCGTGTCTTTAGAGGATTTGATTCAGTCCACATCACACTTTAGGCAGACAACCTAAAATGATTCTTGTATATTGAAAGTGATGATCTGGCATCTGAAAGTCAGGTGTATTTCTCCTTCTATTCTTCACACACTACAAACGTTTGTCTTTGTGAATCCTGGAATGATTTAATTTACAAATGAAGTTGTCAAAGAAGAGTTTCATATTCCTCTTGGAATTTAACTTTATTCTTACCTGTAACACAATGAAATAGTTTTAATAGAATGTTTAAATAATTTTTTTCCTTTACAATTTTCCTATAATATAATTTCTGAGGTATCAGAACATTTGTTAGTTTTAAGGAAGAGTGATCATATTTTTTTTTTTCCCCCCAAATATGTGTATGAATAATTATTTAAAGAAATCTAAGTTACATAAATGAAAAGGTCTTGTCTTCTGGGGTAATAATTGATGACCTAATCGTATAATGGACTGTAAGAAAGTTCTTGAATCTTGCAGCAGAGATTAAATTGTACTGTAGAGAGTTTCATTGCGCTTACAGGCTTATCCTTCAGGCCATGATCTTCAACCTAGAGCTTGAGGAAAGATTTCATATATTGGCAAACACTGTAAAGATAACACATTTAGACAAAAACCTCTCTAAGTTATATAAGCAGAGAGAGAAGCAGATAGGTATTTTTGAAAATGTTGTAGGGCACTGAGTAGACTACCCCTGTAACTCATTGGAATCAGTGTGAAATAGATGCAAACAACTCTGACATCACTGAGAAAAGCCTTCTTTGGACCTTTGCTTGCTATTTAATACCTAAATAAATTTGAAAACCTGGCCCTTAGATCCTGAAGACAACCGAAGAACAGCATATAGAAGGCAGACTGGACATCCTTGTAATACTCTCTGCTGCTGAAGAAATAGTAGTAAGATGCACTTGATGAGATAACTCGTTCATGTGCACATTCATATTCTAGTTATTAGTGCTTTTCATATGGGACTACCAGTAAAACATCTTTTATATTTTGAGTAACGATGACAGAAAAGCTAAAGTAAAATAGTGTTATGCAATTTGATTTCAGATACATTTACCTCACTTCTATTAATGACTTCTCACTTTGAAGCATTTCTTGTAGAATTGAAGTACTGGGGCCTGAACAATAGGCCCTGAACCAAAGTTAACCTGTAGATGAACCTCACAACCCCATAGTACGGATAATATGCATAATATTAATGGCACATATAATATTCTAGTTACCTATATTTTGCTATGAGTATGTATATCTTGATACTAATTTATAGAAAATCTGCTTGTAATGATTATTTTGCAGTCCCAAAGAAGCCCTGTTGTAATGCTTGTTGTGTTTTATATTTAGAAGAGCATACTGCAAAGGACTTGGGCAGATATCGGGACTTGCCAAGAGGCATGAGATTATCTGCTCACTAGTGGAACATGTAGCTTGGATAAAATATAATTAATAGATGTATTCATCTTTCCTTGCTTAATGGCAGGTTGTCAAGGCCATGAAACCAGGTGTCTCGCCTTGGTTGGGAGTATGTGATCAAAGCAAAGTAGATAAAGAAACTCCATCAGTTCTTCCCTGACCGCTGCCCAGGCTTCAGGTAGCATTCAAAAGGAGAATGAAAACAGGTATTTCCGCATTTGAAGTTATGTGAACTTGTGNTACCAGGACAACTTGTTTATTCAACATTATAAAATGCTGGACCCTCTTGCAGCGACTTTGGAGACCTCCTCTACAAGTGGGAATATAATAATGTAGTTGCGTAGGACCTCCTAATTGCCAGGACAGGCTCTCCAAATCCTCGCTGCAACCAGGACTCCCCAGTGACTGCGGATCTGGATGATGGTAAAGTATTAGGGAAATTGGTGATATATTTGTTCTTAATGACTATCTCTAAACTTTGCGTAGTAATGATTAGATGCGTTACCTTGCTTATTTTCTCTGCTGCTTAGACTGGAGTGTAATGAGCTTATCTTTTTGACTAAATGTATTACCTTGTATTTGTATTACCTTATTTTTATATTACCTTGGAACAGACAGTAAAATCAGCCTATTCCTTTTATTGGTGTCTGTGTCCTTCTGTGGACCCCATCAATTGGCAATATGAAAATCGAGCAGGATTCAAAAGATAAATGATGTGTTGCATGAAGGTGACGATTCATGTTTAAGCAGAGATAGAACCTCTTGATGTTTTGCAGGGGAACCTCTTGATGTTTTGCCAGGGAATCTCTTGGTGTTTAGCAGAGGCAGAACCTCTTAGAAAATCCCAATGAAGGATCTTTCCTGTGTTTTACTTGGAGTCATGTCTTTCAGTAATAAAAGAACTTGGAAGCATAGTATTTAAATAAAATTTTATGTAGTCATCTAAAAGCCCAGAGGTTTTATCTGTAAATTTGAGAAAGCATTGAGACAATATAAGAAAGAGTCTATTGGCATAAAAAATGAACAAAGTTTGAAATTTTTTGACAGGTCATCCAGTTTTTGGTGGGCCAATCTCTCCATTACTCTACATCACTTCCAGTGTTATATAGAGATTTTAACTAGAAACAGAGGCCTGAGAAACAGAAAACGTAAATTGTCAAGACGCGCCAATGCGACTGCACATATTCTCTACTCATAAGTATACATTTTTCCAGCATCTTAAAATAGTTCCTACCTGTCATAACAAACTCAGTATCTCTAGTAACATGATGCCCTAATATTTAGGGCAAAACAGCAAAAAACATTCTTTCATTACAAGTTGCACTGAATTCACCTAGAATATTTAAACAATTTATTGTCAGATACTGGTATTAATATCGGTTCATGACATTAGTGCTATCAATCAAATCAAAGTGTCCTTAGGCCACATCGACAAATGTTTTTAACAATGTATGTTGCACTGCATTTAGCCTCAATCTCTGTCTTCATTAGAAAGCTGTGTGTACAGAAGCAGGTATCTGCACACTGATCAAGATGATGTAGAAAACTAACTGGCAGTGTATGAGAAGACAGAAGGATCTTTACCCCAGAATGTTGGATATTTCCTTTCTGTGCTATGTTCACATACACAAGGTCTGTTCTTCTGTGACTCTAGAATAACATTATTAAATCAGTGGAATTACTCTGGATTTTCTCCGACTCAAGGTCATGCAGCTTTTGGCAGTGGGTACCCAGCAGCTCTTAGAAACCTGACCCACGATTCGTGTATTGCCACAGATCTCTTAGCTCATTTCTGACAGCTTTATTAAGTAAAATCAACTTAAACAAATTGGAGCATGATTTTACTTCAGTGACTCCATAAAGCTCCATTGATGTTTTGAAGATCCAAGAGAAATTAAAACATTATACATAATAATATAAATATTTCTAAACTATATGTCTCTCTATATATAAACATCTAGTTTTACCTAAAAATACTCTCATGTACAGATGTGAGCAATATTTAAATGGAGATAATATCTTATAAAACAGAATCAATGAAGAGGAGGGTTCAGCCCTTGAAATCAATTCAGTTGCATGTCAGATATTGCACATCATGTTTACAGGAATAAGAATCTTTGTTTTGAAAATACTGACATGATTTTCCACCTGTCTACTGAACGTTGTCTGAGCACTTTCCAAGCATACTTCAAATTATTAGCTGCAAACAGATTTCAGCAGTATAATTTGTTACATATGCACTAGTGAGTAGAGAGATGACAATGATTGATTTGCTTAATGACAACAATTTATCTAAAAATTTGCTCTCAATTGTTTCTTCATAATTTTCCTTAATCTTTTTTTTTTAAGTATCTTAGGAGAACTTCGCTTTCTAGAAAGGGGGAAAACATTTCTTCTGAAATATCTTAGAATCTATGGGTGCACAGAAACTGGAAGTAAGGACTTCGGGTTGATCGATGTCCTGTTTTTGAATCACATAACAGGTAGAAATTAAACCCATGTCTACATTTCCAGTGGATTCAGTCCTCAGAAAGCAGTGAAAGATACTAATGACCAAATCTGTCTGGTGATCGACACAAAAGAGCAGGTCATATTCTTGTGTGTATGTACTTTGGGGATTGCATCAACTAACTAGCACTTGATGGATAGTCACTGCAGTGGTATTCTTCCCACCATTTCAGGAAACTTACAGGCTCTCTACTTTGAGGAAAAGGGACTTGTTAATACTAGGTGAACAGCTGCTTCCTCTCTACCAAAGACAGCTAAGATCTGCATGTAAGGACATGCATGTAACTCTGTGCTGACTGAGGTTAGGGGGTGATGGTGGCCAAGGCAATAAACAGACAAAGGTGAAGCAAAGAGGTTACCAGGCAGAGGAGCAGCCTGAGCCCTTGTTCTTTGGATGTTCACCAGGAGTCAATGCTCTCAGCCTTAAATGGACAGTGAGGGCAGCTCGAGTCAAACTTGGTAGAAAAATTAGACGAAAGAAGGGCACTTGCTCTGATATAAAAGAAGCTGATCAAATTTTGCTTAGAAGCCAGAGTTTTACTTCATCAGTCTGAACATTTTACAAGATCAGATATTACTGTGGGTGTCTGAGCAAGCCAGACTAATCTTTTATAGATTAGTTGCTGTGAAACATTCCCTCTCACGTATGCATGTCAGGTCCCATTATCCTCAACAGGGAAGTTGAAAGTAACTAAAAGTAGAAGTGAGTAAGAATCAATGAGGTATGTTAATGGATGGCTTTTGTTTTATTGAGACCTCTCAGGGCAGCCAATTTACAGGAAGGAGGAGGAGGGTCTTTGATTTTCTGTGATTTATTTATTATGCCCTTTTTGAGTGAAGGAAATTCAAATTTATGATATGTTCAAAAGCAGAATGTCTTTCTAATAGAGGACTATATATAGACAATATATTGCCTAGTAGTAGAAATTGTCTGGAATTATCAACAAAATAAACAATAGCTCAGCACTGACTTGTCATGTTTTCTTTTAAGAAAGATTAAAAAAAAGAAATCAGGTATAAGCCTTTCCTTATTGGACTAGTCTCAAATAGCTAGATAAATAGATGATGGTGTAGCTAGCTGGCTCTAAAGTATTCATAAGGTGAAAACACTTTTCACTGAAATACTACCTAGGTAAAACTTGGCCTCTGAAATCAACTGTAAAATTCCCATCAAGGAACTTGAACATGAGCCTTATCACTTTCAGCAGAGGATCAGTTCTGAAGAATAAAAACTCTTCAATATTCCTTCATGGAACATGAAATTCTTTGTTGGGACTCTAAATCTTTGAAAAATGGTAAAGACTCCTTTGTGTAGAAATGATCTTGTAACTCTTTTGTAGATTTTGCTTGATAAATACTTGTGACAAGGACTACCGCATTCAAGATGGGGTACAAGGTCTGACTCAATAAATTGTTAGCTCTAGGGCCATTGTTTGGTCCATGCTTATTATCCATAATATCTCTGGCAATATATTTCTATTTATCTGTCCTTTCTCAAACTCATTACTGTAGACCTTAGGTACTGCAAACTGATTTATATTATCCAGAATTGATGCTCTACTTGATTATCTTTGATTTTACCTTTTAATAACTGGTCCTATAACCATATAATTTTAGTTGTCTCCATAGTGCCAGTAGTACTAAAAACCCATGCTAAAGTCACAGGTCTATTTTGGAGTACAGACAGTCCAGAATCTGTAATGGTCTTCCCTTAACTAAGTCTCCTGGTGGTCAATATTGTTCCAGCAGACACTGGGTCTCTCCTTCTGACACTTTCTCTTACCTTTTGTCCCTGCCTCACTTTGTATAGGCTAAATTAAATTCCCAGACAGAAGCTGAAAGTCCAGTCTCATCTCTGCTTTTAGTGATTCCCTTCAGCTGGACACAGACATAGAAGAGAGTTTCCGTCCATTACACAAGCGTCACAAAGAATACCCGCTCTTTCTCCTCTCTAGAGAAGCACAAGGAGTAAATCCTATGGTATTAGTCACATTATTGTAGTTCCTCTGTGAAAAAGCAGTTCCTCACTGCCAAACAACAGATTTTAGCTGTATAAACCTTTTTGTTGCAAATAAAAATATTTTGTGCTCTTATGATTCACTGAAACTCTATGATTGAAGCTTCTAACCTTTGAACTTAGTTGTATTTCCTAACTACAGTTGGAGTTACAGTCTCATCACTTCTGCCAAGATGCAACTAGGCTACATGGTATTGTAATGAAATTAGTAAAACGCAAATACAAACTCTCTCCAACTGCTTTCAGACTGCTAGATGAACAAGGGAAGAGGACTCAGAAGAAAGTAATTTCTTTACATTTATAGCATGGAATTTGTCACCCTAACCGATCCAAGCAAACTTCTGCACATCATAATTAATGCAAAAAAGCTTAAACCAACACAAACTCTGGTCCTACTTTACTCCTAATTGTAACGAAAGACCTAATAAAAATAAAATTTAAAAAAAGATAGCTTGATGTTACTATTTTAATTCATTTTCTGCTAATATGTGTTCTAGCAGTGAGTACATCTGATAGCATGAATATTATAGCTTCTGTTATAGTGTCTAAGCCTGAGGAAAATGTTTACTTTTTTAAAGACTGTGCTACTGATGTTCACCTTCCTCATGCTCAAAATGACACATACAGATGTCATTCTTCCTCTTTGGTTTAGTTTATCTATCTTATGAAGTTTCTTCAAGAGATGTATCAACTTTGATCACCCTGTTTTTAGACAGGGCTTCTGTATTACCTATGAGAATCTTCTCCTGTTCTCTCATACTTTAGTTTAACTGGTGGACTTTTTGTATTTCTTTTACAAATGAAACATTTTTATGTGACAATTGTTGTTTTCTGCAAGGTAATACTTTCTTTCTTACACCTGACACCTTGATGATACATGAATGTGTATGAGAGAAGTCTTTGATAACCTCTTCCTCACCTATCCTGGGGAAAAAAAGATATAGAGATATATATATATATACCCTAATGCAGCCAGTTGCTATGATATTCCTAATTCTCCATTCACATGTCAATCATATCTGTAGTAAATATTTCACAAGACTTCTTCTAGTTATGTGTCTGGACTGTGACTCAGTGCTTTAAACTTCAGAAATGTTTCACTGTAAAAAGAAAAAAAAAAAGAAACAAGAAAAGAAAAATAATGAACCATAACAGCAATATTTCCAGCTCAGAATTTAACACCTTTCTCCCATACAGTGCAGTTTCTCAGGTCCACTTGAGGTGTTTATACTTGTTCCTTCCTGACTTGCCTTTCTATCCTAACTCTCTTCAACTGGCCTTGAGGAAAAAAATCCAACCTACACATGAATAAATTGCCTCTGACTTCTTAAGTAAAATGCCATCAGAGTCCAGCTGGTCTATCTGAAAAGAAATAAAAGGCGTCTGAACAAGAAAATGCTATGATCTTAGAGATGCACAACTAATATTCCCCAATTCTCTCACGTCACATTAATTGATTTATCCTGCCATGTCGTGCTTTCCTTTCTGAAACTATTAGGTTACTCTGTATGGTGTGTCTTCAGTTTTGGTTTGATGTAGTCATCACCATTATCAGAAGGCATTTTTCAGCATCGTCTTACCAGTCTTTATGCTTTTTACCGTGTTACCTGATCTGTCTGTTTTGCAGTTTCTTTGCTACTAGGCTCTATTCTTCTCCCTGTAATCCCATAGACTCTGTGTGTGTGAAAATCTAGAGCAAGTCAAGTAAGCAAAATCTGATTAATTAACAGAATTGTTACATTATAGCTGTTGGTAGAAAAAAATGAGGAACAACTGGATGTATGGAAGATATGTCTTCCTATCTGAATCAGATGAGTCTGTTCAGTGCAGAGGCATCTCTTGTTTATTTTTCAACAAATGGAAAATCTGTCTATATTCAGAATCTCAGCTCTGACTGGTGTTAATAATCCTTTCCTTATAGAAGAAATAATTGAAAACCACTAGGTACAAATGAAAATGTAATTACATTCTCATTATTATACTGGTACTATTTTCTTGGACAACGGGTTTCCTGAAGGTATAATTTTAACCTCTAATTTCAATTTTAATAAAATATTTTATGCATTGAGTGTTGTTTTGAAGGAAAAGAATAGTCACAAACATGCAAGATTCACATCTTTTTATCCTTTTTTTGGAAATGCTTATTAGAACTTTAAGACTGTGTAGAAACGTCAGTGTAAGGTATTCAACAAACACAGACTTTATAGCTAGCATATGTTTCCAGTGTCCCTCATGAGAGCTAGCATGAGGCCACACATAGATTCTGGAGTTTCCTGGGAACTGGGACTTTTGCAGATATGAAGAATGCATGGGAGAGACCTATTTTTTCACAATTGGTCTAAGGATCTGTCAGGTAATTGGGGACAAAGGAGTCAAATCAAATGACATAGTGAAGCAGTAAAAAAATGTCAACCACATATTGACTACTTAGCTGCTAAGGAGATCAGCTATTCCATGGTCATTTTCTAAACTTTCTAATGGTCACTTGGATGGAGATACATCCTGTTCTTGTGTGACTACAAGACCCATACACATCCCCATGTATCAACTTACTCAGAGGTTTCTGGAAGCTACGTAATAGCAAGGCCATGTTGATTCATGAATAAAAGGTGCAATTCAGAGGCCAGATTTTGCGTTTGATGATGATCATACTTTTTTGACATAGGTTTGATAAAATCAGTTTTATTACATGATACTTCAAAGCATAGCTTTGATCAGCACAGTCCATCTAGAAAGATTATAATATCACTGGTCAGTGTTCCCTTTGAACTCTTTGGTGCAAGTTTCAGCATTGGAAATTATCTGTGTCTCTTTCATGAAAAAGAAGATACCTATATGAGTCAGAAATATATGAACTCCTATATCTTCATTCCCAAGAAAGAAATCACCACGAAACCCGCGTTATACTATACAATGTAATAACTTCTGGTGCTCCCTAAAGAAGGATTTTATTGTCATGCAGAAGGCAGATGCAGAGGTAGGCTGTGAAGCTTGCAGATCTCAAACATCTACACGTGGAGCTACAATACACAGGCTAGCATTCAGAATCCACAGCCCTGCACACAGTTCACCAATATGTGACTGTGTACTAGCAAATGTCTCACAAAAGTTATCATATGGAAGAAATACCAGAATGAGGTCTCTGGCTTGTATTGGAAGTATTTTTCTGGCATCTGTAACTTGCCCCCTCTCAGCCGGTTTTCTCTTGCAGGTAAAATTTTGCTCTGTTCCCTGGCCATGTTCAGGCTATCACTTGTTTATTTCAGTTTGTCCATGTTTCCTAGTACTGTCTCGGAGAGACTATTTGTTTTTTGAGTGGAGATGAAAGTATCATAATCTTATGATCTTTGCTACAACTCGAAGAAAGCTGCACTTGACAAATTCGCTTGCTTCCGGGCGGGGTAACAAAGCATTCAAAGTAAGAGAGGAAACAAATAGGCCCAATATACATTTTATGCTCTAAGAGAGGAGTTCAAGTGAGGAATTAAAGTAAATACTTTCTTCAACTTCTTTAATGCAACACTTATATCCATAAAGAGTATTCTAATATTTCTTTTTCCTAAAATGTTCCCAAACTGTTCTTTTATATAGTCAAGTCCTTCAAATACATATTTTTTATAACATTCTTTCTCAATCATACAGAGAAAAACACCCAAAAACATCCTTCACATTACACTGGGGGAAAAAAAAAAAAAAAGTAAATGTAAGAAAAGAGACAAATGATGTCCGGGATTACATATGTGAATGTTGCAACATTTTTCCAGACTCTCATATCAAACTTATTTCACTTGGAAAACACGGGTAGAAATAAATTATATAAAGGTTTGTGTTGCAGGTCGCTGGGCCGCGGCCAGGCCCAGCCTCGGCCTGTGAAAACTCTGTCCTTGAAGAGATGGAAGAAAACAAGTTTGAGGAATTCGCCGGCTGAGACAAGAACGGTTTGCAAGATAACGACTGCCTACGAGAATAGAGAAAAGAGTGCGTGGACAGAGGAGCTGAGCTAATAGCAGGAGAGGAAGCGGTGTGTGAACTGATAACAAGGGTATAAAAGCTTGGGCTGTAATAAATAAAATGGCTTCTGTTTAGAACTCATATTGAGTGACTGGAGTCTATTCCTCCTCCTGCAGGTTTGTCATGGCAAAACAAACTGATTTTCCCCTGAAAGGATGATTGCCCAAAGGAGAAAGAAGCTGCCCCCTTCATTCTCTGTGGGGACTTGTAAATTTCACTACCTGAGTTTTGAACCATGGCCAAAGTGAACAAGAAACGAGTGAAAATCTCCAGCAATTTTTTTATTTCCACATATGTTTGTTCCTGAGACTTCATTTATTAAACCCTATTGAGAACTTTAGCTTGGTAACCTCGTATGGGGTAATCATGCATTTTGCTATACCAGTCTGAATGCCCTTTATAGAATATTTTTTATATAGGATAAGAAAATAAATATCAAAGTTAGTTCTAGGTATAAGTGGTTATATAATATATCTTCTATGTTTATGTAGTTGTAAGTATGTTATGGCTACTCCAACTGTGGGATGGCATAACATCAACAACTTCTTGTTTTACTTTACTTATGTGGCTTGAAGGTTCCTTCCCTTCCACTGGTCATATTAGATCAATATTTTCTTGTTTACTTCATATTAGCAGCTCCTTCATCCTAGAAATTGTTACACTTACTTTTTTTTCCATAGTGTACACAGTTTCTATGTCTCACTGCAAAGCATAGGCTATTATTTATTTATTTTTTTTATCCAGTACCCAAGACCATCTAATTCAATGGAATTGAGTTAAATACATATATATATAAATGTATGTTTCATAATTGTGGATATTTAAGTATATGAACAAGCAAATAAAACCAGAAGCTTGTCTAATGCCGTATAGATTTCTTTTATCTGTAATAGATGTAGTCTGCAGTTGTTAAGTGTCAACTCAACTGGAACGCCAGCCTATCCCTCAAACTCTGTGTGTATTTTCTTCAGTTTTATTAAGTATGTAAGGAATCAAATGAGGGAAATAAAGGAAGCGTGAAGGCAAAAATCCAGGCCCATGTATTTCACAAGACACTGATTTTATCCTCTGAGAACGTAAATCCTGCAGTCTTGAATTGTGCTTTTAGGTGTGGAATATGAAGTTGTGAAATAACTAAGGGATTTTTACTGTGTACTTTTGTTTGCATGGAGTTGCTTTATGCTTCAAGAAATAAGAACCTTATGTTGAATTTTATTAGAATGCCATTAGGTTTATGACCTACAGACATTTGCCCATCTGTCAGGCAGAAAAGCTTTCAGAGAATGAAACAAAAGCAATGCAGGCATAAATGAGCGTATTTTAATTAACCTACTTTTGATACCCTGAAATTATCTTGCTCTCGTAACAGTTGCATAAGCTTATACTTTCATACATACTAGTGAAAAGACCTCTTCTAAACTAAAAGTCACTTGAGGAAGCAAGTGCCAATATTTTTAGTATTATTTTACAGGCTGAAGTGATAATATTTGCCACGGAATGTGTATTTCAGCACAAGTTTAACTACAGAATGCTGAACATAAAAGAAACAACAGAAGTAGAGGATCATGATCCACGTGAGAAAGATTTTAATTTCCCCACCTTTACCTTGAAGTAGATGATGTTGACCAGTCATAAGGTAAGAGTCAAGGATCGATATCTAGATGACGGTGAATGTACTCTACTAATATGAATGTAGCTCTCTATAGAAGGAGAGTCAGATCTATCCGAGTTTCTTCATTTTCCTCAGTCACAAAACTCAGTCTCTGAGGTTAGTGATTATTTTCCTATCTGTTGTCAGAGATTTTGAATTCTTAGTGCTTTTAAAATGAATGGTTAATTGGCCAAATGTGAATTATACTAAAATCATGAGCAAAATGCCTATTCCTCTATTCACTGTGAGCACTGTTATACTCAAGATGATCTGGGATTCTCGTTCCACACTTACTGTAAAGTTTTCTCATTTTCCCATTTAATATGAAAGGTCATTCTCATTTACAGATTGAATCTAGAATTGATATTCAGTAATTCACACAAAACACAGGGATTTTAATTGAAAATAACCATGTTACACTTATGGTCCCCTCCAAAAGAAAAAAAAAAACAACAAACCCACAAAAAACCTGCATACAATTAAAAAAATAATTTCTTAAAATAGTGACATTAACCCATTGATATGTGTCTTGACTTTCAAGCCTGTCCTGTGCATATGGATTCTAACCTGAGAACTAAGGCCTGTGACAGGACAAATAAGATGAAGCTCATAGAAAAACTCCACTGGAAACAGAAGCTCCCTTTAGATTGTACCAATTTTTCTGATTAAAAAAGTATAAAAGCAACTTAAGGAGATTTAGCTTCTGTCAGATTGAGACACACTGCAGATAACTTTTCATGGTCGTCTTCAACCACTGAATTTTCATACACTGAACTGAAGAAGAATCAAAAACTCCATACCTTAAAAAAAAATCTTCAGCTTAAAATGGTCAGAGAGCATCCATTTCATGGTTTTCTTAGAGCTCTGGCTACCCACAATCCCACCAGGCTCTGAAGCTGCCTAATACTTCGGGCTTCTCTGGTTGATTTCTGTGTCAGCCTATTTTGCAGTGTGCTGGAAGCTGAGATTAACATTTAATTTTTTTTGTAAATCCAAATAGTTTGGTAATGTCTGATTCAAAATGTCACATTTGAAAGAGTAAAGAAAGTCTTTTTTTAAAATAAAAATTCTTGTAATGCTAAATTTTAGCATTGTAGCTAATGGTAGTTAATGACAATTTATTGTGGTTTAACCCCAGTAGGTGGCTAAGCTTCACACAGACATTCACTCACTCCCACATGGTGGCATAGGGAAGAGAATCAGGATAGAAGTGGGAAAACTTGTGAATTGAGCTAAAGTAGTTTAATAGATAAAGCAAAAGCTCCAGACTCAAGCAAAAGAAAACAATTAATTCATTCACCACTTCCCATAGGCAGGCAGGTGTTCAGCCATTTCCTGGAAAGGAGCGCCCCATCAGTTGTAATAGCTACTTGGGAAGCCAAATGCCATCACATTGATCATCCTCCCTTCCTCCACTCTTCCCTCAGCTTTTATTGCCAAGTACAATGTCACTGGTGTGCAGTATCCCTCTGGTCAGTTGGAGTCAACTGTCCTGGCTGTGGCCCATCCCAATTTCTTGTGCATCCCCAGCCTGCTTGCTGGCTGGGCTTTGTGAGAAACAGAAAAATCCTTGACTCTGTGTAAGTACTGTTTAGCAATAGCTAAAATATCCCTAAGTTATCAATACTGTTTTCATCACAAGTCCAAAGCACAGCACCATACCAACTGCTGTGAGAAAAAGAACTGTATCCCAGACAAACCAGTAAAAAAAAACTACAATATTTTTTACATAAGTGCGTGTTAATAATTACAGAAAATTATTTATAATCAATTCTATGAGCTACTGTATTTATTCTCAGTGATCTCACTAAGTAATTTACCATAAAAGTTAGCAGTATTCCTCTGTTGCTTAAAGAAATATTCTTTCTCCACCGCCAATGTACTGTAATACAAATGAAAAAAAGAATCAGTCAAATATATAGCCAGTTTGATACAGATGTGACATTTTACAGTATGACCCATCCTACAATTTTTATACAAAGATCACTTGTTTCAACATTGTTTATTTTTAAACATTGTGAAGTACCATATCGTTGTTACACTGATATTATTTAGATCAGTGGCAACTAGAGACATTGTTCTGGTGCACAACTGGTGAGCAATTAAAATCAGGCTCACTGCTTTCAAATACTAAGAGGAATGTTACAGTGTCTTTCACTGAACCCTTGATAACACACAATTAGAGCTGAAAACAAATCCTGGAAACATGATCAGTCATTTGGAATGACCTTTATTTGCTTTGGATGTTTTGGACATCACTCAGGACTTAGAAAATATTTTTCACCTTCTCTCTTCAAAGATACTTACTAATGCTCCAATTTTACTTTTTTAATGCAACTCTCCCCCCCTGCCCAATGTGTCCTTTTCTCCTCTTCTATTTATTTTAGCCTTATAGTCAGTGGCTTGTGCAATTAGGATTAATAATCAAATTAAAAGGTATCCCAGTGGGTGATTTGTATTAAATATTAATATTACACCAGTGATGTCTTGTTATATCTAATAGATCTAGAAAGCTCAATTAAATCTTTACTTGAAGTAGGCTACTGAAGTTTTCCCCTTAAATCAGAGAAATTCTACCTTAAATGACCTCTTTCTCTCACACAATTCCCACTTGTCC
The DNA here is from genome assembly GCA_013396935.1 of Baryphthengus martii. Lineage (NCBI taxonomy): Eukaryota > Metazoa > Chordata > Aves > Coraciiformes > Momotidae > Baryphthengus > Baryphthengus martii. The sequence goes on from VWZK01000510.1 coordinate 51,530, forward strand.
TTGTGAAACTTGCTAAGTGTTTGGGCATTATTCTTAAATTAATATTCTACTAGCTGTAGTTAAAAATCCTGTATTGCCAAATAAGAGAGCAGAAGGTTTTTCAAGATGTTGATGAGAAATCACTTGTTTATTACTTGGGGACCCTACAAGGAGGGGGAATATGACATCCGTACTGGATGGATTAACAAACTGGTTATTTTTATTTGCTTGTTTCTAAAATAGGGAATTCACTTCTCATTAGGTTTTGATGAAGTCACTCCTTGAAAATCAAGATGTAGTGACACCTAATAGTTCTTACAATCTGCATGAGTAGACTAGGCACTACACCAAAGAAGCTGTGTAGGCAAAAGGATTGCCAGTGCAATACGTCTGTTTCACTATTGGAAAGTTGAATCATTGTGGCCAAGGGATGTCAGTGGTCAGTGGCGTAAGCAGACATCATTGAGGTCAAATATGTAAGTGTCTGAGGGAACAGATCTAACTGGATGTTGGTATTTTGCCTTTGACAGAAGAGTGTTGTGGTTTGAGCCTACCCAACTGTCAACAAAGCACCATACAACCACTTGCTCACTCCTACCCACCTCTGGTGGCATGAGGAGGAGAAAATACAAAAAAAGGCACATGGGTCAAGACAAAGGACAGGGGAGGACTCGTTCACCAGTTATGGACACAGACAAAAGAGACAGACTCAACTTGGGAAAGAAAAATGGATTTAATTTAAACAAACCCATCACCAATTCACTAAACAAATCATAGTGGGATAGAATGGGAACTGTATATTAAATACACCTTCTCCCGACTTCTCCCTTATTCCTGGGCCCGGCTCTGCTACATTAACCCTGCCAGCAGCACGGGGGGCAGGGAATAGGGCTTGTGGTCAGTCCCAGTCTGTTCCACGTTGTTTCTGCTCTTCCCTTCTCCTCAGGTGGAGAACTCCTCACAGTCCTCCCCTGTGGCAGTACAGCACCTCTTCCACAGGAGACAGTCCTTAATGAACTTCTTCAACTGGTATGGATCCCTTCCATGGACTGCAATTCTCCTAGCAAGGAACCTCTCCAGTGTGGGTGTCCCTCAGAGTCAGAACCTCCTTTGAAATTGGTCCTCTGCTCCAGCATGGGATCCCTCACAGGATGCAGATAGAATTTTTCTCCACCGTTGATCTCTGAGGACTGCAAGGGCTCAGCCTGCCATCTCACCACAGGCCAAAGGGGAATGGCTGCTTCAGCTTTCCTTCCCTGCTCCTTCCTCACTAACCAGGGTGTCTTCATGGTTGCCTCTCTCTTGTCCCACTCATATCCAAACAAAAGAGCTCCCAAAAAAGAAAAAAAAAAAAGTTGCTCAACAGGTCTTCCCTTCTTAAATATGATATTGCAGAGATGCTGATTGACTCAGCCTTGGCCAGAGCAGGGTCTGACTTGGACTCAGGGGAGCTCCTCCAAGCTGCTTACAGGAGACATGCCAGTAGCCCCCTCCGCTGCTACCAAAATTCTCCAGGCATAAATCCAACACAAAAAGGAAAGTGTTTTTTCTTAAACTGCAAGGTAGCACTAAAATATGTAATATGTTCATTTGATATATCAAAGTCTGCTGAGAGAATAATGAAGATGCTTTTGATAAAGAGATTTCTGATATTAAGATTATTTTACACTAAGAATGTTGATCTGGTATTTGAAAGTGACTCTCTTTCTTACTAATGTAAAACAGAAAAAGCATCAAAAGCATTATAGGTTATACATAAATGAATAAATAAATATCCTGAATTATAAGGGACCTACTTGAGGAATGATTCTTCATAGCTGTCCTTGCTATGATACCTTTAAGCTCTGTTGGTCAATGTGGAATAATTACTGGACGTGTTGCCAGCGCAACCAGATGGAAGGTGCAGTACACTATTGAGTATATCTCTATTATCAGACTTATAGTGCCAAATTGGCCATCATTCAGGCTCTAAACCTAGCTGCTCTCAGCTCCTCTGATATCTGAAGACAAGCTGGAATGTAAGGGGGTTTATTTTCTGCTAAATTACCTTATTTATTAATGCAACAGTCACCATGTTTTGCCAAGCTGAACAAAGGCAGAAGCAATGACAAAAATATTAACACCATAGTAATAACAAACTGATAGCCACGTTTTGCTTTTTAATGTTTTGGGTTTTTAAGGAATAGAAAATAATTATCTCTTGATAATTTTACTCCTACAATAGCTTAAGTATGGTTGGCTGAAGTTAAGTGTTACAGAAGCAGAAAGTGTTCATTGGGCATTGTACAGTCTTATTATAGTCTGATGGACAACAAAATCTATTCCTTTGTTTAACAATCATGTTGGATTAAATCCTAGATGTGTGTTTTGGAATAAATGACATTGCAAAGCTGAAAGGCATAGTGGAAAACTTAGAAGATTGTTTTCCTTTTGCTGTTGTTTCCTGATATTTCAGATGGCACCGAATGCCACTCTGTTAAGGATGCTTCGGAAGTAATTTCAAAGCTATAGCCAAATTTGGATGTGAAATAACACATAGTTCAAATAAGAGAATCTCCCTATTTGTAAAATCCCTTTATAACAAGGGGTGCTATATGACATTATTTCTTCAAAGAAGTACCGGGACCAGATTAGGACTAATTAGCTCACCAGTACACAAAATTAGTGCTCTCAGAGCGTATTAAGTTTAGGGAGCAATAAACTAAGTAAATTGACAATCTTACAAACTTTTTCTAAAGAAGAGTATTTTATCTTGTACATAATCAATATTAAAAAACATTCTGGGAAATGAAAAATCCAAAAGCTTTTGAAATCAATGTGAAATTTTCATACTGGATTACTTGTAACTTCTCTTTCCTCAGCTATCCTCAGGTCTGTTACTGGCAAAATGGTCTGTCTGCACAGGGCACATGCAGATATTAACCCAGGAAGCATTCAATTGAAGATACACACACACACACAAAATAAAAATCAAAGGTATCTTTACACACTTGCATTACTTAATAATATATGCAGTTTTTGTAACAATGGCTGGATGAATTTAGATTGGATATTGTATAATCTGCTGCCTAGTTTTTAGATTCTTATATCTCAGCCGAGTGTTTTGGGTAGAATAGAAGAAGCAATACAAGAGAAACATGAGGAATTATAATAATAAAGTATTTAGCAAATCCCAGGAGACAGAGAAAGGAGAACTTTTGGTAAAAATACAAAGTTATACCACTATCTCTTGTTTTGAAATATGTGCAGATGCGTAGATGCTCTTGATCACACAGTATTACAAAGCATCCCATTTTCACCAAACTTCAGACAACTTACTATACCCTTTTCTCTGCAGCAAGTCTCTTTCAGCTGTGAGGGGGAAAGAGAAACTTTTAAAATACCAGTAAATATGCTAACAACACAATCATTTCTGCTCAATGTATGTAATCATAGAGCTTTTGTTTGAAAATTAACAGTCAAAGGTGCAAGTATGTTATAAACTGGAGAAATGAACACTAATCCCTGGGATATACCTACATGTTCAGAAATATATTCCTTGGAAATTACCATAAGTTTATCAATAGATAGATAGATAGATGGATGGATAAAATAAGAACAGAATGGAAAAAAAAAATCAGACTAGACCCTCACTTTATTAAAATTAATTTCTATGAATTTCTCAGTCAAACTGTCACTGTCTTGCTGTGAGTTTGTATTCTCATCTGTAGTGGAAAGCTTCTGACACTAAGCATGAAGAAATCAATGTGAACTCAACTGACTAATGATTAGTTAACTTTTAAGCCTCTTGCAAAGCTCTGCAGCCAAAGCCATCTTTTAAACTGTGAATATATTACATTCATATTAAAAATATCAATATTCAAGAATCAAAAATGTCCTTTCCATCCTTTCTTCATTTATGCTATTATAGTATTATTTTGACAACCCATTGACAAGCTGTTGATTTCCTCTGCGCAGCTACTTCACTAAAACAGATCCCAGCAGCTCTGAAATCTTCAGTGCTTAGACAGAAGCACTCTTAAATCTACGAATGATCATGGCAACCTTCATTTTCCATGTAGTTCTTTCAACATATTCCAAAAGATGTTACTTTTTTTATGTATTATTTGGATATTAAGATGACATATCAAAAGACAGTAAAAAGCACTTAATTGTAGCCTAGTTCTAATTTCCACTTATGAAAAATATGAGTCCCTGCAGGATGATCATAAATATTCAGTCAAATATATTTTGGTTTTTTTTCTTCCCTCTACTGCATTCTGAGCAGTGAAAGCTATACAGTTAAAATCTCTACCATGGATTGCTCGTTTAGCTCACATGCAATCTGAACAGAAAGTTTGTTTGATGTGCATTACGCTACTGTGGTGGAAGTGTCAATGATACTCAAAATAGAAAATATATTTCATTTAGGCATATGTCAATCTAAGCTCATGGAAATTTGTCTGAATCAACATAAATGCTGATACATACAAATGAGATGGGGGAATTATTACTCTTACAAAAATGACAGGATAAGATATCCAACAACATATTTAAAAGAGAATGGCTCAAGAATTGTTTTAAAAATGCAGGTTGTTCATAGCATATATTCTGAATTTGGGAGTGTTACTGTTATTTTTATCCTTAAAAGAGACTCATTCAAAGAAACTGAGCCACAATATTTTTGCCAAGAGCCACAGCATGCCTTTTCCCCTACCTTTACTTACTTCTAAACCCACCCAGAATCCAGCATTCACTGTTCAAAGTGCCGGAGTCACCTCCTAACATGGCAAGAGTCAATTGCCTAGAATAATGCTGGGAGCACCATGATTTAGGGAACCAGTAGTTCAGCCACCTTGACTTAGTAAAGCTGGTACTGCTAGATCACAGAGAAAGCAATTTCCTCACAGATATTAGTAATTTTGTACATGCAGAATTCTAATAGAAAAGGAAAAATAGATTATTTCATCATGAAGAAACTTGAAAGAAATACGAAAACAGCCTTTGAGACGTTGTGAAAAAAAAGTGATCCTGTGTGTTTAGGGAGATATTACATGATACTCTATGAATTATAAACTAGGTACCTGGTAGTCTGCTTCTGAATGTGAATTTGCATCATAACTCCAGTGAACAGAGAAAAAACATGTCAAATCCATACCAATTCTGAATTAGTGTTTTTGTTTTCTTAGCTAAGCTGAAATAATCTAGTTAGAAAGGATTTTGTACCTCATTAATTCTCAATCATTCTCTAGAGTTGCTGCTTTCATTTGAGTTCTTTTTCATTTTTTGTTTTCATTTTATTCTTTTCATTTTATTAACTTAGATGTCATGTTTTGACAGATTAGATCAAAGTTAAGGACAATATAAATCAAATTGTTTTTTCCCTCATTGCATTGTTCAAAATATTAGCTTGAATAGCAAAAATTTCTATTAAATATTTTTGTCCGTGAAGTAGTAGCGTATATTCTGTACACTGTATGTGGATCACGGATTGTCCATCAAGCAGAATAATGAATAAGTACCTGCTTCCAGAAAAAAAAGTCCTACTAGTCTGAACTGTTTTAATAGATTATTTATGAAAAATGCTATGCTGATGCATATTGGAATAATTTTTGGTTTTACAGCTTGTCCCTGAAACCCTCCTTGAGGATTATTATAGCTACTTGTGTGAAGATTCACAGTAGTACCTTTTCTAAAGTATCAAAAATAGTGACAGGAGACAGTGCCCTTCAACATACTGTTTTAATGATGATTTTATTTACAGTATCTCCTCTCTTCTTGATATATTCCAACTCTACAAAGGGGATGCTTAATGGAATAGAACACAAAATCCTTTGAAAACTCAACATGTTTGAAAATGTCTTGAAACAGGGGATATGTTGCTCTTGGGTTTTCCTAGTCTCAGAAGGTCTAGAGATGATTAGTGTAATTTCTCCATGAAGAAAGGACCACTCATGCCCCAAATTTCTAACCTGCATAAATCATATATTTGTGGAATTGTACATATGTAGAGAAGATGAGCCATACAGCTGATTGCCAATTGGCTGATTTTTTTGGCTTCTTCAAACCCATTTCAGCAATTTCCAGGCTGTTTGGATGAAATCATCACATCACTGTGTTCCCTCTCAGTCCTTGGAACTAGCTCATATATGTGATCGGTTAGGTATAATAGACTGAGAAGGCACTAATAACTCTTATTCTGGTACACTGAGAAACTGCATGAACAAGTGGGTGTGTAGAAAGAAACAAGCACCCCAGTGCTGAAACAGTGCTCCCACATTACGTGTGTTCTACTCCTGAATAATGAAGACCTGAAGCAGGGAAGGGAGGACGGTATGCTAGCCCTCACTGTTCTGGTGGAAAAAGGTTACCAAATCTTTCACTGTGTCCTAATATATCAAACCTATGAACATGGACAACATGTTCCAGTAAGCATTAGCATGGTCAGGACATTACAACTCCAGGAGATGCCTTAGTTCAAGAGCAAAGCAGCCAATATGTAATCATGTTTGCAAAAAGAAGAAATCATACCACATCAATAAAAATGGAGAATAAGAAAAAGCTGAGATGAAATAATCTGAAGAGATTAATAAGAATTCAGGTATGTTGTTTGCTTATGTTTATCCTTGTTATTTGTAAAATATTTAGGAAGAACATCAGAAATCCAGACAAACACATATGTTGTTCATATAAACCTCATCTTAACTTGGAACAGAATAATCATCTAATTTCACCTACCAAAGTCACCCTCATCTTAACTGAGCAAGGACTGTGCCATTCAACTGTGCCTCTGCTAATGTGGAATTTCCCAGAAATGGTACAGAAATGTGAATTATCAGAAAGCATTGCTCTATTCCCTAGATATACTGTGTGGATATGATGTTTGTCTGAAAAACCTAGATATAAAACAACCCTTAATTCTTCTTTAGTAAGTTCCAGGAGTGGAAGGAAACCCTTGAAATGTCTCTCATCTTCCATCTTTGATAGGAAGCCTGTTGCAAGTAACATTGAGGAAATGATAAAAATGGAAGAATGGTACCACTTTCTCATAATATGACCAAGGATATTTATTAAGGAAAATGTAATAATTGTGAATTGTGAGTCCTCCTCTGCACTATATCATCTAAATGGTTATTATCTAAGCCATGCTAGATCAATACATGTGCAAGTCTTTGAAAAAAAAAATAATGGAAGTAATCAAACCTGACATGCATTCTTTTTTTTTTTTTTCCAGATAATTTGACAACAGCTTTGCAAATCTCTGAATCTATCTCTGCATTCTGCATGGAAAAATATACCCTTGAAGAATTTTTACTGCAGAAAGTTTGCTTTGTTCTTTCTCAGTATACTTTAATTACTGTCTTTTCCCTTACTGATACATGGGAAAAGGAAAAGAGAAGGGAAAGGGGAAGGGAGAGAGAAAGGGAAAGGGGAAGAAAAGAAAAGGAAAGGGAAAGAGAAAGGGAAAGGAAAAAAGAAAAAGGAAAAGGTAAAAAGGAAAGGGAAAAGGGAAGGGGAAGCTATGAGTATGAAAGGGTAATTTTTCTCAGTTGCTATAAAATCGAGTAAGACTTCTGGATTCACTGACAAGCTGTTACCCTGAGGGACTTGTAGACTATCTAGTAGGTTTGAATCTCTGCCTGTTATCTGAATGCAGAATTCAAAGATTTCCTTGGGGACAAGAGAATGTATAATCTGCATTACTTGTTTCGTTGTGTATTTTACCTGTAATTCCAATGGCAAACACTACCAGACTCCACAATGCAGCAGTTTTTCCAACTGATTCAAATTGCCCACTAGTAGATTTTCTTCCTAGCTGACATATGATAAACCCCAGGTATTATTCTCCTTGAAAGAATTAATTGGTAGTGAATATTTTGATAAATTAAGTTAAAGTACTAAAATGAATAAGACCTTATCTTGGCTGTGAAGTGTATAATCTTTGTCCCAATTCCTTTTCCACACACAGACTTTTATTGGCAAAGCTAGATCAATTATGTGGGAGTGAAAGAATCAAAGAAAAAGAGGGAAGTAACAGAAGAGGAGTTTGTAGGGTAAGGAAAAGTATATGCGTCAAACTGAGACCAGGCTAAGATAGCAAGAAATACTTTCTTTTGTGAGTAGGAAAAGTATATCAGCTATGCACTTTCAAAAAATAGATGAGACTGACACTTGTGCCAAAGTATTCCTCTTCAGGCTAGTTATCTTAGATCTGGGATCCAGCTAGCAATGATAATTGAAATAAAATAAAATTGAAACAATAATAATTCTAATAATAGCCACAATAGACAAAAAATGAGTAAGATTGCTGTATACTTCAAGTACTACTAAACAAAGATTTCTTATACATTTGAATGCATTTTTTGGTAAACTAATAGTACAAAAGTAATCTCAGGTGAAAAAAGCTTTATTTCTAGACTGCAGGATTAGATCAGATTTTTTTCTTGTTACTTAAATAAAAGCAGTGGCTTTTAATGTCATAGTGTCAGCTACAAAGCTGTAATATTATGATCTGTGGTGTAGCATCTTCAGAGTCCTTTGTGCGAAGGTAAGCAGGAAAATCTTGCCAAGGACAATCAATGAGTCTGTGAGACCTCATCTTTATTTCTTCTTGCCTTTTCTGACCTTTTGAATTTTCAGTACTTTTGTTAAGGAAGTATATGCAAAATGACTTAAAAGGAATTCTACCTAAACAAGCAAAAAATTAAATGAAATCTTTCCCTTGACAGGCTACTCAGATCTCAGTCACCCAATTTGGTAGTGTCCAGAATGATCTAGTTAACATCATGCCAGTAGACAATGTATTTCAGCCTTGTTTGTAAACCTGCATGCTAGAAGTCAATGCTTAAATAGTGTGCAGCAGTATGCACTCATCCACATCTCATTTTGTAGTCACCAGTCTTTTCATTGTCTTATTCAATACAGTAGAGCCTATTGTTTGTTTTAGGTGGACATCCACACATGTGAGATTTGCATTTCCCATTGAATTACGCAATTATGGTCTCAGTTTACTCTCCTTGACTGTCAAAGAAATCTTCCTCTCTTTCTGCTCTGTATAACTGGAAAACATATATACTTAGCTTGAAATATTTTTTAGGTTGTTATGGTGGTGTTTGTTTTTTTTTCTGTATTTTTTTTTCTAGAATGAAACTGTACAATACTTAGTGTATTAAATAATATTCATAGTTTGAGTATGATTTGGAGTGGTTCCTTTTCCTATTCCTTTGTCAGAAGGTTTTAGAGACATTTTATGAAAATGCAAAGATTTAAATTTAAAGTTTTAGAGAATTTATATTTTCCAATAGTAGTGGTACTTGTTCATAAAAGGATTTAGAAATTGAAGTTTAGTACATCTATATATGTACGCTTGTGCATATGTATGTGTATATACATGTGTGTAACTCCTGTCAAGTAAGGTCAATTGACTAAATACACAAAATTTATGTGAATGCTAACACAGTGAATGCTAACACATCATTGTAATTCATGTTGCAGAAGGCAGCAGATTAAACTTGACTCTGTTCCCTTGTGTGTTGTTAACCACTCCATCAAAACAGCTACATAAGTCAACAGCCTTCTTCTCCCATTCCCTACAAAAGAAAGCAAACTCTAGCAACAGAATCTGAAGTACGTACAGACTACCATGTAAGCTATTCATCAGTTTCAGGAAATCGAGCCTAGAGATGAGAATGATACACTCCATAAACAGAACAGAGATCACAGTGCATGATAGGAGTTGTGCAAGAAATATGCTGTTATGAAGAAGTATTATGGACACCGGAGTGTGCAGATGCTGTATATACCTTAGATATAGTCTAATAATGATTAACTTATGCTGACAACTTATCTTCTAAAAAGGATGTATTATGCCATATAAATCTCTAGAACTTGACCTCTTCACATATGTCCTCATCAATCTCTATTTATAAAGGAAACAAAGCTGGTATGTTATAGTTTTCTGACTGTTCGGTCTTTCAAAATGAAAATAGTCTTTAACAATTTATTTTTTTTTAAAATAATTTAATCAATCAGAATTTGTCATGCATCTCTTTCAATCCATCTGTTTTATGGATGAAAATATCTCCTTAGCATTTCTGTACTGTTCCAGAACCTCTCATATTAGTTTTAGGCTCAGTCTTCATCAGAAATGGGTTATATGAGTGTAAGGTTTGAGAAAGGGAGTATTTATTTAATAGTGTTGAGGGACAGGTGGACTCATTTTATATCACTGATAAATCTGCTTGTTCATTGGAGGATAGTTGAGGAATTGCTATGGACACTAGGTATTTGAAGGAACATCCTCCTATGATAAACATAGGCACACAGAGGTCATGGCTTGCAGGACATGCCAGAAGAGCAACCTTACTCTCTCAAAACAGAAGTGCCAAACAAGCTGGTAGAAGTGATGAACCAGCATAACTTGTCTGCCTGCCAGGAAGAGATACTTTGGTGCGTTGCCAGGTGGACAAATGCTGAATTGCTCCTGGCCTATGAAGGTGGAGGAAAGTAACCCAAGCACAGGTTAGCATAGCTGGCGTGACTCAGAAATAAGAGAGGAGAAGCCTGGCTCATATACAGTGGAGCAATACCAGAGTGGATCAAGATGGTGAAGAAATACAGCTTGTAAGTCCATACATAAAAGTTTTCCCTTGGAGCCAGTGTTGAACCTGCATCAGAGTATGAGCTCCAGAGAAGAAATACTGATCTGGTCTTGAGATGATCTATAAGGATCATTGTTGTTTATGATGTATTTAAAGTTGCCATAATATATCCTTACAACGAAGGAGTTTAATCTCAGATTTCCTCCCTCTTTCCTTCCAGGCACTACATTAAAATGTATCGAATTTAACTTTGCCTCCGCACATATCCTTTCTGCTGTTTGCAGAACTGTCTTTTGGTTGGCAATACTAAATTGCTGTGCAACACTGTTACGGGCTGTCTGAAGACGCCGTCAGGGTCATACACACCTGGCAAACAAAATGATCGTTGTGACTTGAGCTCTTCCCAGCTCACATATGTGTCGCAAACCTCAGTTACAGAAAGGCTTTAAAAGCACTCTAGAAATCTCCAGATAAAAGTTGTTCTGGAAGTATGAAATGATAGTCTCCAAGACATGAAGTGATGTGAATAAATGCACAATGTATGTACACATAAGTGGACATCCTAGTATTCTAGTGAATGAAGCATCTGCTATCTAGTCCTTCTGGTGAATGGAGTTGAATCTGGTTGACATCTAGTCACAAGTGGTGTTCCCCATGACTTAGTATTGGGTACAGTTCTGTTTAGTACCTTTATCAATGATCTGGATGAGGAGATTGAGAGCACCCTCAGTAAATTTGCAGATTAAGTTGGGCAGGAGTGTTGATCTGCTTAAAGGATCTGGACAGGCTGGTTCAGTGGGCTGAGGCTGACTGTATGAGCCTCAACAAGGCTATGTGCCAGGTTGCGCACTTGGGTCACAACAACTCCATGCAGCACTACAGGCTTGGGGAAGAGTGGCTGGAAAGGTGTCTGGTAGGTAAGGACCTGGGAGTGTTGGTCAATAGCAGTCTTAACATGAGCCAGCAGTGCGCCTGAGTGGCCAAGGCAGCCAACAGCATCCTGGCTTGTATCGGAAATGGTGTGGCCAGCAGGACTAGGGAAGTGATCATTCCCCTGTACTCAGCACTGGTGAGACTGCATCTCAAATAACTGCCTTCAGTTTTGTGTCCTTCATTGCAAGAAAAATACTGAGGTGCTGGAGTGTATCCAAAGAAGAACAAGGAAGCTTGTGAAGGGTCTAGAGCACAAGTCTTACGAGAAATGGCTGAGAGAAGTGGGGTTATTTAGCTTGGAGAAAAGGAGGCTCAGGGAAGACCTTATCACTTTCTACAACTACATGAAAAGGACGCGGGGATCGGTCTGTTCAGCCAAGTATCAAGTGATAGGACAAGAGGAAATGGCCTCAAGGTGTGTCAGAGGAGATTTAGGTTGGATATTAGGAAAAATTTCTTCACTATAAGGGTTGTTAACATTGGAATAGGCTGCCCAGGGAAGTGGTGGTGTCATCATTGCTGGAGGTATTTGAAAGATATGTGCATATGGTGCTTAGTCACGCGGTTTAGTGATAGAGTGATGGACGTTGTAATGTAAGGTTAATGGTTGCACTTGATGATCCTTGGGTCTTTTCCAACTTAAATAATTCTACAATTCTATACTTCTATGAATTTGGTCATAAAATACCAACCTAAAGCTAGCAAATTTATTGCTTATTAAAGTTTGCAAACCCCGCATTTTCTTCCATCTGGAAATTATCTGTTTCATGACATGGACACAGCATTTAAGCTGGAAAAGTATGTACACATTGACATGCTGAAGTCACATGACAGCCTGTAAGAGTTACTCCATTTTACTAAGTGAAAACATCCAGGATCTGGGAGATCCGATTTCAATTCCCTTTCTCTGCTTCATGAATTTTCAGTCTGTGTTTGAAGTCTCCGTACAGGGCTTTAAGTACTGTAATTACAGTAGTCCACATGGGCTTCTCTAATTCTCAATGTTATTTTCTCTTCTGAATATTCATTAGTAGAGGGACTGAAACCCTGTCATCTCCAAAGTTAGTAACTTACCATTAGCCCAGAGTAACATTTTTATGTTTTGAGGGGGTTGGGTTTTTTGGTTGTTTTTGTGGTGTTTTTGTTTGTTTGTTTGTTTGTTTTTCTGTTGTGGTTTTATTATTTTTTGTTGTTGTTGGGTTTTTTTGAGGAGTGGAAAACAGAGTGTATTAATTCACCAATTACTGGATAATTGGAAAGCATGTCCTTTCATATATTCTCTATGAGCTGTTCTATTTTCTATAAAATTATTTAAGTGTTAATAGTGGCTTCCTGGGAAGTGTATCATCTGAGTATAAAATATTTCAGTGTTTATTCAATCAACTTCTTCTAGCTGGGATTAATCAGGCTAGGGGAAGAAGCAGCATTGATTTGTATGCCCCAAGCTAATTCTCTTAAAAGGGATTTTTTTTTTCCCATTGCAGGACCAGAAAACAAAATTTTTATTTATCTATTTATTTATTCAGAACAGGAACAAGAATTAAAGTCAACACGCAATAAAAATAGCTATTTGGATAAAGCAATTTCTATCTACTTCCTTTTACACAATATACCTGAAATCCTTACAGTGCTTTGCAGGGCTCTTTCATTAACTTGTAAACACACATGGAAGAAGAAAAGCATCCATAACAGACTAAGACAGTAGCAATGAACTGTGGAGTCAAACTGCTGATAACAACAGGAGTTTAATATTAGCCATTAACCTCTACAACATCCCTGTATTCAACCTGGAACCAGACCTCGGGAAACGTTACCTTCCCTATTGATAGATAACCCAAGGGAAACATTCACTTCCAAAGTTCTTGCAATTACACATTCAGCTCTTGTTTTAAGACTGTTGAGAACAAAAGGACTGAAATGATTGCAAAGCTTAAAATGTACAGATGCTTAACATTTTGCAACTAGTTTTCATTTTGTGGAATAGTTTGTCACTTCTGTGCAGATACACAATTTCTTCTGCAGAGACTGCATGTCATCTTCAATAGTAAAATATGGATTACTGAACTGCAGGAGGCAGGAAAGTGCACGGCTAGCTGAAGCTTCCAGCAAATTCTCACAGTTAACACTGTAACTAAAATTTAACTTGTTACACACAAGTATGAAGTCTCCACACTTTAAGGGAAAAACATTTGGGGGAGTGGCAGGGGAAAGAAAGGGAGAGACATTAAAGTTTTCCTTCAGTATTGTGTTTTGGGCAGCTCTGGGTGAAATTTTGAAAAGACTGTTTCTAGCTCCTATGATGGCTTGAATTTCCATAAACAGAGGTGGCCAGGTTTGCCAGGAAAACATGATATATTTCATTAAATACAGTTCATCTTCCTCCAGCTTCATCAGTCAAGCTTCTGGAAACACAGTCTGCAGCACCTATCAGTTGGTCCAAGATAAGAAGAGCAATAAAAATGCAAAAATAATTGACTTCCCACCAAACATTGCCTTTCATTTGTCTTTAGACTGATGTGAATGCAAATAATATTATTGCTATGAAAGTAAAACATAGAGGGGTGTGTTTTTTCAAGTCTGGAGTTTCTCACACTCTAATCCATTGCCCTGGACACACTCAACTCTTGGCCCTCTATTGTGTTTGCTGCTTGGTAAATCCTGATTCCTGAATCTCAATTCTTCTGCAAGATGTGGGAAATATGCATGGAAATGGCAGTTTTATCATATGTAATACTCAAACTTCTTTTCAGTTCCTTTTGCTCTTCAATTTTACGCTTTATATGTAGAACCAGAGTAATCCGTGGTTTCTTTCATTCTGTGAATATTTGAAAGCCTTTCTCTAGCCCACTAATGGTCTTTGAAAGGGTCTCATATTATGTCATAATTTTGTCATCTCAGATCACTGCAGTATTTTAATCATGAACTCTAAACAAAACAACAGTGAAAGCCCACAAAAACTGTCCCATGAAAGTTCTGCACTGATTTTTTCACGTAATTAATTTTTAGTTAATTAGTAATGTAAGCACTACACCTATCTTATGAAGTTCTTTTCAAAATGAATCAAAATGTGAGAGAAAAACTAATCATGTCCCTTCAACATGACTAAGCTTGTCTAGATTCTATTTCTTCTTCTCCAGTTAATTTCTATCCTTCAACGGGATATTGGGAACAATTCTTTGAAATGCTGAAAAAGTGGGGAATGGCTTCAAGCAGGATTTGTTAGAAGCAGAGAGAAACTGAAATAAAAAAAACAACAACTCTACAACAAACCAACCCAACCCTCCAATCTCCAACACCACCAACAAAATACCTAGTTGCTTAACAACGTATCTCTATTTATCTATCTCGTGTATGTAATTAAATGGTATGCTTCAGGCTAAGATACAGAACATAAAATCTTCAATTAAATTAAAAAAAAAATCAACAAACACAAAACCAAACTGAACAACTTCCATAAGTGTTTCTCTACCAAAGTGAAAAAAAAAAAACCCACAACAAAAAAACCCACAACAAAACAAAACCTTTCACCTTCTGAAACATTAGGATTCCTCACGATATTAGATGGTGGTTCTTCACCACCATCTCTTTTCTCAACATCAGTTTTTTCCACCTTTTGTATCCCATGATGAGAAAAAAGTTTTATTTCAAAGCCAACTTCACAGCACTTTGTAGATTCCATCTTCTAAATCACATTGATTTGTCTCTGTCATTTGTTGGCTTATTCAAATTCCTTCCTAAGTTAAATTTTACCTACCTAATGGATTGTATTGATAACCACAAGCAGTCTACCACAAACATTATTTTTATCTTTTATCTTTCACATTTACAAGCTGGATATTTTTAAATATATAATGCTATCTACTACACATAGTAGTACTATATACCACAGAATCATAGAATAATAGAATCATCAGGGTTGGAAGGGACCTTGAAGATCATCGAGTTCCAACCTCCCTTGTCATAGGCAGGGATATCTCCCACTAGACCAGGTTGCCCAGAGCCACATCCAACCTGGACTTAAAAACTTCCAGGGATGGGGCTTCCACCACCTTTCTGGGTAACCTGTTCCAGTGTCTCACCACCCTCATGGTGAAGAACTTCTTCCTAACATCCAATCTAAATCTACCCTCCTCTGTTTTGAATCCATAATACCACAACATTAGGCTGTCTTAAAAAAATGAAAACAATATCTAAACCAATAAAGCTGTTGGGAATTCTTTTACATGGCTTCACCTTCTTTATCCTTAAAACTAAAATTTTGTACTTTTTCCCTTTAAATGAATAGGGTACTAAACCCAAAATCAAACGCTAGCATGATAGGACCTTCACTATCACAGGAGTTCAAGAGCTGAAGCTTTACAAAAATGTCCAATATTTAAAATACCAAGATAAAGAGTTTTCACTATTATGAAGGTGATGTATATCGTATTTATAGCGCAATGTTGCTGTCAGGTGTAAGACTTGATGGCAAATGTTTAGTTACTTTAAATATGGTGAAAGAAAAGAGTGTTTTTTTCTTGGGTAAAAAGACACTATTACATATAATGAATATCTGTTGGTTGGCTTGTTTACAGTACACCGAAGTCGCAATAGCAAACATAAAAAGCCTTTTCAACTTCTACGTGATAAATGTATGCACTCTTGATAAAATAATACCTATATTTTCAGATCTCCAGGAAATGCTCTCACCAAGATATATAGCTAATGATAAAATCACAACACTTTCCATTTTGATGTCTTAATCAAAGTTCTGTTTCTTTTAAAGAAATAAAATGTTACATGTCACTTGGGATTCAAAAAGGGTAACTAAATTCCTTGTAAGAACCATGTGGCTTTTAACACTCAGAAGGCCATATTGTAAGTGCAGTCATACAGGGAGGAAGTCTGGGGGAAAGCCTAAAATGCACCCCCAGATAATATGATACAAAGCAGGAGAAAGAAATGGCAAGGTACCTTTCACCTATCCATCTTCCGTTGAAAAATGGAAAGGGTATAAATTATGTTTCCTATAAAAATTTCAGAAAATTAGAGTTAATGTTACAGGAGGAGGTTTTAGCAAGATATGCACTCTCTTTTTGATGCTTCTTTCACACAATAATGTCTCTCCAATGCCTCAATATTTGTTTCATTAACTATCCTTTCTGAAAGCTAATAATGATAAAAGTCTTATGTCAGAAGCTAAGAAGCTGTTTGGAATGTATAACTAGAATATTATTATGTTTTTAATACAGCCCAAAACTACATCCCCACTAATTGCTACTACTCTCACTTGATTAAAAGACTTTACCATGTAATTTTTTACAGGACTGATACTGAAGATTATTGACATGAGCAGACCACTGCTATTGGTGTGATGAACTATGTAGAAATTTCACAACAGAGGTCACTTCAGTGAGTAGAAGCTACCACTTTTTTTTTACACCTCCAATCAATACCATTAAAACCAGACATTTTACTCTCTCTCAGTGTACTTACCTTTTAATTTTAAAGTATTTTTTTGATTTCTTCCTCCTTTTACTCAAGATCTTTTCCTGTACCTCTACATCTTTGCCTCTTCAGGTTGGTTATTTTTTCTCTTTTCTTTTATCACTGTATCTTTTTTTTGATTTCTCTTCATATTTAGTAAAGTGCAATGACTATAAACTCTTTCTGCAAATCATTACTACCCTTCAGCAGATGGCACTGTTATTTAGTCTAACTAGCAGGGCAAGACAATTAACTTTAAAAGCCTTCTTAAACAATAAAATATAGACTCCTTTTTAACTGCATTTCCACCCTACACATAAAAGCAGTGACAAAAATACTGGAAAAGTAATATAAAATTATTTTTAAGACACAAATGTGATAAAAATATGTTATTACATGCAAATTTTCTGTAAAGGGTCTTTGTAACCATTTAACAAACTGCCAGTCTTCTTTTTCTAGTGAAATATAAAAATCTTTTTGCAAGTGAATTTATAGCATTTACATAGCAGCATTATCCTACAACCCAACCAGCTAAGTTTGATTTTATTGGTATGGTGTCTTATACACACCTGCAAAGGACTGTTATAGGCATGAGTGCAGTCCCCCTGCCTATGTATGGTTCAGACTCTGTCTGGCATGGGGAGCCCACAAGGGTCTGCATTGCAGGTTCCCCTAGATGGCCAGGGAGTCTGGTGGAGAAGAAACTAGTGTTCTGCCAATGCTATCAGAAAAACATGCAATTTCTGTCAGCTCTAATTACATATCTTAGCTCTGTCCTCAGGGGCACTCTGGCTGCTGGAAGGCAGCTGTGTGAGCATGAGTTTCTCCGGGCTGCTGCCAGCCCCCCTGTTTTCCCAGAAGTTTCCTTCCAAGGATCCCTTGAGGTGGAAAACCACATTCTATTAGGTTTCTCAGATTGATCCATGCACTTCTACTTATATGTTGCTGCCATGACCTTTCTGTTACCATTGATCCTGCTCTGGCAGGGCGATTGGACTCAATGATCTTTCGAGGTCCCTTCCAGCCCCTAACACTCTGTGATTCTGTGATTAGCACTGGCTATTTTACCTCTAACATATCGTATAGCCTTTCAGCTTCTGTTGCCTTTCACCTTGTTTCCAGAGCAAACTGCTAATGGTGGAGCTGGTGAAATTTTTTCATCTCTGAGACTATTATCCCCTGTTGCTCTTCCACCAGTTGGGAAAGAGTAGGAAAGGTGGATGGGGATGAGAAACAAATGCTTAAAGGGGTGTGGACTAGAGACATCTTGTGATTAGCAGCACAGGACTGAAGGCTCCCACTCAAAGTACATGCACATAAATAAGCGACAGCCTACATGGCGTTATGGGGAAAACTCTCATATGTTTTCTGAGAAATGAGCATCGCTGGTACATCCTGTTTCTTCTCAGATGAAATCAGGAAAGCACTTGCGGGGAACAACAGGGTAACAACGTCTGTGTGAAGTTACAGGACTACTATCTCATTGGGATCACATAGACATGGTGGGATAGCTCACACAACTCTCCACAGAGCACTCCAATGGATGGATACAGGCTCTAAAAAGGACAGAATAGGAAGGTAAGGGGCACCCAACTTTTATGTGAGCAACAGGAATGCATGAGGCTCTGCATACACATAGAAAATGAGCCAGTCATGAGTTGGGTCAAGAGTAGACTGATCAATACGAGTGATGTGGTGGGTGTCTGCTACACATCACCTCGTCAGGATGTGGTAGTAAATAAGGTCTTCTTCAGGCAAACAGGAGAATCCTCACATTTGCCAGCTATGTTCCTCATGGGAAACATAAATCTCCCCGATACCTGCTGGAGGGCCAACATCATTGTGTTTCACTTGCAATACAGAAGGTTTTGGCAGTACAATGACAACTTTCTAACACAGGAGATTAAGGAGTCAACAAAGTGAGAGCACTCTGATTCTTATAACAGGAAGAACTAATTAGGAATGTGAATGTTAGCAGCACTGTTGACTGTAGCGAACATGGGATGGTAATGTTCAGGATCCTCAGAGGAGGGAACAAGGCATAAAATAGGATCACATCCCTGGTCTTCCTGAGAGCAGACTTTAGCCATTTCAGGGGCCTGCTTGGAAGAACCCAATGTAATACAGCCTGGGGGAAAAAGAAAAAAAAAGCATTCAGGAAATCTGGCTGCTCTTCAATGGTCACCTCCAATGGTCCATCCCAACACCCAGAAAATCAAATAAAGGCAAAAGGAGTCCTTCGTGAATGAACCAGAACCTTCTGACTAGACTCAAACGTAAAAAGGAAGCATACAAGATGTGTAAGCAGCATTGAATGCTCCAGAAGATACATAGAGATACTGTCTGAGTATGCAGTGATATCATTAGGAAATCTAAAGCCCACTTGGAGTTGAGTCGGGAAAGTGATATAGAGAAAGATTTCTTACAGGTACAGCAACAGCAAAGAACCTTTTCTCTTTCTTTCATTCTCATATTTGTTAACCTTCCTAAACATTTTTGCTGCTTTCAACTCCAGGATCCTGTCCTAATTTCTGTTGTTCCAACAATCACCTTCCAATGCTTTATAGTTCCTTAAACATCATCTGTCTTTTCCCATTTCCCATTTCAATTGTATTTTTTTCTATATCTTTAGTCTCATCTCTGTTTCTTCTTCCTTTCAGTGTTCTTTTTCTTTTTCCCTTTACTATCAAGTCACTTCCTCAAATCAGTCATAGTCCACCACCTCACAGATATTCACATAATTAAGCCCAATGAAGTCATCAGTTTTTGTACACTATTTGTCTATGATTCATGAACAGAATGGCAGTAGAGAAGCATAGTCTTTTTAGATGCTTTGGTTTTCAGAGAATGGTGGGAGTTAGAAGGAACTGCTGGAGATCATCTAGTCCAACTCCCCTGCCAAGTGGGTTCACCTAAGGCAGGTTGCACAGGATCATGTCCAGGCAGGTTTTTGAAAGTCTCTAGAGAAGGAGACTCCACAACCTCTTTGGGCAGCCTGTTGCAGTGCTCCATCACCCTCATAATAAAGGTTTTTCCTGATGTTCAGATGGAATTTTCTGTGTTCCAGTTTGTGCCCATTGCACCTTATCCTGTTTCAGTGGTGAAAAGAGACTAGCTCCATCCTCTTGGCAGCCACCATTTAGATATTTATGAACATTGATAAGATCCCCTTTCAGCCTTCACTTCTCCAGGCTAAGAAGCTCTAAGACTCTCAATCTTTCCTCATAAGAGAGATGTTCCAGACCTTTAATCAACCTTGTAGCCCTCCATTGGACCCTCTCCAGTAGTTCCTTGTCTCTCTTGAACTGGGGAGCCCAGAACGGGACAAAATACTCCATCCATACTCTGACAATGTTCCCTTATTCCTTTTATTCCTATAAGACTGCTACTGTTCCCTTCATCAGCCTTACTGAGCTATTTTCAGTATTTCATGCTTCCTGGTGCATGTTAATGCCCCATTCCCTGTCAATGTATTTCCATTATCCACTTTCTTTTCACTGAACAGTACCTAAAGCCTTTTGTCCTTCATGTTTCTTCAAGTTTCCCTGAAAAATTCTTAGATTTCTTCATATTTTGTCTGCTTGCTTAATAATTAGAAAATCTTACAAACTCTTTAACTTCAGATCTGACTTTTCCACTCCATCTATTCATTCATTCATTCATTCATTCATTCATTTTAGATAAGAGTCTACAAATCTTTTTATCACAAGTAGCTCATCACAAGCTCCTTTCATCAAGCCTTAATCCTTATTCCAAATGCAATGTTGTGATTACTTTCCAGTCTTGCTAAAGGGAGAAAGTCAATGTTGGAAAACTTCCAAGTGGATCAAACTAGGGAGAGAGTGCTAAATAGTAATGAATCTGGGAGCAGATGGTGTGAAAGTGTGAGTGTTATGGAAAATATTTAGATTTCAATAAATATACAGTACTAGGAGAGAATAATATTTTCATTTAAGCTTCATATTTTTCCTGGTAACATTGTAATATGAACATCATGTTTTCACAAAGCTGTCATTTAATGCCATTAACAAATTAGAATATCATACTATGGATGAAGTTGTTTTCCAAATCACATGTTTCAATGCCCATTAGAATAATTTTATGGCATTAAAACATTATTTAAATATGGATTTTGGTAGTATCCTATTATCTCCATTGCTTAAAATATTCTTTGCTTCTCAAAATAGTTTTCGTTTTCTGGATTAAAATGAACAAAATAATTTGGACACTGAGTTATGAATGAGATTATTATATATTTAATAAAATCCAACTTGTTGATTGCAAAAAGAATCTTATCCGCTGAATAAGACCTGTACAGTAACTGTCCTCTTATTGGGCCAGCCAGGTAGAAGACGTGGAAAATGTTGATGAAAAATGAAACTATTTTTTTTTAAGCAACCAAGATATAACATGTCGACAGTCTCATTTATTTTTAACTATTGTTTTTTTTGTGATGTGAAATGTGTAAGATTTTAAATATTTAGTATAGCAAAAATATATTTCAACATTTTTGTGGTTTAAGAGTTAAAAAATTGATGGGGGACAGAGAGTGGTAACTCTAGGACCCTGAGGGGTCAGAGGGCAGCTGGTATTCCCTCCCCTTCCCTGCCACACTCTATAAAAAGGACAGGAAGTTCGGGTTTTGCTCTCTTTTCTTTCTCACTGGGGCTGTGCTGGCGCTGGGACCACACCTCAGCGCAGCCAGGCCTGGCTCCACATGATCTGTACAATCCATCCCCATCCGAGAGCTGGTTTTGTATATCCTTGTATATCCCTCTGCCCTTCATATTCCTTTTCCCTGTTTATCTCTGTTACTTATTAAATTTTGTTCATAGTCTTAACTTCCAATTTCGTGTGAGGCACTTCCTTCCTCATTTCCCTTGTATCCTCTCTCGGGAGAGAAGGGGTAGGGGGAGAGAGGGCCCATAGGAATCCTGCTCTGTGGGGCTTGCCAGGAGCCTTAAACGGAGTCAAACATATTGTGGAGAAATCTGATCTGTGTTCCTGCTTATCTAAATCATCTATAATTTAATAAGGGTGATAGTTGATAAGTTTTTGACCAAGCAAGTTAAACTACAAATTTTCCATTCTTACATTACCTTGTGTTCTCAGTAACTGTCTTATTACCAAAATATTTGTAGTCTGAAAAATAAGTGAATTTTAACATAAAGACTCTAAAAGTCAATATTTTTGAAATGTTTTATTATAAATCTCAAAGGGACACATTCAACTTTAGTTAGCCCCTTTGTGTAGAAGAACAATTTTTACCCTTCCTGTTTCTCTTCCACCATTCAAAGCTGACTTAAGTTATTTAATTACAGGTAAGATTTTTGATATTTAGCATTCTTTTTTGACTCAGACATCCAGAAGGAGAAATCATATACAAACGAAGACTTTAGTTATATATTGAAAAAGTAGGAACTATAACAGAAACAGATGCACTTTTCCAATATTAGGTAACAATCTGGTATATGAAAGAGAAAACTACTTGAAGTACTGAAGTACTTCTCAAGTATTGACATGTCATGAATATTACACATGTCCATCATAGATTTTATTTAGCTTAAATTCTGTAATCTTGTTGGAGCTCTTATTTTTACCTATGTTCTTACCCTTTTCCTCTCTACATTACTACAAGCAATGTTCCTTACAATTTAAGAAGTCCTTTGAAGTGTCTGAGGCTTCTTTTAATACCCTGAAAATTTTCTATGTATTCCTGCATTTTCCATGGCATATTACAAAAACTTTGTTATAGTTTAGGGAGAAGATGACATTCTAACAATTTTTTGTGGTTGCAAATAACAATTTCTTAAAAGATCAATTTTGGTCTTTAACACATAGACAAGGAGAACTTTCCATCAAGTCACCCATCCTTGATTCTTAAAATACTACTGTTGCTTTAAAAATATTTTAAATTAATAATATTAGGTTTTCATAATATTAAAGATAATATTCCATAACTTCTTTTTTTTTCTGTTTTTGATGCA
Source organism: Baryphthengus martii (assembly GCA_013396935.1). Taxonomy (NCBI): domain Eukaryota; kingdom Metazoa; phylum Chordata; class Aves; order Coraciiformes; family Momotidae; genus Baryphthengus; species Baryphthengus martii. The sequence continues at coordinate 74,475 of VWZK01000510.1, forward strand.
GGATATTAGCTCTGAAGAAAATATCTTTACCTGCTATAGAACATTTGATATGAAATTAATTAGTACACAGTGGTAAACAACTTACCTAAGCAACTTGTCCCTGTTTTGTTTTTGATGGTAGCACTCTTTATGCATGCAGAATAAATATTTTACAAAAGTTTTTTTTCACTTATCTAGGAGGAAATAGTGGTTTTGGGGTGGGGTAAATACAGTTACTGATTTCTGCATACATCTAGGAGAAGGAAGAACTTTGGTTTTGCTTATCAGATTATATTTAACTATCAGAGTTTTTTTCTGAGAAAATATATGGCTAAAACATAGGTAATAGAATACTATATTTCAGGAGCACTGAAGACTATCAGGGTTTTATTTTCATTTTTAAAATTATTTCCAATATGAGAGTTAATTTTTAATTGGGTGCGTGGATGGTAACTCATTTACTGATGGTATAAAATTACTTTCCAGCTATAAAAATGCAGTTAGATAAGGTGTATTTTAATTAGTTCAGATATGCTAAATTGAAGATAAGAGAAGACACTTATTTGGACACATGCACAGTTAAGTGTATCTCAAGTAGGAGGATTGCAATTTATTCGCATGATAAAATAAAAAAATTAAAGCTTTTTCAGGGCTATTAATAACTGACTGAGAAATCTAGTTCTAAAAATTCTGAATGAAGTGTATGGTAACGAATCTCTTACAGTAATTATAGTGGCATCAGTTAATTCATTACTGCATTGAATGATAGCTATACAGAGTATATCGTAGCAGAGCAAAGTACATGCTCACAGCTATCAACTGTGTTTCATAATGAGCTTTCTCAATGGCAATATGGGAATTTTAAAGCTTGCTCCAGCTTTCTCCTTAGTTTATCTTTCTGCCAGCAGATTGTTAGTTGCAATTTCAGATCAAAAAATGAAACTGTCCTGGAACCCCGAATGCCAGAGAAGATTTATGGCAGGTTGACCAGTCTTCAGTGAGGTTTTGAAGATTTTACTGGTACTTTGTTATTAGATACATTTCCAGTACTGGTAGGATTCTTTGTGATGCTGATGAATTGCTTCAGTGTGGCAGGACTGGTAAGCCTGTAACACACTCGTACAATCCACAGGGGAGTGTCACGGAGGCACCCACAAAACAANTCCTGAGCCTGTTTGCTGAGGTGTCCAGACCCTGAGGCACCAGTTAAGCACCATGAGCTGCAACTGAATGGCAACTGAATGGCTGAGGCACCAAGATGCTCAGCACAGCCCATGTGTTTTGTCTGTGGGGTAGGCTGTACCTGCCACAGGAGAAGTACAAGAGCTTTCATCAAGCTGATGCAGAAGTGCTTGGTGACCAAACACAATCAAAGACTTTACATGCTCAGGATAAGTTGATATTAGGAATTCTGGGATAGTGTACGTAAATAAATTTAACTCTATAATTCAAACAGGCGATGAACAGTTTACTGAGGTACATTCTCTGTAGTTAAGCCTGGTAGTCATGCTGGGTCCATGCACTTTTAATCTCCGAAGGTAAAGTAGCACTCTGCCTTTTTCTCTGTCTTCCTATTGTTCAGACTTGGTTGTTTTTTGTTTTTTGTTTTTTTTTCATATCTATCATATCATGTAGTGGTGGTAGGCCTCTGCTGGTATCCTAAGACTTTGAGCACTTATTTGTTGTGTCTCCAGAAACGTGCAAAAATTGAGGCACTTCTGCAGAGATTTGTGACAGAACAGTTTGTTTATGTTGGCAGCAAGAAACATGCAGAACTAGATACTATAAAATTACAGACCTGTACATATTCTCTTGCCCCGGGAATATTTGAGTATTGCTGGATATTCAGTGGTCAATGGCTTGCCCTCTAGCTTGCTGTTTCCCTAATCTCTGTAGCTACAGCAGTCAGCAGTAGCACCTTTCTTGCACAGAGACCGTCATTTTTGGGCTAACTCCATGATCATCTCAAATGGCGTTTGGAGACAGCGCCTATGCTATGGGCAGGGATTCCCCTAAAACACATCCTGCTCCTCAGTCATGGTTGCTGCAGATGAAGAAGGACACAGGGCTGCTCTGTTTCCTGGCATTTCTAAACTCTTTTCTTGTAGCAGCCCAAGGACACCTCTCATCAGGGAGAGGTGAGGGGACCAGGACTGGAGGGAGCATATCAGAGCAGAACTTCACTGAAAGGATGTGCCAGCTTTGAGGACCAGGATGTCCTTCAGATAAAACACTGTTTAGTAGTCTTTCTGTCTGTTTCTCCTCCTTTCTTCCTCATTTTTTTTTTTTTTTTATTTAACAAGAAACATGAAAATACAACTTCTCAGAGTTACCAATTTCTAAAAAACAACAGTCTTGGTTGTTTTAAATTTACAGGAAAAAACTTTAAACACTTTTAAAAGTAACTTTAAACTAGAGACTGTAATTTTTCAAATGTGATTTTTTTTTCCATGTATAAACACCTATATTTTTGTGTGTGTATATGTATATGTGTATATATACACACACAAGAAATGTTCTTCCAGAAATGCTTTAGTCTGAGCCAAGTCAATTTAAAAAACGTATAGAAGCAATGAATTGAAGCAGAGTTAAGAGATTAAAGACTTCGAAGTCTCAGGGTTGAGAACTGCAGCATGAGGAATAAATTAATATCATATTATTCCTAAAACCTGAAAATGAATGCATCAACAAATGAAACTGCCACACAGAGATACAGTTTGTTGTCTCAGTTCACAGATAGATTAATGGTAGAGTCACACAAAGAGTGATAGGACTAAACAGTTTCAAATTATTTCATTAACATTATAGGCAGAACCAAAAGTATGCATCTAGCAGTTTTAAGAGCTGGAGTTAAAATTGCAGAAAAAAAAAATCACTAAAATATAGATTTGTATTTATCATGAGAAAGTAGCTCAAGGTATTTGGTACTTGAATGTTGAAAGGGATTTGATACTTTGAAACTACCATAAGAGGGGCTGATTTTGTGGTTTGTGGTTTATTTTTTCTTTTTTTTTCTTTAGTTTTATTTTTAGGGGAAAGAAAAGGGGCTAAACTCACTTTTCTTGTTGTATATCCTCTTTCTCGAGCCTTAAAAGCTATCATCTAACTTTCAAAGCCTTCAAAATTCTCTTGCAACTAACATCTTTCCAACTCTTTAAACATCCTGCCTTTCTCTTTACACCGTTTACTATAACAAACATCAGCTACTTATTTTCATATAGAAGTGCCTTATAGCCTGTCCTTCCTTTACTTATATCTTGTTGTTAACAGATCAACTCTCATGACTCGCCAGGGTTTGAACATAACATCTTTGGGTAATTTTTCTTATTTTTTGATTATACTTGTATTTACTCTTTTCTTCTGACAGTTTTTACGTTAAAAAAGACCAACAACTTATGCAGTCATTTATTTAATTCCTCTTTTTCAAATCCACGAGTCTATCCATAAATTGCCTTTTCCTAAAAGCTTAAGACTCTTTTCTTAATAAACACAGGACTTTTCTTATTAAGAGTATACTGGACTTTGGTTTTTTTACCAGTGGTATCATCAACTATAATATGTGCCTTGCTGTTTTTGTAAAAAATATTTTCGTTATTTATATTTTCTCATTCAGTATCAATCGGTCACCTCCTTCCTTTAGCTGAGTTAATATACTAATCTACTAAATCTGTGGTTTGGGAGAACTCACATCATAGTACTTTTCCCATTTCAATTTACAGAATTTGATTTAGAATATTCCTATCAAATCAAGATGAAATTTCTTCTCATTCCGAAAAAAAACAAACAAAAAAACCCAAAAAAATCATAGCATTGAGCACTTGCTAAAGTCCACTTATCATCCTTTTCTCAGTAAAGAAGTTGCAGCTGATGTTTGCAAAGGATTGTAAACAGAATTCAAGTTTTCATTTCTCAAATTTATTGCTTCTATCAGTGTATTTATTAGAAGAAAAACATAAATTTCATTGTTCCACATACTGCATTGATAAGTTTTAGCTCTTTTCCACCATTAAAAAAAACATAAAAGGCAGCTAACCCAGCTGCTTGTGCCTACATAAGGCACTGCTAGTGCAAAAGGTGCTCTCAGATGCTTTCTTAGCAGTTAGAAATTATTTTATGATACATCTCATATTTACAAAAAAAAAAAAAATGCTAGCAAGGTCAAAAGTTCTTGCAGGAGGATGGACCTTATGGGGTACCTGTCACAGTTCACTAGGTGGACACGTGATGGTTCGTTTGCTGTCATCTCGAAGCGCAAAAATCAAGGCTACCACGCCAAGAGGTTATGCTTCAATCAAACAGTGCGACTGTATTGTTTTTGCCTGTAAAGCAGCATGCGATAGAAAGAGTGACAGGAAGAGAAGAAAACACAAAGAGAGGGAAAGAGGATTATAGCTACCACTATGAGTCCAAGGTGTCCCTATGGTCCCCGGTCGAGGTGGTGTCCCACCAGCCCTTCCAATTGTCATGATCCTTGGTGGGGAAATCTTCCAAAGTTCAGTTGCTAAGAAGCCATCTTTTATACCAGGCAACGCACCTTGCTCCTCTTCTATCCCATGGATTTCTGCCAATCTCTGCCTTTCCCAAGCGAGGTTTCTGTGCACGCCCAAGAAGGAGTGTCTGAGGCGTGGTTTGCCTTGCAGCCAGGTAGCTTTTGGCCAGGAGGTGTGNCAGCCAGGTCGCTTTTGGCCAGGAGGTGTGTTTTTGTATTCTAATGATCAAAAGTTCACCTAAAGTTTAAGTTCTCATGATCATTGCTAAGATGGCAGTTGTGATCCACCTTCTTGACAGTGGCTATGCGATATAGCTTGGCCATTTTTTCTTGTACCAGATAACAAAGAATGGTACTGTACTCCTTGTACCATGGAATTCTCCCTCTCAGGGTGTTTGTGTCTTGATGTCCATAGGGATTTCATTCCATCCTGTAGATCAATAACTGGGTCTCAAGTAGGCCGCTGCAGACTCATGTCAAAACATTAGCCTAAGTTTCAGGATACCTTATTGTCCAAGTCTCTGATGATGATGTTGAGACAATGCTGTTCTTTGGACCAACTCTTACAGTACCAGATGTCATCTGGAACTACTTCTGTTCAGATCTGGACATCCATAAACTACCAGTGAAACTCAGACATGAAGCTACCCATTAAGAGTCCAAACCAACAAATTAGACAAAGGGAGGTACTACAACTAGAAAAGGATTAACTGTTTTTTCTGCTTTCTTTGCTAATTATTTTCAATATAACCAACCCATATGAGGAAGTGGATTGCTTATGGGAAGTAGCTGTACTACCTTTCAAATAGCAATTATATTTTTTTTTTAAGTATACTTTACTGCTAAGACTCCACACATTCTCTACACATGGAATTACTCACTTTCACTGCTTACCAAGCATGCATATATACCTTTCTGCACGCACAACTTTGCAAAATCATTCACACTTTTCAAACTGATGGAGAAGTTGCTCAACTCAAAGTTCAAAATATCTGCTTGTAGAGATAAAGCATCACTTGTCTTAGAATAAGTATTTTAAGTAATTCTGTAAAAATGCATACCTTCAGTCTTTTTTTACGTCCTCCTTATGTCCCTCTTAATCGCTCATGAGGTGAGAGGAAAAATATTATGATTATGAGGAACTAAAGCAAAACGTTGTAGCATAATTCTGTTTACTGAAGAGACCAGTTCTGTTGACCTGAGGTCACTCTGCTAGTTCTGTTTCTTCTCCTAATCTTTCCTGAGGGAAAACAGATGAACTCTTGAGAGAAGTTAGGTACAGCTGGTAGCTATGTCAGGAAGAGTTCAGGCTTCAGGGACAGCCAGCTTGTTGGTTGCCAAATCTAATTATTACTGCTTTAGTGAATGTGCATATGTCTGTAACTATGAATACATGCATTTTTATTAATAAGTTTAAAAAATTGAAATGACAGGTACATCAGTAAATATATCTTGTTATGGATTTCAACTTCAACTATTTGTTCAGTGAGTATTTATATTAATGTTTATATGTATTATAATTAATGAAAAGAAAATATAACTATTCACTGTCCTTGCATTATAACACTAATCTGAAATTAGATAGATATCTATCTAATTTTAGATATCTAATCCATAATTAGATTAGTTTATTATAGATGTATAAACAGCCTAGTGTATGTTAAAGCACTTAGATGAAAACTTGCTGATTCCTCTGAGCCTTATATTGAAAACAGGTTTTAGAGGGGCTTTTTCCAAAATCAAAAGAGCCAACCAAAGCTTTTTAAAGGTTTTGAGTGTTTTGTTATATTTTCAGAATATATTTTTCGTCTCTGATAGTACTAAAAATTTAATTACTAAGAACTGTGTGTTCATAATATACATACATTATTATAATAAACTTTTCAGAAACAATGTTCATATTAAAAGTAATGTTATCAATTGACTACCGGATTCTTTCTCAGTAGTAATTTTTGATATTATAACAAATATCAAGTCATTTTTGGTGGTTTTTTTTGTTGGTTTGGTGTGGGGGGGTTTACATATTTAGAATCTCTTCAGACTTGCCCCACAATTAAGGTTTCATTACAGCAGCTCATTTTAGTAGAAGCTTTAACTTTTTTATTTGCAAGAATCTCATTGAAATAGCAAAATACCAAACAGAATATATACACATGTGGATATATATATATGCTTTTTTCATGGAACCTTGGTGAAAATTGAGGTGATAGACTTAAAGAGTGCAGAGCATGTTCTTTGTGGCACTATATTGGTACAGAGCCAAAAAAAACACTTTGCAAGATTTTGCTTCTTGTTTTGAATAGGTGTGGCTGTGACAGATTTAGAGCAGCAAGAAATTCCTATGTCTGCTAATGACAATAAAAGTATGAATTTAATCCACCAACAGGTCAAAGCTTCAAGTCCACACATACGATTTATATTTTGGCATTAATCACTGTCTCTTTCCCGTAGGCATATAACATTCCTCTCTCCAGAAAGGAAACTTTAAGACATATTCTACACCAATGCTTTTACCCTTTCTAATGATGGTTCAGGAATAGGTTCAAAATTCATGGTTTAGCCTTCTTGTTGAAGATTTGCTATGATTGCTATCCACAGCTTCTTCTGTGATAGTAAGGATATTTTCCACTTTGTAAATCATAGTATTTGCTGTGTTTCACTGGCACTGCAAGGCTATAGAGGAACAAAGGCTCTGAGGATTGCTGAACTGTTTTGTTGGAACTCAGATACACTAACGGCTCAGAAAATAAAATTCATTATAAGAAGTTTAAACAGATATCTCTGTCGCATTGTCTTTCAGCTACCAGAGAAGGAGTAGAAAGATTCCCAAGTATACTGAGCCATTAATTATTATTTTTTTTGGGGGGGTGGGGGAGAGAACCAGAGATGCAATATAAGAATTAGGTGAGCTGAAATAAAGTAATTTTTCTATGACAATTGTCTTAATTTACAGAAATCAAACAAAAAATAAGATCATAGTGAATTCTTAGTTATCTTGTGCAACATGAGCTACAACCATTTAAAAAATAAAATAAAACAATTCGTGTAGAAACAACATGGATTGCTTTGTATTATAGCTAACAGAAAAACTTATTTAGAAACCATTTAGACCAACACATATACAATAGAAAAGTGTAAGCATAACACTGGAAGTTCAACCCATAAAGCTCTTATTAAATAATTAGTTATGGGAGAAGCTGAAGCACATCTTTCTGAAACAGCCTGATCTGTTATTGTTTCTAAATGTGGAATACCTCCATCACTTCAGAGAAGATGAAGAAATGGAAAAAAAAATATCTTAACTAAACTTTACAAATCCCCTTACATAACGCTGAACTTCTTAAGTGTCATGAAATTAGTAGATGAGGACTACTGACTTATTATTGCTCTGTTATGGTTCTGTATTTCCATATATGCACCTTTTCAGGCCTCCCAAATTTGGAATTGCACTGTATTACTGTCATGAAAGACCCCAGGTAGTGCATGGAGAACAAGAAACCTCACATTTTGCCAAAGAGAGAAATTACACCATGAAACATATTTGGCTTTCATAACGTATGCTTATATTCGATATTGGGTGAGAAGAAGGGGAAAAAAAAATAAAAAGAAGGGAAAAAAAGCATAAAATCTACTCCCTAACAATAGCAATATCAAACAAAATCACTTTGTCAAGTCCGTGTTTATATACACCCTACACAAGTACTTGCTTCCTAGACCACAGGCTCTGTTTCCAGGCAACTCATGTATGCTTACCTCTTTCGCGTTAGTTATACAGTGCAAACTTTCCAGTGCATTAACCTGCAATCTTCCATCTTTTTATAAAACCTGCCTCACTTACAGTCTTTGCATTGCTTGCAACAATCGTGTGCAGTGTCCCTGGCACATATTTGTCAAAATCTAATCCTTCTAGGATTTTAGCTAGGTTGTCTAGCTCATACTTATTCTAATTCTGTTTTTCACCTGCTACATCCAAGAACAGTTTCCTGCTATAGAGCTACTAGTCACAAGGCTATCTTAATTATGTTAATCACTCTCTCCCAGCTAATACAGTTAATGATAATTAGCTGATCCCTTTCCTCTTATACTTTGTTCCCTCAGAAGGATTAGGAGTTATTAAACTAGATGAATACCCAATCTCTGCTGCATGATGGTTTCCCAGGAAGAGCCCCAGGGCAGAAAGGCAGGAGATGCATCTCTCGGGCTGTTGCCTGACCCAGCCAATATGAGCAGCAAAAGTCCCTTGAATGGACATTGACTGAAAATGTGGGTTCTATTGTAATCATCTTATATGGAGGATAAAAGACATGGTACAGCAGTTTGCTTAACCATTAAAAAATATTTTTGTCTACTGTGGATTTGCCTGGAGTACTCAGAAGGTGTTTGTCATTAGCAGTGCTGCAGAGGCACGTACTGTAGTTACTGATGCACAGTTCCTTCTCATTCATACTGGGGATGAAATTCCCCTTACATGTATGGAGCTGATTGTCTACTGCCTGGCATGCAGTGTAGTCTTGTACAGTTAGATGAGTCACAAAACTGCAATCATTTGCAGTAAATGAGTTGCAAAGAAATCATGTCTTGTCTGGCATTATCAGTCTGTCACTATTTTGCATTGTAGCCACTAGTGCACTAGTGACCTCATATGATACAGTGACTAGTGATCTCGTATGATATTTCTCTATAAGTACCATCATTACTCATTGCATAGGCACATTTCTCACCAGCTAGAGGTTCCAAGTGTTTTGCACAGGTTGCACAGGGTTTTTTTTTGAAGCAGAAGGCATATGTAAGACCTACAGAGGATGCAAATGTATTAAAAAAAAAATAAAAATATATATATATTGAAAAGGTAATTTGGCTATTCTGGATCACCTGGAAATACATGATGCAGAGACGTGGTAATGCTTTCTGAAAGCCTGGTATAATGGAGTAAGGAAAACAGGCGAACATTTCACAAAAACATGCTTATCACCACTAAACAGAAATACCTCCAACTTACTGACAAATAGAAGAAAATCAGTGAAGCTGCTATTAAAAAAAGGAAATGTAAAAGAGTAAATGTAAAAAAAATACATATGTCAGGATCAAGCCTCAATAAGCAGGGATAATGGTAGATAACAGAATAGCCTGTTCCAGCTTAAGCTTCTCAGGCTGTTCCTCAATTCCTGTTGTTTTTAGACTCAGTACAAATGCTTTTAGACTCAGTGCATGTACAAATGATCAGAGTAGTGATACAGTGCCAGATTTGAAAGTGTACATTTGCTTACCTCATTCTGAGTCATATTCTTTGCATACTTTACCATTCCAATAATTCCTACTGTTGTGACTGTAAGTTTAGGCTGCTGACAGTGAAAACTGCAAATGGCCATGCTCCAGGGACAGAGAACCCACTCATATAACTCAGCCTCAGGGAGGAATTACAAACTGAAATCACAAACTGATCTGAATGCCTACTGCCATAATTCATTTGTGTATTCGATGACAATAAAGCAGATACCTGTAACCCCTGTGAATGTGACTGCAGGGAGATGTGACAGTTTCAGGTCCATAGTTTACGTATTTCAAGGCAGATGTATTGCAAATTTAAATGCTTCTTCTCATGGACAGCTTTACAGTATTGTGGTAGAGAGTGAAGGGAATGTACGTAGAATGAGAACACAGCAGGAGACAGAAAAGATCAACAGATCATGCTGTGGTAGGGGTGAGTCAAACAGAGATATATGTTTGAGATTGCCTAGAGATTAATTAAGAGCCTAGAACATTCACTGAATATATGTCTCTCGGTATCTCTGTGTTGTGCTCAAGATCTTGTTTCCTAGCAAAGAGGAAACACATTTTATATGTAAAGCCAATAATTTATTGCTGATACAACTGATACCTTAACAGTCTAATCTAAGAATCATTAATAGTCCAGAACAAATTCTGTATAGGAAAAGTCTCAATAATATAGTTAAAATTGCTCTACACAGACTTAGTTTCTAACTTTTCCTGGTGTAATGCTGTCAAGGCTTAGAGTCAGGGCCATCCACTAGACAGACCTATGACAGTTGCTGTCTTTTAACACTCCTCCCTCCGCATAGGGGAAGAGGAAGGAAATAAGGGAGAGAGATTTACGGATTAGAAAACTACAACAGCTTTAATGAAAGTAATAACAAAATAATATATATATATACAATTATATACAAAACTAGTATTGAACCCAACCTCACTGATGACTATTATGTCACTGTCACCACTGATGCTGTGGAGCAGGCTCTAGGGAAATCCTAGACTGAACTCAGACAGATGGGAACTGGATTCAGGAGCTGAATTCTGAAACTGGATTCAGAAACGCACAGATTGTGATCAAAGGCAGAATGGAAGGAGCCTTCCTCAGAAACCAGCCATTGAAGAAGAGAGCTTGATCCTCATGATCCCTCAGGTTTATACTGAATATGATGTATATGGGATGGAATACCTCACTGGTCACTTTAGGGTCACCTGTCCTGTCCACTCCTCCCCACAGAAGTGGCCTTTTACTTTCTGCACCCCAAAAAGTGACACACAAAATTTAGCAGTGACCATGGTATGCACGCCAGTCCTTGCTAGTAACTCTAAACATTGGGTGTTATCACTGCTAGAAGCAGGCACTATCTGCAAAAATATGCCGTTAGCTTCAGAAAATGTAGTTACTTAGAAGAGACTGAGTTGAAAAGTAAAATCACTGAACAGAATTATTCTGTTCTGATTAGGGCAAATGCTCACCCTTTCACTACTCTTGATCTTAATGTTGGTGGTTTCACTCTAGTGGTAGTATGTTATAGAGCGTTGTTGGCACGTGAAGTCCTTTCTTAATAGGAGTTTGATATTCATGGTGGCTTTTTCATCCTTACACTGGAGAGCTATGTGGGGTCATATTTATGTGTTTGCTAACACACTTTTGCATCTTGCTCTTTCTTCATTGTCCTGTGTCCCTACATTGCATTCAGATTCATGACATGGTGCATTTTACAGATGTTGGATATTTGTTTTTTACTCTCTTAATTACCCTGAAAATTGTTTTCATTGTGCTTCAGGTCTGTATTTCTTTAATGGACCATTGGTGATTTTATAGCTGTGGGGCTGCCAGTGCCAAAACTATGGCCCTTCTCCTGTCACTCCATACCTGTCCCCCTCTATGCCATATCCTGTGCCTCCACTTCTTAAGCCCCTGCAGTTGTACCTCGCCTTCATTTCTCTGAACTACTGCTTTATACTATTCTTATAAAACCATGGTACCATGATCAGAGTAAAGCAAATTAGCCATAGCCACTTACTCATAAGGACAAAAAGCTGCAGGCACATCAATAAAAATTTTCATATGACAGGGATAAAGGGTTACAATATGTGATATAAAGATGTTCATTGTTGCTTTTATACTATCTGTATAGATAGATATATGTAAGCCTCTGTTTATATACATATATCTATATATACATATATATGTATAATTAACACTGTTTTCTACACTGCATTTTTGCAGACTTGTAAATGAATGTTTTCGAAAGGTCAAGACACAAAGTTTTGCATTCATGTTTTTCATATGGTATCAGTGTGACAAATCTATTCCAGAATATAGTTCCTCCCTCATTTCTATGAGAAAATTACTCCTTGTCCCAAATACTTGACACATAATTGCTGGAATTTCATTGTATATCGGTTAAATTGTCACAAGCAGACCTAATAGAATCCACATTATCATTAATGGATTCTAGCTCATAGCACATGATAGACCACTTCTGAATTTGGTTGAAAGTATTTTTATCTGATCTGTAAATTTAATTTATCCTGAAGAGCAAAGTACATTAATCTTAACTTACTGGGAAAACACACATACACAGATGAACTTCAGAAATAAATGTTTAATGCACATTTTACTTTTTAATATCTGTCTGAGAGATGAATCACCTGTAAGGACAGAGTAGTTTCAGCATAACTTACAGTTTTAACTGCTAGCTAAAAATACTGTGATGAAATGAAAACAGAATTTGGCATTAAAGCACAGCCTTGTTACGTAGAACGTTATGCTGGAAATGTCGGAGTCTCTGAGTGTCACCATGATTAGTGATACAGAGCAGTAACAAGATGAGTCATAAATGGGACACCTGTGAGCAGATGGAAGTTACTCAGAGACTTGGGGCACAGGGGACATTGCAGGAAGAAAGAAATACTAGAGTGAAGTGGAAAGAATTTGATTTAAATAAGTAAATCTTGAAGCAGGAGAAGTGAGGACTTAACAGAACTCTAAAAGGTAGCCTGGGAAAAATTACAATAGATGTGTCAGAATACAAAAGCAATGTGGAGAAGGCACCTATTCTCCAATACAAGGCTACAGACATACATCTTTTGCCTCTCCATTTGTGTGTAAAGAAGTAATTTTGTTCTCGTTTATCTGCAGAGATATGAACACTTTTAAGCCTTAGTTGAGATGAAAGAAGCCAGTTTAGCAAAGAGTACTTATCAAAATGTTTAAAGCTAATCTGGCTTCATCAGACTGAATTACACTCATAAAACATTTATAGAAGTAGTGGAGGCAGCTGAAAAAAGGAGGCAGTAGCGACCCGTATGCAACAAGCTGAGGAACTGCCAGAAGCCTCATAGTCAGTGCCAGAAGAGAATGTGTTTGTCAACAACTGTCTTGCAGAAAGTTGTCCTGATATCAAGAGTAGAGGAGACTTCTATTATGCAGTACAGTCCTCTGGGTAGCTAAGTAAACACCCGTCTCTGGAGAACAAGAACTATATGAAAATCAGTGTTGGATAAAGATAAACAGTAGAAAGGAAGAAGAAACAAACAAATCTCTCCAACCAAGAAAAAAACCCCAAACAAGCCCAAAAACAGAAAGAGAGAAAGTGTATCAGCAATTCTACTCTATGTGGAAACCAGCCAACTATTAGGAAGTTTGGAAAATCTTGCTCTCTATATAGGCATGTACATACATTTACTAGTGGAAATGAATAATTCTGTTAACAATAGAATATAGGAACGGCTGCAATGAATTGTAATGTGGATTTCCTGGTGCACAGAACATTTTAAGTGTAGGCTGTGACTTTTCCGTACTTGCAGGACTCCACCTGTTTTGTTAACTTTATGTGAAACGGGAGACCTAAGGACAAAAACTCACTAAAGAACATAGCATAGTAATTTTATGTAAGTGCTTGTATTCACTGGAAAAAAGTAGACTGTGATAGCAGTATGAATGTTTAGGAGGGTTAAGCATGACTATATATGTAGGCATAGATATAGGTAGAGATATAGGTATTGAAATACACTTATAGACATATATATAACATTCAAAATAATTCATATATAAATATGTGTATATATAACTTTATATAGTTTATATACTTAATTTTAATATAATGCGGTTTTATTCAGTACCTTCAGGCTCAAAAATCGATGCTTACGAAGTACTCTAAATCCTCAGCTGCTACAACAGTGCTGAGTATCATGGAGAAATATTTTGTGTAGAGAAACACTATGAGAAAAAAAGTGTTCGGTACATTTTATTCTGTTTTATTAGACAAGAAATGAGTAAGAGTCATTGATAGAACCTAAAGAAATTAATCATCATTCTTACTCTTTCCCTTTTCATTGAGATTCCTGTGATACACCACTCTGCTTGACTCTGCTTATGCTGTGTGGTCTGTAAAAAAAGATTTACAGGAATCTCTAACTTGCAGCGTTTCTTAAGGCAGAACATGTAATGAGTGAGTATTTGTACATAGAGCAAGTCTTTAACTGTAATCCTAGCTGAGGAAAACAACCTGTTAAGAAAACTGTATTGAGGTTCTCAGTAGAGGAGGATCAGGTTGGGGAACATTTAACCAAACTGGATAGACTTTAGTCCATAGCCATGATGGGATGGTCCCACAGGTGCTGACAGAGCTTGCCAAGGTCATTACAAAGCTACTCCTGATTATCATTGTTTTCAAAAATCTGCAATGTCTTCATTTTATTCTTGTTTGCAAAAGTCTACAATGTCTTAATTTCATTCTTGTTTTCAAAACTCTGGAATTCAAAATCAAATCAGTGTGAATAACTGTGAATACCTATGAATTATATGAGCTTTAGGACAAAAGTCATCATATAAAAATCTCACTCTCCCAGTAAGAATAAAAGGGGCAGGAAAGGAGAAAGTCTGACTCACATGCAAACTATTCTGAATGTCATTTGTTAAACTAATGTGCATCATCCGTGCAAATATAGACACATATTCCTTGTTGCAAAACATTATATTGATTTCTTCAGATTTAGTGGACTGCATAGGCATATGTTTATATACCTTTCATCCAAAATTGGGACTTAATCTTCTCCCATCAATATCTGAATTTGTTGCAGTCTCCTCTAATTTGTTTCTTAATGACACAGTGGCTATAATCTCATTTAATTTTATTATACTAGTTTTGTATTTCTCTTCAGATTAAATATATATATTGGTGTGGTGATCTCAACTTACAGAAGGTGATTTTTTTTCAGTTTCTTGTGATCTGTTCATTATTAGGACAGCTGTCAAGGGCTGCATTCATTGTTTTTTTAGAAATAGCTTCCAGGTAGAAGCATTTGGAGCTAGAGAAGGGACAGAATCTGCTTACTCTCCATTTGTTATAACACAGTTCAAGTTTGTTGAGCGGTGTCTCCAGTCTTGGTTTGAGCATAGAATGATTTTAAAGCTTTTAATTGGTCTAATTTTTCTTTGCTTTACTTAGCTACTTTCTACTTTATTCTATCCACTGATAATCTTATCCTTCTTTCTGTATTGTGTCAGATGATTACAAATAAAAAAATTCAAACATAGTGTTTAAATTACGAATAGTCATTAATACGTATTTAGATAATTATTAACACAAATATAATTATTATTAATACATACTTAGATAATTAATAATAATTACAAGCAGTAATTTAAAATCCTAAATAATATATAACAATTTCACTACAGTGTGAACTCATAACATTTCTTCAACGTTTCTGTTTTCAAATTCATCAGCATGCTTGAACCTCAAATGAATTTGCTGAATCATAGCGTTTCAACATGCTTTGCTCTCTATTTTCATTTTTATCTTTCTCATTCACACACATGGAATATGATCTTTAAAAAAAAATATATATATAAGACCAGTCCTGTATGTTACAGAAAACTTGCAGATAGTTAAGCTTAATCGAAACAACAAAGTTACTTCATGATGAAATGTAAGGCATGCTGTCATATTACATAGAACTGCCCAGTTGCTGTTACTCAGTAATGTAGTTTTATCTAATTTGGGGATTTTTGTTTCAAATGTCAAAGATTTAATATTAGTACTACTAAATGTCATTTAAAAAAAAAGAAAAGAAGAAAACGGTGATGGTCTTGACAGGAGAGACAGATAGGATGCTTCTGTATTAGTCTGGAATGCTAGTGCAGCACATGTGTTAAGATATAAGACTCTATTCAAGTGTAATTGAAGAATCAGCTACTGTTAATCCTGTAATTATTGTCTCAATGAGAAAACACAAGATTGTAGATTAATTTGCAGAAGTAAGTTTGTTTTCAGATTAGAAGAAGACTGGCCAAGAGATTATGACTGTCAATATATTTAATTAAATTTCATGAATTAGTGAACTGCTTTACATACGTATTTGTATATTTGGTTTATTGACTCAGTAAACTGTTAAGTGAAAAGCGCAAATGCTCTGGCTCTGGCTATCTGAATTTTTATCATATGTATTTAAGAACAAGTGAACAGAATCAAATCAGATCTCAGAATTTGCACAGAACAACTGTGCAAAATGATCGGAATCAGGCTTTTCTATTACAAGTGCTAGAGGGTGGAGGAAGAGTTTAACGAGTTAGTACACCACCTCAAGCATTGGTTTTGATAATCACAAAAGACATTTTTCTTGCTATTCTATCAAAGCTTCAGGTGAGTCAGAAGGCACTCAGTGCACTAATTAGAACACATCATCAAGGGAATGCAAAGATCATGACTCGAGCACCCTCATCCCCCAGGCTAGCTCCATTATTGACATTCTTATGGAGAAAAGTTGATCCTCTGCATCTTTGCTTCAAACCATTTGGTCTAGACACTGCAGAAAACAATGAAGGCTCTAGAGAGTTGTGCTAGGTGAACAGATGAAGCAGTATTGCACCTGAATGGTTTCTCAGAAGCGTCTCAAATTCAAAAATTCAAAATAAATATTTGCAAATGCTTCAAATTTTGAAGTACGTACACTTATTCTGAAATTTACATTAAGGAATATATCCTGTTTTCAAGCAACTCTACTGAGCAACATGTCAAAATCTGTATGTGGCAAATTTTTTCTTGACCTTGGATATTAAAAAAAAATAAAAATAATATCTGACTTGTCTGTGTTCTGCTATTTGGCTTGCTAATCTTAAGGAGGATGATTGGCAGAGGTGAGGAAAGAGGAACCTTAAAGAACTACTGTGACAGAATTGTACATGGGATTGTAGATAGAAGAGAAACAGTGTGCATAGTACTCTGGAAATATTGCAGTTACCGACAACAATTTTCACTCATTGATTTCTAGGATTATGAAATCAGTGATCCAGCTCCCGGATTTTGGAGAATTTTCCAAAGAGAATATTCAAAAAAAAAAAGGTCTTGGCAACTAACTTATGACTTAGAACTAAGCTGGCTATCTAAATGTAAAATCCAGTTTAAAATTACAGTGAGGGTCTATAACACAGGTGGGTTTTGACTGAAGTCTCTGAGGATTTAACATTTACATATCACACTTAATGTTCTCCCAACACTGAGAGTGTTGGCCATCTCACAAGGTTGAGTTGTTTTTTTCTGGTGGTGACAGTGGTCATAGCACTTACCTTGGAGTATGCATGCTGATTTCCTTTCTGGAATACGCTGGCCCTCATCCAGAACAGTGGGGTGGGGGTGGGTTTCATATCTCTTGCTGAAACTATGTCACTATGATTAATCTGTCCGACGAGATAAAGCTACAGGAGTATGAGCGTGTGCCCTGGATATACCAAGTTCTGCAACAAGGAGTTTGCATATCTACAGCATCTTTAAATTTTGTTACAACAGACAATTTAGACATTTCAGAACCTAAATGCCATGGTTGGAACCAGTTCCAAAAGCTCTTTTACAAGAGCTGCTTCAGTCAAAGAGACATTTTTAAGCTGCTTGTTGCAGATGTCATTTTAGGAAGTTAAAAGATTAGATGATGTCAGTAACCTTCTCTCATCACCACCATTTTGTGGATCTTCCTATGCCATGAAAAGTTCACATAAATGTATGAGTTACGAGCAGATCAAAGTTATCTTGAAAAATCTCCAAATAAGATTTTCTCCTTCTATGCTCATTACAGCTATCTGTATGCTCTTCACAGAAGTGTGATCCTAGATGAAGCTGAACACTGACAAAGCTTGTCAGAGCCTTGCTGCCCTAGGCCACTCAGCGTGGGCAGGGAAACCAGGAGCTGAGGGTGACAACAGGACAGGCACAGACAGGGCAGGCACACCAACAAGGACTGCCATCTTGGAGGACCTGAGCAAGATGAGGTCCACGGATGGTAGCGAGGACCAGTCAAGAGTGCAGTGATTGCCAAGAATATCCATACTGAAGACAAGCTGGAAAGTCACATCAGCAAATTTAGATTCAGATCACTAAGAACAATCAAAGCTGAAAAATAACTAGGGCAAGGAGTAAGGACAACTGGACTATTAAATCATACAAATACTTATGAATCACTTTCCCCGTTGTGGTTTAACCCCAGCCAGCAGTTAAACCACCATGCAGTCACTCGCTCACTCCTTCTTCCACTCAGCAGGATGGGGAGGAGAATCAAAAAAAAGTAAAACTTGTGGGTTGAAATAAAAATTGTTTAACAACTAAAAGAAAATAAAATACAGTAATAACAATGATCAAAGGTAATAATAATAATGAAAAATAATAAAACAAACCAAAACAAAAACCAAAAAAACAAACCCACAAACAAAAAAAACTGAGAGAGAAACAAACCTCAAGAAAAGACAAACGGTGCACAATGCAATTGTTCACCACCTACTGACTGATGTTCAAGCAGCCATGCACACCCCATCAAAGCCAACCCCCCCTAGTTTAAATACTGAGCATGATGTTCTATGACGTAGAATATCTGCCTGCCTAGTTTGGATCAGCTGTTCTGGCCATGCTTCCACTTAGCTTCTTGTATATAATAGGTTTGAGGATCTGCATCTTGAAGGAGAGGTAGGTGAGG
>VWZK01000511.1:0-49977 GCA_013396935.1 Baryphthengus martii
GGAGCGGCTTCAGCGCGCTGGGGGTTTATTTTTATTTGTTCGAGCGCATATGTAATTTTATTTTATTTATTTATTATTTAAATCGCAATAAAATTCTCGCGGGAAGGGAGGCCGCAGGAGAGCTCGTTGGCCTCGCCGCCGGTGGGTGGTGGTTCCAAGCACGACTTGGCTTTTCCCTCAGATGTGGGGGGCGAGGAATCGGGGTTTTGCAGCTGCCTCAGATTCCCCTCCCTCCCTGTATCTCCCCCTCCCCACGCACGCTGCAGAGGCCCTGCTGTCTCATACTGCCTCTGGAAGATTGATCCTGCTCCTGCTCGGAGAGCATTAGCTCTTCAGATTCACACATATTTGAGGGAGAGGAAGGGGAAAAAAAAAAAACAACTTTTTAGCGTTGTGAATTTTTCCAGTGCTGTGGGGATCATAACAAACAATCAGAGCGGGACCTCAACAGTTTTGAAGGTCATAGTCGCTCAGAGCAGTTCCATTTCAAGTTTTATTCATCTTGCTCTTTTACTTGACTTTTATTCTTCCTCAGTTTTGTGCATTGGCAATAAAACGGGATTTACAGTGGTCCCATTGTCGGACATCACTGGCTTTTACTTTGTTACCACTCTGTGGAACTGGAAGCGGAAAAGCTTTGGTCTGGTTGAAAAGGACAAAATAAATAATAACAATATTACCTCAGCACTTCATTGGCATGAATTAATAGTTTTTACATATGGCTGTTTACATTGGACGTGATGTTTACTGTGCTTTGCTAAACAGTTATCCCTGCCAACACATAGTGGCACTGTAGAGGTTAACGTGAAGGGCAACAAAACCTATGGCTTTTTTTTTTTTTTTTCAGTAAAATTCAATGTGATGGTGAGCACTTGTCTCTGTCGGTTTTGGGGGGTGGGGTGAGCTGCAGTTTCTCTCCCGTATTTTAAGATTAAACCCCCCTGGATTTCTCCTACCAGTGTTGCCTTTCTAGTTCTGTGGGATAAATTCCATTTCAGAACTCCTCTAGGGACTTCTAGTGGGGCTGCTAAACAACTGCCGTGTTCCCACCCTCCTTTTATTATTAATCAAATTCTGAAGTTATTTTTGAAAGGAAGGGTCTGTTAAATAACAGACCTGGGCTGGGGGAACCCCCTGGAACACCCTCAGAGAACTTCTCCTATTGCTGTCCTAAAGAAAAGTCCTAAAGATGGTTCGTACTGCAAATCTTTTCATGCAAATGAGAAGCTACGTGGCTTTTCTGTTGGGAAAAATCAAATAGTTTTTTAGCTGGCGTGCATTTTGGTTTCAATTTGAAGCATTACCTTATTTAATAGAAACTCAAGGATCTCTGGTTGATGCCAGGCTTTCTTCCTAGCACTTCCATTTCCCTGCAGCACTGCCATTCTCTTCCTTATCTTCTTAAACTGCAGGAGAATGTTACTTTTCATGGCTAAGTTGCTCTTGAAGGCCTAGGTTTAGGAAGAAAGCTCACTGAGAGTTAACTGCCCTGGACCCAATTTTCTTCTGTGTGTTTATTGCTGTAAAACTTCACTGGGCTCAGCATCTGGTCCCTCTCCCTCTGACAGCGAGTGGAGGGTCAGCTTTGCTCACTATGCCTCTTTCCCAGGTTTCATAATGATGAATAAATATATTTTCTATTAGAAAAGGTAAAATCTTGTGTGTACAAATAAGACATTCCAGTATTTATTCTCATGATATCATTTTATTTATTTATTTTTACATAAGGGGGAAAAATGGCAACTGCAGGTATCTTTTTAAAGTGTTCCAGAAAAGCAAGGAAGAAGGATGAATATCTATCTTCTTTTATAAAGAGGCTCTAAGTGCCTCTGTATTTGTTTAATAGCAACTGCCTGTGCTATAATGGCAGATGGGAAATGGGGCTGCGGGGGGGATACCAACAGCACGGCGACCTGTAATTGGAGGGAAAAAATGGCACCTCAAACGCAAACCTGCTCTGCTGCGCTCGTCAAAACATTATCTAATACCTGCTTTCGGTGGTTTTACTGGGTTTTGCTCTTATGCAATGCAGGGTGGCCTGGCCTGGCCCTGATGGGAAGTTGCACCTGTCCCAGCGTTCCTTCAAGCGCTGCATCCCTTTTTTTGTTACCCATTTCCCCCCGTTTTTATTTAGTCTGAAGGCAAAACGCCTCAAGACTCAGGGTTAGGGTGGTTACCTGTCTAGATACAATTGTGGCAAGAAGTCTTTTTCCTTTTTTTTTTGGCAACTTTCTTGCCTAAGTGGGCTTGGGAGTCCTTTAAAACTACTCCCAACTTCCTATCTTTTATAAATGGCTTTGCCCATGGCGAAGTTAAAGGCGAAATGATCCCTCATCGGGTAGCTTGATTTTGGGAGTTATTTTCCTAGTTCCTTGACATCTTTCTTGATCAACCTAACTAAAGGCTTAAGTAAAGGGCAGGAGAGAGGCATCCACTCTGTTCAGACAGAAGCAACGGGGATACTGAGTTGGTGGAAGCGACTGGTTGGGAGGTTTGGTCACACATGCCCGTTCAGAGGTTTTTTCCAGGCGGTTCGAATGTCTTTGTGCGCGTCGGTTTTAATGCGACCGCGTTAAACTGCTGAGCAAAACGAACGGAGAAACCTGCGGGTGTCTCCGTGCTGTTCGCACGCTTTAGCATGATGTTATGTACCCCCTTTGGAGTAAGTTTTAATTGAACGACGGCTTCGCGGCAACGCGCGTGAGGAAGGTTCTTCACTGACTGAATCCATCAACAGGTTACAGATGTGCTCTGGGGCAGACTTGAGGCGGGTTGCTTAAGTATTCAGGTGCTGCAGAAGTTGTCATCTTATAAGAAGATGGGAATTGAGGTTATTCCTGTCAATATTAGGGGCAAAACTACAGAAAACCGTGCTCCAAAACTGCTTGTATAGACTTAATTTGAGCTTCGATTCATTTGTCTTTTAGAGACAAATACTGCACTTAAATACAGCTTTATACTTCTCATTTCTCCCTTGGAAGAAAGTGTTACCAGCTCTCTGCACTTGTAATGAAAATTCTTTAGCATATCCTGTAGATTTACTTTCAGAGCTGTAGAAACATCTCTTCATTCCACTAAATTCAACAGTCTTTGTCGTTGCACTTCTGCCCTGGACAGGAATTGCAGAACGGTTGCATTTGTTGCTCAGCCTCAAAGTGAAGATGCTGCTGGAGAGAAAAACCTGAGACTTTTCTTTCACATCCTGGAAAACCTCACGTCCCTTGCGTTAGTTTTCACTTAACTGGAAAAATATAAACGCGTGACCTTGTTTTGCTTATCCAAACACTCTACTTGGCGTGTAAACAGTAGGGTGGGAGGCGAGGGATGCTGAGGAATAGGAGAGTAAATGCTCATAAAAATAGCAAAAAACCCAAATAAATGGCAAGTTGCTGCTGGGGCACAGTGTTTATGGTGCAGCATTTGGGATTAAGCCCTGGTGGAGACTTTCATTCTTAAGGTGTAACTGTTTGGTCTGAATTAAGTTGGCTACTAAGTTGAATTCCTTGATCATTCCTTTGTCTGGTGCAGCATTTTCCTGACTTTATGACTTTACTACCCCAAAGGAAAGAGTTTACACGTTGGGTTTGCTGTGCCTTCTCCCAGACTTACCTTTAACCACATTTCTGTGATACAAAACACATTTTTTTTATTTCTCATACTTACCGTAGTCACAGTGGGTTTAAGGAGCGGCGCCAAATTGCTACTCTACCCTTCTAGTTTCCCCCACTCCCATTTCTTAGCATTAATGTCCTGGTTTAAATGGTGAACTTCTGGCAAAGACCATCGACTTTCTGTTTTTATAAAGGTCCTAGTTGTTTGGTTGGGTTTTTTTGTCATATGATGCATCACTGATATGCCAAAGGATACTTTGAACTTGAGCCCTCAGCTGTTGGTGTATAAACCTCAAGTTGATGGTCTTGGTTTTAACAGAAGATACACATAGGTTTGATGGAGTGGTGACATTGGTACATCCATCTCCAACTGGTGAACATCCATCTTTTTTCTAATACTTTTTGTGATTAGCACCTGGAAAACAAGAGGTCAGGTCTATAAAGAGGTCTGAATAGCGTACGGAATTTCTGCAGTTAGCTTGGCTCTCGGTCTGATGTCAGAGGTTGGACCTCTTGCCGGTATGGATGTGCACAATCAGGTTGTTTCTTAAAGAACAGTGGGTTTGTGCAGAATCAGATTGTTTCTTAAAGAAACGTGAGTAGGACCAGTACTTTTGGAAATGTTAGAGGTGGACGATCTAGAACGTTTACGTTGGTGCTTAAAGGGGATGCTCCAAACTTTCTGAGCAGTCTGGCAACCCAGTTATTGAAGTTCTAAGAATATCTGTCACTAAAAATGGGTGTGCTTTCTGTTTCAGGCACCAAACTCGTTCACTTTTGACCATTTTGATAGGAGTATCTTCTAAAATCTTTGAGACCGGTGAAGGGAACCGGTGAAATTGTTTGACCTCAGCCATGTTCTTTGACAGACCGTGTGATTGACACTTGATTGTAATAAAATCAGAACTGGGCTACACCTCTTTTGTTTGGGTGTTTAGCATCTGGTGAAATGGCTCTCAGAAAAAAAGGAAGATAATTTGTCGTGAATATTCTGGAGAAATGATGTTCAGGAAGGGCTCACTTCAGCACCGAGCTATGGGTGGCCATTTGAGAAGTGGCAGACTTGGTAAATGGTGAGACTCGCTTGTCTCTAGAGCAAGCCTGGAGTTGTGAAGCTGCCTTCTGGCAAGTTAAGGCTGCTAGGTAATTAAATAAAGGCTGTTTGCGTTAGGGTTTTGTCCTGAGATTAGTACTCTGCAAGTATTCTGGAAATGTCAGCGAGACATCCAAAATCTGCACTTATTGCCGGTCAGCAAATGTCGCCAGCGTGCCCGATGCTGTAGGAGACCACGTTGCTGTGTCAGAAGCTTATTTTCTTAAACAAGTCAGGTGATAGTTGAGTGGCTTTTCATTTTTTTTTCCTCATTAAGGCCTTTCATGGTTCTCTGATGGGCTTGCTTATTTCTGCAGAATTTATTTATGTTCATTGGGAGAAGTTCCTTTGATTTCTTGGCTAACTCACGAGCCCTATTTATAAGGGCACGTTGCTTTGAGAGCAAGGTTGTGTCCAACCACAGCGTAGTGCTTTCAAAAGCAATTGAACGCAGTTGACATTCAGCTGGGTTTAGATTTCAGTGTTTGGATGTTTTGAGATGTAGACGTGATTCTTTGGGTCTCTTAATTAAATGGTCATGCATCTGTAAGGTGGGTCTATTAAAAAAATTGATTTTTTTTTTTTTTTTTTTGTAGAACATAAGACTTTAATGTGAGGTAAAATGAAATGCACTCCTGAAAGTTATTGTAATACAAATCTAAATTGCTAGGAGAAATGTTTGAAACTAGGACTTCTTGATATAAAGAAGTAACTTTGAAATAAGGCACAAACACCAGAGAAGCGAAGAATTGTAGCTGTTGGGGACTTGCCAGCTGCAGGGACACTGGTGGGACTCGGGTGTCTGAGTTGGAGGGCACGGGCTGTTACATCTCAGTTGACAAGGTATTAAGAGCATCCAGGTTAATTCAAAAGCTTTTTGAAGTGTCCTGAGTGCTCCACATGGAGAGATGCGCGTTAAAAGCAGCCGAGTGTTTTTTGAAGAGGTGTTCAGTTGACACCAGTTTGGCCCTGGGTTGTGGCACCAGTGCTGAGCTCTGTGTAGTTAGTTGCTCGTAGGCCTGTAAGTTGGAGGATAAATGCTGTGAGCCCTGTAGTTGGTGAGTTGTTGGGAGGGCTGCTTTGCTCTGAGCCCGTTCTCAACACTAAATTCAGCTGGGGTTTTGATTTCTTACTTTTTAAGAAATGAATGGGTTTTAGCTGTTGTTTTAATCGTATCTTATGTATGTTTTTAATTGCAGAGGTCGCAGCAGTGGCAAAGGACCGCCCCAGCCTACAGTAAGTACCGTGGGTTTTTTTCCTCATTGTACCACTTCTAAATAGGAGGAAACAACTTACGTAGAGTGAACTCAAATATCAGCGTAAGAATAGCAGATACTGGAATCTTCTCTCCATTCTTTTTTTCCTTTGGATACTGTGATGAATATTTTAGACTGAGAAGCACTTTTCAAAAGCTGTAGCATCTTCCATTCATTTAAGTCTCCTGGGAGAGCGAAGGGGGAAAGGCTCGCTTCAACTTTTGACTACACTAATATGAATCTGCATTTTTTTGCAATTTTAGTTGTAGATAAGGATAAATTTAACTTAAGGCAACGCTTTTGAATTGGTTCCTACCTGAAGCTTCTAATATTGGCTTTTTGCTAAAAGAGGTGTCAGTAAGGTAGCATTTAGCTAAATAAAAATCACAATTTTGTTGAGCTTTACTATAAAATAGCTAGCCTGGTGTTATCAGTAACCTGAATGTGTAGTTTTAGTTGTTGTTGAGGCTACATATTGAGATAGAGGTGTGGCTTGACTTGTAGGACATTGTTTTATCAAAGCAAAAGATGTGAATCTCAGTGTGAACAGTGGATCTTTGAACTGCACTAATCAAATAATTCTCTAATTAGTTATTGGCCTGGTTTTCAAGGCTGACTAATTTGGAGAAAGGGAGATTTAAAAGGACTATGGTTTACTTCTAGAAATGTTTAATGAAGATACCGAGACTTTTCAGTAAAAAACGAAGAAGCTTTGAGGAAGAGCAGTGAAAAGGGTCCCATGCAAACACTAACCACCAGAAACGTGTTAGTCTTTACATCCTCCATAGGGAGTGCTGAGCGTAGGAGCATCCTTAAACATGTCTCTGCAGACCAGGAAGGTGGCTCATGTGCAGGAGGAGTAAGTGGATGAAGTGGCTGACGGTTGCAAAGATAGGTTGGCCGTTAAAAAGCTCAAAATACGTTGAGGTCCTCGCGTGCTTCAGCGTCTCTCGATTCAGAAGCGTGAAGCTGACAGAGAAAGCAGCTGCTGCAAGAAAACACAGGCATCCTCTCCACTTCATGTGTGCTCACGTGAGAGTGTCACCTGAGTGATCCTTGCTCAGCTCTCCTAGGGCAGGAGCTCAACTTCTGACACCCCACTGAATTTATTTTGACTAATTTGATGCTGGGTTTTGTAGCGCTCTGGTGCTCTCTGATTCAATGACTTTAGCTACTGCTGTTGTGCATATTCAAGTCTGTAGATGAGAAGATGTTGTTCAGGAGGCCCTGGTAGGACCTTTGAACTTCTCCAGCAGGTGAAGGACCGTATCCTGTGGATGGCTCTTAAACCAGAGAGAGATGATAGCAGGGCTTTTGCAATCTGGGGTCTGTGCCTATAAGCTTCACCCAACCAGCAAGAGAATTTCCTTACTGGGTGACATTAGGGGCACTCTGTGATGTGTACCTTGTTTGGAAGGGTCTCCAGATCTTTAGTTGATTTGAGAAAGGAGTGTCAGGGACCTCTGGAAATCTCCTGTGACCTAAGTTCTATGTATATTAACCGCATAAGGTTTTGTACCCGTGTTTCTAAGGAGCTGGTATATACTGGTCAAAGTCTGCATTATTTTGGGCTTTTTGAATTGTTACAAGTCTTTCTTCCATGTTCACAATGTCTTTTTCTTTTATTTTTTTCAGATTTCTTTTGATGGCATCTATGCAAACATGAGAATGGTTCACATACTTACATCAGTCGTTGTAAGTCTTCATAATTGGAAGGAGGGGGGAAGCAGATTTCTTTAGCGACAGAGAATTGTTAACTAATTGCAATATAATGGAGTGAGTATTAAACTTTAACAGTAGGAATGTTTTTGCCAAGATTGAGCTTTAAGGAATCACAGCAATGGCTATTCTGTATTTTTGGAAAAGGTTCAAATCCAGTTTGCAGAGATGGAGCAATATCTGGTCATATTTTGAATTTTCTGTCTTTGGTGAGGGTATGGATAAGTAACATGAATCTGCCTGTGGGGAATGGAAACCTTTCTCCCCAAATTTTAAGGGAAGACACACCAAAATCCAGCATCTGCTAGAGCCCAGGATAAGCCTCCATCCTTATTTTTACCCACACGTGCGCACGGATATTTTTATTGCACAGAAACTTGGGTGTGTGCGTCACTGGTCAAGAGTCTTGTCAGTACCAAATATGCTTCTGTGAGTAGCTTTAAATCCCTTCAGAACAAATGTCGGTACACACCCAGCTGTTTGCATCTGCAGCAGCACGCAGTGGTGTATTTAGAAGTGCCCTGATGTTGAATGAGTGGGTTTGACTGAAAGCTGAGCTGTATTTTTATACGTCGTACTTACGTAAAAAGCGCATCTTCGAGAAAATCGCTCAGTGTCATTTCTTAGCCTGGTAGAAAGCTATGGTTTTATTTTTCTTGCATTCCAGGGATCCAAATGTGAAGTCCAGGTGAAAAATGGTGGTATATATGAAGGAGTTTTTAAAACCTACAGTCCTAAGGTAAATTTTTTCATTTTGACTCTTCCCTGCTTTAGATCCTAATACTGAATAATCAACATCTAATTAAAATGTAAATATTTATTAGGAATAATTTTTGCTATTCACATCTAGGTTTACACAAGTAAACTTTTTTTTTTTTTTTTGCTAGTAGTCATGTAGCTTACTGTGCATTAAGTTAGTGTGTTCTTTTCCTATCTCTAATAGTGTGATTTAGTGCTTGATGCTGCTCATCGGAAAATGGCAGATTCCAGTTTGGGGCCAAAACGTGAAGATATACTGGAGAGTATCTTGTTCAAGTCTTCGGATTTTGTCATGGTGCATTTTAAGGATATGGATACCAATTATGCGAGAAGAGGTATACTTGGCTTTAAAATTGTCTTTTAAAGCTTTTCAAAATAGATGCTTAAAAATTAAAAGTCTACATGTAGGCTCTTCACCAGTGCGGAACATCCCAGTTTCCCAGGAAAGTCAATGGGAAGAGCGGATGCTCAGCACCTCCCAAAATCTTACCAACATTTTGAAAATGGGTGGTAGAACCTTTGTTGAGCGCATGCTGCTTTGAGCAGCTGTTACAGGTGTCTGGAAAGCAAATCCGTAGGGCTGTGACAAAACATTTGACAGATTTTGTGGGAGGTTGGGTGTTTTGGGGTTTTTTTTTGTAAATGTCTTTCTAATTTAGTCTGTTAAATGTTGTATGAGAATCCATGAAAAAAATTATTGTTCAGCGTTGACGTATCTATAAAGTCTAGATTTAGTTAAGTAACATTTGTCTCCAAACATGCATTCATATGAACATTCTTAAAATACTACTGAAAATGGAGCTAAAAATTCTTCAGGCAAATCCACTATTTGTGTTTTTGACTTCTGCTTGGCTATTTGTAGATCTCTGTAGGTGAGACTCCCCAAAATACAGAGAAACCTAGTGAGATGGCAGGCAAGAGGTCTTGAAGTCTTGAAGACGTGGCTTGAAACTGTCAGAATTAAAACAATTTGACAGGCAGTCTTCATACTTTTAATCTCTGACCTTCAAGACCCTAATTATTTTTCTGACATCTAAGAGGCTCCTAAATCAGCTCCAGTTGCTTTGCATATTTTGGTTTTTTTTTGTTTGTTTCTGGGTGGCAAATCGCAAGGGCTTTTATGTTGATATTCCTGACTTGCTGGGCTAAGGAATAAAACCAAATACACAGTTTTCTGTGCCGTAGGGGTGAAGTTATTTGTGTCTACATCTCCAGGTTGATCCCCAACTGTCACTGGGAGCTTAGTGGTTATTGTAATGCACGTGCTTCGCTCCCATGGAGCGCTCTTTAGAGATGCGTAGGGACCGGTGGACATTTAATGAGATCCTTCTCTTTTCACCTTGTGTTTGTACGTGCATATGTTCCTGCCTGATTAAAGCTGAAGAATGAGAAGCTTGTTGTTTCAAGGAATTTGCTTTTCCCAGAAGAAGATGCATAATGTCAGAGCAAATGTAGCATTGAAATGCAGATAAGTTCCAGGTTCTGGTTGGGACTTGGAATTTAAATGACACGAGAGCTGTTTAATAATGGGTCTGCTGTGAACATCACTTTAATGTCGATGCAGACTGGGCTCTCTGTTACCCAACCTTTATAGATTTTGAGCAGAGGGAACGAAGAATATACTACTACTTCTAGGAATAGTAGTTACTCAATGGAAGTGTTCTGGAAGGAAATGACTCCTCCAGGTTGAACAGTCGCTCAGTTCACTTTATTACACGGAATGTCTTTCAATCTAAATCTCTTAAGTAGCTGGAGAGGAGAGCTGAAATAAAGCTGGAGAGACTTGGAGCGAGATAAACCGGAAGGCTGCAAAACTCGATAACTTGTAGTGGGGTAAATTAATCTGCTTTCCGTTTTGTTTCAAAAATGTATTATCTTGAAATGACACTTGAAAGCGTAAGTCAGGCTCTGATCACACCTGCGCATTAGAGCAGTGAAGGGCTTCTTGGGAGATTAAATAGGCAAGGATTCAAAAGAATGGAAGTTTATGAACATGCTTGGTGGAATTGCTGGTCTTTTGTTCTTATAAATAAATTCAAATCTTGATGGTACTGAGTCAAATAAGCCTGTGTGTTTCACAGTAAAAACTCAGACTGAACTTCTAGGTGAGGAAATTGTTCTCCTTGCCACCTTGGGATTGGGAATGGTTTCTCTCTGGTGCCCAGAGCACTTTGAGAGTGTTGGATTTATCCAGGAGCAAATATTTTTCAATTGCCTAGCCCTCAGGGGTTTTTGGCTTTCAGAGACAAGTTAGTAGACAATTTGGTTGCAAAAGCAGCTTCCTCTCACTTCTTTAAAGATGTTGTCAAACAAAAGGGCACTTCACAAGTGCTTTGTTGCCATAGGAGAGCCTTACCTAAAGCAGGATTTCTTAGTCTTTGGAAGTAGTTTCTTCTAACCCCTTAGGAGACTGCTAGACTTTTGAGGAGGCCTTGGAGTAAGCTCAGTTTCTGCAAAAGAGAACGGGCTTCGGTGCGTTCTGGTTTCCCGGTTCAGTGTAAATATCTGGAATTATTTGGATTTTTATTCTGGTGTTTGCTTCTCTGCTGAGCTGGAGGAGTGTGGGCAAACAGTGCTCCTGACTGGGGCTCTTGATCTTCTGCCTTACCCCCAGACTTGAATAGCAGAGATGTTAGAATAGCAGCTGCGTTGTGTGCTTGTCTGACCAGACAGAAGAGCCTGGAAGAGTAGTGGAAAAGAGCAGCAGGTGGGGAGAAAGGGAGCGGGATGGATTCTCCTTTCGGAAGAGCAGAAAACACAGTTGTGTCTGAAAGAACCATCTGAAATTGTCCACCAAGCAACTTTCCTTGCTATCATACTTGTGCAGCTTTGGAGCAGTGAGCTGATAATCCATCCTGCAGCTCCGCCAGCGGTGTGAGCGCAGGGGAGGGAACGTCGCTGTGGGCTCGGAGTGGATCGAACCACCCCCTTTGGAAGCCGTTGGTCTGCGATTGGCTGTGCCAAGCATGAAGCTGCACCTTTGGACTTACCAGTGGAGAAAGTGTGGTGCCTGCCCGGATTGTAGACATTGGAAGGGTTGGGAGAAAAAAAAGAGTAGCTCTGTGTCAATAGGGAAATTCTGACAGTTCATAGAATCGCGGAATGTTAGGAGTTGAAAGGGGCCTCTAGAGATCTTCGAGTCCAACCCCCCTGCCAGAGCAGGATCCCCCAGGGCAGGCCACACAGGAACAGATCCAGGTGGGGTTGGAAAATCTCCAGAGAAGGAGACTCCACCACCTCTCTGGGCAGCCTAGTCCAGGCTTTGTCACCCTCACAGGAAAGAAGTTTCTCCTCCTGTTGAGGTGGAACCTCCGATGTTCCATCTTGTACCCGTTGTTCCTCATCCTATTACTGGGCACCACAGAAAAGAGCCGGATCCCTTCCATTTGACACCTACCCCTTAGATATTTATCTCTCCCTGCTTCCTGGGCCCTTCTTTGCAACCCTGTCAGTCTGCGTAGACCTTTGTGCTCATGGAGATTCCTGTTGGGCTTCAGCAGGGATGGAAGAGAGTCACTGGAGGGTCTCTCACTGTGGAATGAGGTCTTGGTGCTGTACAGGCAGCCAAATCATATTGTATCCACCATCCTCCTTTCAAACTATTTTCTCTGCATCCAAAGAGGGATGGACACTGCCTTCTGCTCAAAATCCGCTCTGGTGTGCAAGCTGAACTCCTCGGCTCTTCGTCATCACGGGACATCTTTCTGCTTCACCTTCTGAGGCAGAGGTGAAGGGCCTTGATGTGGGTGCTGCAGGATTCCTTGGGCTGCGTGATTGAGATCAGAGGGTGTGTTTGTCTAGAGAAGCAGCTCCTCGCAGTGTTTCCTTGCAGCCCGAAACACGCATCAGGCTGGTTTGCATATGATTCAAATTTGAGTAAGGCTTCAGAGTTGCCTTCTTGGCTTCTCTTTAAAGGCAAGACAATTCAACATCCTAACTACTGTTAAAGTAAAAGGCTTCAACGATGTTTTTATTGTTCTTTTGGTGCCGTTACTGCACTCTGAGCAAAATATTCCAAATCCAATGAAAAAAAAAAAGGCAGAAGAGAATTGACTATTTAAGGTTTTTGTTTTGTTTGTTTTTTTTCCCTGAATTACCACTGCAAGTGGCATCCTTCCAGAGAAAGTGTTGCAAGGGGAATAGCAGTAGGCATATTAGGAACAAAGGAAGGAAGTGTTGGCTCTGCAAAGCTGGTGGTAACTGGTTTTAGTGTTTCAAATCAGTAGTAAGTAGTTACAAAACAAATGAGAGTTTACTGTTGAAACCTTGAAGATGAAACCTGGGTTTACTTGGGGCCGTGCTGGGTTTGACCAAAGCCGGCAGCGTGCGGCACCGACGCCTTGGGCACGCGATGCCGGGTGGTTTCGTAGCATCGGAACTGCTGAGCTGCGCTGAATGGCAGATTCGTGCTCTTCACCATTAGCAGCTCAAAACATGTTGGTGAAAACAAGCATGTTAAATATTGAAATAAGTTCAACCCGGACTCTTAATTGCTCTATTCTGGCAATTATTTATTTTTTTTTTTACTCTTCTTATTGCACGTACTTGAAGAATTTGTTCAAGCTGAGTTTTTTTCAGAATATTTACATTTAGTTTGCTTTTACTTAATGTGAATTTCTATTGCATAGAATCATCCTTGGGATACTGTTTTTTTTTTCGAGTTAGCAGACTATAAAACAAAAAGTGTGGTCTTTGATACCAAACTTCTTTGCTCAGGAGATGTCTCATTAAGCAGGTACAGAGGCAGTGGGGGCTAATTGAGTGTTACAGCTCAAGGTCTGTGTTGGACTGGTTTTCATTTGAGCTTTTCACTTGAGTTTTGCCGTGTAGAAAAGGAATTGATTACAAATTTGGTCGTGTCAAGGTGTCACGTGAATTGCTCAGAAATAGGAGGCACCAGATAAGGGGGAGGCTGCTCCTGTGCCATCAGAGTCTTGTCCGTTGTTACTCATCCAGTCAGCACTTGTAGCAGCAGGTCACATTTTGGCTTCTACTTTGCTAATACTCTTAAGAGTGGTATTTTTAATTTGGAAACAATTAATTGTTGAATTAATTGGGGTTTTTTTAGATACGTTCTGAGTTTGTCGCCCATTAATTTTGGTAAAGTCTTGTTTGACTTGCCTCAATTTTAATCTTGGTGTCCCGTGTGCCCTCCAAGCTGTTTGTTCCAGGAAAATAGCGATCTGTGCCTTGAGGTACCGTTCTGCTACGTTTAAACTTTGCCTAAATGCTCATGAGACTTTATTGTCTGACTAGAAGTCTGCCTTTGTAGCTTGAATTTCCCCTAACTCTGGATTTTCTTTGAGTTGTAGAGGTTAAACTAATGTTGCGGTCTCACTTGTGACTTCGGTTCTAAAGTGAGAGGGAAATGAAGAGCAGCGAAGCTTCCTGTGCCCCATGATATACTGGATTCTACTGGGAAACTGAGCATTGACTCTACACATCTTACTCAGATCTGTAGATTTATTAGTGGAGTTTTTGGTTTGGCTCGACTTTTGGTTTGTTTTTTTTTCCTCTGCTGGTTCATCTCTATCATTATAATTTTTGACAGCACTCTGCTGGATGTTTATATGTCTTTTTTAAATAAGAAAATTAGTGGGTTGAGGAACCGAGTCTTGTTAAGCCAGTATTTTATTCGCAGTATCCGGAACGACACGGTTATGTGGGGAGTTTTTCTGAAGTAATTTAATAGACGTTAGGGAAACACCCTTCTGCAGTGCAGCAGATTCCATCCATCAGGTGCTGTCACCAGTCCTCCTAACACCCAGTTACCTCATCTCACTGGAGAAGAGTCCTCTTTACTCCCAGTAAAGTTAAGCAGAAGCAAATCTCACACTTTCCTAAGTGACGTTAAGCAGCCTCCAACTTAGATTTGGACTTGCAAATGGCAAATATCTGAGAGGATCAAACACGAGGCACCAAATTAATGATCTTTGGCGTGGAAGCAGCACTGGGTTATGGCAGTGGGAGCTTTGGGGTATTGATAAGTTAGATGTAGATTAAATGCATTAGTTTTGCCTCCCTGCTCTTTGGTTGCTACTTAACCTGTGCCTTGAGGTAGCCCCGTGTTACTCTGTAGTTCCAGATGACATTTCAACATATCTTCTGATGTAGAGTGTATTTTAAAACCTGTTTCTGTGTGAGGGGAAACTTGAGAGATGTTTTCTTTTAATCTGGTATGCCTCAGAAATCTGGATGCTATTTGGAGGTTGGTTTTCTTTTTTTTTATGAAGCAAAATGTGGAAATACATGGGGCTGTTAATAGATGGGAATATTGCCGAGATTTTACTGTGGAAAAGATCTTTGAGAGGTGGGAGATGGATAATCAGTGTAAATCTATCGATGAGAGGGACTGAAAGAGTTTAGCTTTGCCTGAATTCAGCCATATAATGTGAAAAAAACCACCTGTATTGATATCTGATGTCTTCCAATTTTTTTTCTCTCCATATCTATTATAGTTCCTTCAGAAACAGGTAATTTTTTGGCAGTCACTCTTCTGTCTCTGCAGCTTGCCTTTCATAATGCTTTTTGTTACCATAATTTTTAACGGAAACTTACTGTCTTTGCTGGCACATTGATGGCACTACAAAACATGCATGCGGAACTTCGCAGAATCATGTAGAGGATCTCGCAGTTACTTGGTGACTTCTGCTCTCACCCTTGATTTTTTTCCCTTGTCTGAGTCGAAAACGCCGCGGTTTGAAATTTGGCATCGACACGTAGGTAGTGCAGCCACTCTGCTTCAGAACAGGCGTTGCATTTTAGTGACCAGATAAAATAGGACCTCATTTGAAAGCCTCCCCCTCTGGCTGCCCCAGCTTTGGGTGACACGGCGGCATCTCGCCGAGCGACCGTTTCGCACGAGCCCCGACGGCGATGTCCCTCGGCAGGTGCCTCGTCTTTCGTTTGGCTTTCTTTCTTTTCTTAATTTCCTGATTCTTTTCTATTTTGAAAGGAACCTGTAGCTAATAAGCTTCTCTCATTTTTTCCCATACATCTTCTATAACATTTTGTTTCCTACGAGCTTATTAACAACGCTTAATTGCTTGCCCGTAGTTCCTTTGGTCTTTGTGTATGAGTTGAGCGAGCATTTCGCGGTAGCGCTGAATGTTAGTAGACAAACGAAGCCCAGTTAACTTTTATCACACCTCGTACCAATATATGTGCAGAACTTCCTTGTGAAATGAGGTGAAACAGGAATAATAAGCTATGTCAGCAGTCTCTCTTTAAAAAAAAATAAATCTTCAGTGATTGTTTAAAAACAGTAACGTCAGTGGCCGGCTTCCTATGTTGTGATTTCTTCTCATGGTGGCTTTCAAGTTCATTTTTTCTTAGTAAGATTTCAGACCTTGCCAAAAGTTAATTTAAGGCACATTCTCCCATATCTGGCACTGCTTGGTGGTTTAGTCTTATCTTTTGTAAAGGTCTGAAATGTTTGCTCTTTATTTTATCAGCAGAATGCTAATAGAAAATACTAGATTGAAAACTTAGGTATTTTAGGCTTATTTCTTTCTTTATAAGCTTATAACAAGCTTATTTTATTTTTGAAAGTTCCTTCTATTTAAGTATGGCAGCTCTGAGAGCTAGTTGCTTACAAATACAAAAGCTTGGCTTCCTTGATGAATGGCTTTGTACATTTATTTTCTTTTTTTTACAGCACTAATATTCTAGTATTATTCCTTGAGTCTGGCTTGAATGAAACGTGAACAAGTGAAAATAAAAGCTCATGATTATTTTTTTATATGTAGGTTTTCATCGTTTTTATAAACAATAGAAGACCCTTAGTGCTTATGTGTTTTCTTTTGGGGTTGAGAACAAGAGGTAGAGAGTTTCAGAATCTCACTGTGTGAGATCCTGAAGCAGGAAGGAAGAAAGTCCTCTCCGTTCCTGTCCCGGTGAACGGCTGCACCAAGCTAATGGATGATGAGGTTTCACACTGCAAAGGGAATAAAACTGTGTGCGTGCATGCTGGGGTGTTGAGGAGTTCTGGGAGGAGAAGCAGCTCGAGATATTTGAAGGGAAACTTGTGTTTTGCCCATTTAGGGAATGGGCTTGGGTTGCATTCATGCTTTTTTTCTGGATATTTGCGTAATCTGGTCACGTGCAGTTGTGTGGGCTCTTTGGAAAAAACATGATACAAGTCTAGAGGAGTGGGGATCCTCAGGTAATGTTATTTTTTTTTTTTCCAAAAACATACAAGTAATTTCTGTAAAATATTTTGAAACAACTGAAAGTGATACCTCTGATATACAGGAAGTTAGTCTGTGCTTTCCTAGTGACCCTAAATATGAAGCAGGCACCTTCCTACTGTAGTCTGACTGAATACAGCAAGGGGAAGGTGAAAGATGTTTAATGTGCCTGCGATTCAGCAGCATTTGGTTGTTCCTCAGATAAATCAGCGTGTACATCTTTTCGTACTTAACCAAAGTGATTTCCTTCCCCTCGCTCCCCGCTCCGTTGTAGATGCTTTTACCGACTCAGCCATCAGTGCTAAAGTAAACGGTGAACACAAGGAGAAGGATCTTGAACCGTGGGATGGAGGAGAGACCACCGCTACTGAGGAGCTTGAGGCATTAGAGACAGACGTGGTAAGCAATGCTTTTGTATCCTCTATCGCAGTCTGTAGAAAAGAAGCTGTTTTTCTGGACTTGCAATAGTTCCTTAATTTTAATCTAAATTTCGACTAAAATTGCTGGCCTGTGTTATCTGGCTGTACGTTCAGTCTCTGCTCGCAGCTGCCACGGTACTTTTTTTACAGTTTGAATAAGAATAGCCAGATTTCCAATGCCACTTTGGGCAAATATTGACAAATGGCAGCTGCTGGGCTAAGGGATGTTTTTGACTCCCGGGCTGGCGACAAGTCCTTTTATTAAGGACTCCAAATTCAGCAATACACCGAGGTGATTTATGTTTAATCAGAGCATTCCTGTCTGGCCATCATTGCATTTAGAAATGATGGTGAAATTGTGCTTTGCTAACAGTCTCTGAGCTGAGATGAAGGGAATTGATGGAAGTCTGACCCATGACTTAATAAGCACCGATCCAATCTGGGTAGATGATGAATCGTTAGATGAAGAGTACGCTCTCAAATGACATTTCTTTTATCTGTCATAGTGGTCAGCTTTTACTCAGCCATGCATTCTCTGTAGGAAAGTATTCAGACTGAAATATATTTTAAAAAGTATAAATAATATTAACTAATTAGAGGAATATCCTGTCATGTTACTGGAGCATATTACCTTTGTCTGGGTAGAACAGTTATCCTGTCAGTTTTTGGGTGCATCTTGTGCAGCTGAGATTTATTGGAATACTTTATAATGTCAGGACATCTGTAAAACATTCCAAGCATTTCTCGTTGTGCTGTAATTTTGAGTAAAGTGAGGAAATTGTGCAGCTCCACAGGGATCTGCTGCCTGTGGGGTGTGGGTCTCGGATAACCTCGTAAAAACTACGCAAATCCACACAAGAGGCGAAAAAAAATGCCTTTCGAAGGTAAAACCTGTGCATCTGATGAACCAAGCTCCTCGAAATAAATCGTGGCTTGAGTAATTTTGGTTACAGCGAATTCATAGGCCCAGCAAAAAGGGCAAAAGGTTTGACTTCTGCCATCAGCCCTTGATTTTAGGGGAATGTGTTTCCAGTGTCATTTTGAAAAACAAACGTCATTTTCTTCTAGTCTAATGGATGGGATCCCAATGACATGTTTCGTTACAATGAAGAAAATTATGGTGTAGTATCAACTTATGACAGCAGTTTATCTTCTTATACGTAAGTTCCGAAATATTTCGTTATTAGCTTTGTGTTTCGTGTTCTCCTTGGTTTGACAAGCTTTATGTTCCGAAGATCATTTGTGATGTGCTTTCTAAAGCTGTGGAATCGAATAACTGAAAAAAGCAATGAATGAATAGTGCTTAAAAAACCTTGCCAGTGTTCTGCGAATAGTTAGATGTAGTAATCTTTATATATTCCCTTAAATGGGCACGGTTCTTTCCCGTTGCAGCGTTTCCTGAATTTAGGCATGCAATAATGCCCGGTTCTTACAAAGCAACTTCCATGAATAGGGGGGAAAATACCGATTTGTGAAACTATCTTTACATAGCTGCTCTGCCTGTAGTTTGTGCTTAACCTGGAAGAACCGTTTGTCTCAATTCTAATTTTATCGAGACAATGAATCTGGTAGATACCAGAGTATTGAAATGCTGCTGATCACTAAGGGGGAGGGGAATGTCTGTGCTGTGCATAACTTGTTTAGCAGGCTTGTTGGGGTCAAAACTGAAATTTTAGTTGCAATATCACAACGACTCAAATGTAGACGTAGCATAAAGCCTGCGCTGGCTCCTCTGGCAGTGCCGACCTGTTCCCAACAGTCTGCAGCTATAATGTTGACTGCAACTGCAAAACAAATCCATTCCAGATGTTCAACAGCCATTGTGAAAGGTCTTTTAACGTTTTCCCACTCTTTTAACCCCCAGAGCGTAAATTCATTTTGGAACGTCAAGGAATTGCAGTGAATATTTTAATATTTTTTTTTTTTGTGCGTAGAATCAGAGCACTCGCCTACGGGCCTCTGGTTCAACAGTTTAATTTTTACTGTTTTGTTAAAATGGACCTGTAACGTGGTGATAATCAAAGTGTCTTAATCGGCTTAGGTTTGAATCCTGGGGAAGCTGCTCTTTCATGTACTTCACTGCTCTAAGTACTTTTTGCACTTTTGAACTTGCGTCTCCCATCTTTCTGCTTTATGGATATTAATGGAAACAGATTAAAACCATGAAAGGTGGCTTTAAATTGCCAGAGACCTGTTCCTTTGTTTCCTAATCAACTCCCTCCCTTTGCCTATCAGGCTGCTAAACTGGGAGACTCTTTTCCCGATTCTCCCAAGTATGGGATGAGCAGCAGCGTCACAAAATGCTCATCTGTGCGACTGTAGGGTGGGAAAGGGTTTATCATTTGATTGTTTTCTCTTCCTAAAGCCAAGTGTTAGCAGACAGAGTTTGTCAGACTGCAGAAAGGTGCAAGTTTGTGTTCTAGCAAGTGTTGATCGTTCTGCTCTCGTCTCCGGGGTTCTCGACAGCGTCATCTCACCCATCTCCTTTTGTTTCATCTGGAATGGGAAATACAAAATCATCCTTTTGCTGGTTTAGGTTGCCATCAGTGATACTGCATACATCCCTTCATTAATTTGTTTTCAGTCACTTTACATAAATGAGGATTTTTTGGGTGTTTCTTGTGCGTGCACTTAATACAGGGCCCGTCGCTTCAGGTTTGTGTGAGTTGTGTTCACGAATATCTCGTTTGAGCCAAAGCTTTATGCTGAAGGGTAAGGTTTTTACTCAATCTTCTTGCAGTTACCATTGAGAAGGCCAGTAGGTGTCTCAACTGGCCAAAATTGTGTGCATGGGGGGAAAACTTGTGATACAGGAGCCAAGTGCTGGCTTGGAATTTGGCAAAGCCATTTGTTTTCCCAGCTCTGCCACCAAGACTTTAGTGATCTTGAATATGCTGTTTCATACTTGGCTTGTATCTCCACCTACTTTCTTTGTTCTTTTTTTTTTTTATATTATTCAAACTACGTGGAGTAGTGACTATATAATGCACAGCACGATCCAAGCCTCAACTGTGTTCTGTATTTTTATGTAGATTATTCTAAAGTAAGATTGGATAAACCAACTTTTGGAACAGTTAAGGGACAAGACTCAAAATTGCTTTATAAAACCTGATACTTTTAACAAAAATTAGAACAGGTAAACACCAAAACCGCTGTGTGTGGACAGATGTGTACCAGGTATGATGGTCATCTCTGGTTATCTCCTTCAGTATTTCGTTGCTCAGGTATTGAATCCTTACTTGGTGGCTTTCCTAAGGGAGCTCCCTGTACTTTTTGCCCTATGCTTGTTATCTAATACAGATACAGGGAATGAAAGGTTTTCAGGTCCTAGGACACAACAAATGAGTCATGGGTTTCTGGTCCCATGCTCTAATAATATTGCCTTCATCTTTTCTGCAGTTATTCATAACAGGAAGAGCTGAAATTCTGTGGCTGGAATTATCAAAGGAATTAAGCCCGTAACTTTTTGATTTCGGTAGGATTGAGGCCTCTTGTGGCTGTTGGGAAGGTGTAAATAGCTGAAGAAATTCCAGTTTGGTCCCTTAGGGGAGATTCCTACCTAAACAACAGACTGAGGCTTTTTTATTACCAATGTACTCAGCCGTGTTAAAAGTTGGAGCCTTTGCATCACTTTAGGGACTGAGGGTTTTGCGAGTCCTGTGGAAAAGCTCAGCACCCTGACCTCAGCCCTCCAGGCAGGTAAATGACACTGAAATAATATCAAACCAGTCCAAGAAGACGGACATACTCACAAAGACAGCAAGTCTTACTGACTTAAAAGCAAGTTTTATTATTTCACTCCGACTCGGTTAGAATTAAGGCCATGTAATTTTTTTTGTAGCTCCTTTGTGCTTTTGAATGCATTTCAGAGATTTGATTTTATTATTTTCCTTTCCATTGTCTTTTAGGGTGCCATTAGAAAGAGATAATTCAGAAGAGTTTTTAAAACGGGAAGCCAGAGCAACTCAATTAGCAGAGGAAATTGAATCAAGTGCCCAATACAAAGCTCGGGTTGCCTTGGAAAATGATGAAAGAACAGAAGAAGAAAAATATACTGCTGTTCAGAGAAATGCTAATGAACGAGAAGGACATGGTGTGAACACTAGGTACTTCAATACCCTCTGAATACTATTTTTATTGAAAGGCTGTACACAGTTCGGTACAGTAGCGATTTACTGATGGAAACTGTGCTTTTTTCAGCAGGGCTGGTGAGGTTAGGAGCCTTGTGTAAATAATCCTGTGCTGCTTTTGGCACTCATGCTGATTTGTACACCTCTGCCAGGCCCTGTATCATCTCTGTAGTGAAACAGGCTTCCCCCTTCTGGTATGTCTCTGTGGTGAAGTCGTCCCAAATTACAGGAAAGGGCAGTGGTTTTGGTATGTTGTGGAGAATTTCAGGCATTAGGACTAAATCATTCAGTGTCTGCGGGCTCCTAGAAAGTGGACTGTGTGGTCAGTATCAAAAGCCAATTCATGAGGTGAAAGTTAGGTCAACATCCCTATTAGTGCTTAGAATTTCCTTTTAGCTTGACTTGAGAAAGATAGAAAATATCAGCAGAGCAGTTTATCAGGTGCTTTTCCTTGTCACTGATGGAAATTTGCTGTGTTTCAGAGAAAATAAATACATTCCACCTGGACAGAGGAACAGAGATGTCCTGTCCTGGGGAAGTGGAAGACAAAACTCACCAAGGATGGGCCAGTCTGGATCAGGCCCACCGATTTCCAGGTCTGGATCCCACACTTCAGAATTCAGTCCTAACTCTGGAGCGGATCAGAGAGTAGTTAACGGAGGCAAGTATCTGAAATCTAAAGAACGTATCCTATAAAATTGCAGTCGATTTTCTGATGACATTGGAACTGCCCGTGGTGTGGTCTTAGGAAATGTTTTCCCTAAGCAAGGTGAGCAGTCATCATTTAGCACAGAGGTGGTGATTTTGATTTGGATTTAACTTAATCGTAATTGAACACGCGCTTGACTGCTCTGTGCGTAGCTTTGCGGAGCAGAAATGTCGTTCCTTTTCCTTCTCAAACACCTTTGTCTTAGATGATGGTGCAATATGTGGTTTTTAAAGGTTAAAAATTGCTTTCTGTAGTAGTGCTGCTAAGCTCTGGAGGAGTAGCAATGCTGACACCTAGTGAAAGGGAGCTGAGGAAGCATCACTCTTCCTTTTTTCTGGTGCATGGATCTATTCTGTTGCCCACGAAAGAGAATAGAGCGACTCGCTGACTTTACAGTGATCTGAGGGGGTGGAAAATGATTGTTGGGGAAGTAAGAGAGAAGCATTAGGGGAAAAGGGATCGAAAGCCCGCTCTCCAAATAGCTGTTGGGGTATTTTCTGCTATACACATGGGTGATATTTATAAACAGCCTTCGCTAGGCACTGTGTAGCAGGAATCGGCGCTTCATAAACCAAACACCATTTTTTGAGGTGGATTTCAGCAGTAGCCTGTCCTTGAGGCAGTATTTTTGTAAGTTGCAAATGCTATTCGATGAGATCGCTGTGAATAAATGAAAGGTGTATAATACTCAAGTGCCTCTATCTGGAGAGGAAGTCTGAGAAACACCTAAAGGTAAGTGGGACGTCCTTTTTAAATACAAAGTCAGCCCAGAAGGATGGAGAACTGAGTCTTGCCCAAACAACGCTAACCTTGAAATTATTTTGTGGTAGTTGTGGTTTCTGTCATCCTGTTACTCTGCCGAGTGAACATCATATACCGAAAATACTCAGAATGGCTTCTGAATTCCATGTCTTTTGTTTTGGCAACACCAAACCCTATATCCTAGATGAAAATAAAGACATTAATACTTTGGGTAACGGATCGAGGCATGAAATGTCAGGACTCAGACACTGAA
Organism: Baryphthengus martii; assembly: GCA_013396935.1. Lineage (NCBI taxonomy): Eukaryota > Metazoa > Chordata > Aves > Coraciiformes > Momotidae > Baryphthengus > Baryphthengus martii. Next base: position 22,901 of record VWZK01000511.1, read on the forward strand.
CACCGCTGTTTTTTGTAAAGATGCAGTTCCTAGAATTGATGCTGCTCATCATGTTGGTTTGCGAGTAGCAGTTTGCGTAGTCGATAGTCCATGCGAAGCGCTGTTTGAGAACCTCTGGTAGCTGTTGAAGGAGCTTGTCGAGAGTGATGCGTTCTGTAGAACATATATATGATAGGCTAACAGATCAAACTTTGCTGTCTATTCCTTAGTAGTATTTGTAGATCCTAATTAACCCTTTGGGGAGCTTGGGACGTTCCGCTGTTAAATTCGACCCGAAGCCGAGGAAAGAACCTTGCGGAGACTTAATTTTTATCGGTTGCAGAAATAAGCGAATCTGTCCCCAAAGGGTTAACCATGAGAAATCATTTTGTCATATTTTACTTTTTTTTTTCTGTTGACCTTTTTCCCCATAATTTTTCTTTAGTTTTTATACTTTCCTTCATATCATTTGTTCTGTCAGGTGTTCCCTGGCCATCGCCTTGCCCATCTCCTTCCTCTCGCCCACCTTCTCGCTACCAGTCAGGTCCCAACTCTCTTCCACCTCGGGCAGCCACCCCTACACGGCCGCCCTCCAGGCCCCCCTCGCGGCCCTCCAGGCCCCCGTCTCACCCCTCTGCTCATGGTTCTCCAGCTCCTGTCTCTACTATGCCTAAACGCATGTCTTCAGAAGGTACAATACCACGATTTGTTCATGTTTTTGTTTGTCTTTGTTTAACTCCTTTGTGAGTTTTAATTACAAAATTGTTTTTTCCTCTTCATTACTTAACCTATAATTTGTGTTTAACTTTAGTTTACCAGACTATTTCTATTAACCTTTTTTTTTATTTTTTTTATTTTTTTATTTTTTTACTTGAAGAACTTTACAAAAACAAAATAAAGCTGTGAAATTTCCCAAGTTGGTATGAAATAAACTCAGCTTTGTAAACGCTGCTCAGTGTCTTAACCAACAGGGCCTGATAACTTTAGAGGGCATTTTTAGGGCTATAAATTTCTAGTAAATATCAGCTATTTTAATACAGTTGTTCCACAAAAAGCAGTTTCAAATTTAACTAAATGAGTTAATTACTTTTTCTAAAAAAAAAAATCACCGACAGTAATAATCAAAATGCTGTATTTAGAGACGTGCACTGTGGAATGGGGTAGGATAAGCCGCTTCAAAGGTAAAATCTGTGGAAGACTTGAGATCTGTTGGCATTCAGGCAGAGCAATAAGTCAGCTCCCTTAGCAGTCAGTAATCTGCAGAGAAAGGCCAAGCCAGGAGTTGGAAACTGTCCGCAGAAGTAGCTGAACCAAATTTGTTTGTCCGCCGAGGGTACAGTAAGGAACACATTTTAAATTTTTTATTTTATTTACGTGCACTCTAAAAACCAGCCTGCACAACACTGTCTTAGCAAGCCTGGAAAAAATGCGATCTGGTTGTACAAAACTCCCTGGGAACTTGCAGTCTCTGCTGTGTTTGGCTCCGCCGGAGCCGCAGGAGAGAGAACAGTCAGCCTGTTAATTGCATCGGTAACACTGTTCTGCAGCTTGCCTGAGAAATGCTTGAGATGGTCCATAACCAGTGAGTGGATGGTGCTGCTGTCACTTATCAGTGTCAGCTTGGGTTTTTTTCCTGTGGTAAGAGGCCGAGAATCCGCTTGCAAATTCAGGGATTCCGTGGCCCTTGCGATTGGTTTGTCAGGCAGGCAGTGAACGGCTGCTCACTGCAACATTTCGTTTCTGCTGCTAGAAGAGGATTGCTGGGAAGTGTGTGTTCTTTAAAATCCTTGCCTGGGTATAATTTGAAGGATACTTTAGATTTGTGTTTGAAATAGAGGCTGACATTTAAAGACCCACGTAACCAGAAGAGGTACTTGATATTTTAGAACTTTATCTGAAACCAGAAAGCCATTATCTGAACCTTTCTCTGTTATTGACCTACATTAAGAACGCACTGTAATCAGCCAGATTGTCTTCTGCTCGTACCCAAATTTTTTCTTTTGAAGTATCAACGTTTTGAGTCTGATCTCCTAAAGAAACTGTTTGAGGCTGTAGAAACTGTTATTGCTGCTTAGACCGGAGCGTAACGGTTCTGTGGCAGCTGTATAAGCTGTGCAGAATCGCTGTTTTCACTTCTGACTTTAGCTCCTGACGTTAAACATGCATGACTTGAACCTTGGGATAACAATAACTTGTTTAGTTGCAATTTTGCTGACTTGTAAATGAATTGTGACCTGCTGCAGGCAATTTAGCCTGGGTGCAGAATGCTCTGCGGCAGTTCCCCAAGAGCATTGGTCAGCCGGTGATGACTACTCTGTAAATAAATGTTTGGTGTCACAGACCACCTGACAGAAGCGATGGAAATCGTTTCTTTTCTGGAAAATATTTGATAGCCCGGAACTGTGCTTATCCAGAGGGAGCTGGGCCGCTAACCTTTTTGGCTTGTCTTGCAGTAAGCAATATTGGATCCTTGGATTCGAACATTTTCAATCCAGGACTCGCATACCTGTTTCAATTCTGATAAAGCTTCTAAAGCTCCATGACCATGAGCTGTCGTAGCAAGGTGCTGACTATATTGGTAGTCTGGCTGGACCAATGGCTTGGCCTTTTTAGTCTCCTGGATCCCCGGTTCTAGTCGATGTCGGTGTCAATTATTGATCCTGTCGCTGCTTTATTGAGAGCGACGAGATCTAAATCCCGTTTTAAAACCGGGTAGTATGTTCGGGTACTCGTAGTGCTGGACGTTAAGTACTTATTGTGTGGGGTTGTCTTCTTTTTCTCAGGGCCTCCACGGATGTCTCCTAAGGCACAACGGCACCCTCGAGGTCACAGAGTCTCTACTGGTAGGGGTACAATTTCAAGTGGCTTAGAATTTGTATCTCATAATGCACCAGGGGAAGCATCTACTACTGCAGTGGCACGAGGCAGCCCTTCAGGTGGGACGTGGTCATCAGTTGTCAGTGGGGGTAGGTAAAGCTTGGCTTATTGCAGATGGCTTGCCAGGGGGACTCTAGAGTGCGAATGCTAAGCAGAACACTGCGTTTCGAGACAATCCAGGCTCTGAATAAACACCAGGCTGCTAACTTAGCTTGCTTAGATGCCGTGGAAAAAGGATCTTCCCAGATAGTTGGTGAGTCGGTCCTTTAAGTGCAATATTGTCCTAACTGCAGAGAGGTGAAGTCAGGTGCCGGATGAAGAGAAAGGAAAGAAAAATGCGGGTATTAGTTGTTGAAAGAAGTAATTTTCAGGGAAGTTAATTGAAGGAGACAAGCAAAGTTAACTACGTCCCGTTGCAGCGCTGAGCTTGGTTAATGGCAGCACCACCGGGCTGTGGTTTACAGGTGAAGGAGGTGTTTGGGTAGAGGAAGGTCGGTGTTAGGAGAGGAGGTGAAATGATAGCTCAGGTTGGATATACTTTTCCTCTTAAAATTCTGCAGGTTTATGTGGGCATTTTGTGTTGGTCAAAGTAGCAGTTAAAGTCAGTGTCTTTTCTTTTTTGAATCAGTTAACACCTTTTTTTTTTTTTTCATATTTAAAGCTCAGTGTTGTGCCAGGCCCTAGTCTCAAGCTGTTGTAGTTGAGGCCGTGTTCTAGCAAGTTGTCAGCAGCTGGGTGCTTTCTGGAATCAAAGGGCAAGGGAGCAACAGTTTGAAGTCTTGATACTTTCTTAGCCCTGGTAGAATTCTAGGAGTGCAGTGGGAATGCATTTTTCAGAAAGAAGATATGAATCAAACACTCCCTCCCCTCCATTGCCTTATGGAAAGGATTTAAACTTTCCTTCTGGCATTATCTCTGATTCATCTTCGCTTCCCACTCCCCACTTTATATATGATTAACGTGGAAGTAGGAATGTTAAACGAATTCTCTTCCTCCTCGCTCACTTGAAGCTAATATGTGATGTAAAGCAACTAGCCACACTGGGATGAGCGGGAAGCAGGAAGTATAACTTATTTAAAAACTATACACAACTTACTCCTTTAACGCAGGAGCAAAAATATCCATCAAATCCTCTTCTTTCAATAGGATATGTTGGGTTTTTTCCAGCTGGCAAAACCTCCAAAAGAGGACGCCGTAAAATGGAGGTGTTTTTTCAGCCCTTTTAAAAATGTTTTACGTCTCTTTGTACAGAGACCTGACCACCTTTTCTGTTCTGCCCAGAACGGTGTTAATGTGGGCTGCTGTAGTTGTACTGCTGCGGGACTGGGGAGCGTATCGGAGTTTCATGGTGGGACTACAGGGCAGTAATAAAGAGTTAGGGGCAATCAGCAGAAAAATCGCACCGCTTATCTGAAATGCTGCGCTGTAAAGGGTTAGGAGATGTGCCTGAAAGGTAAAACAGGTTTTCAGTTACTATATAATGTTCCACTAAGTATTTTAAGGCATGTTTTTAGCCATTTTAAAAATAAGCAAACTGCTGAGCAGGTGAAGAAGCTTATCCTATAACTGTTTTTTCCTGTTTGTTTCTAGTTCCGCGATTATCCCCTAAAACACACAGGCCTAGGTCTCCAAGGCAGAGCAGCACTCCCACGGGACCAGCTCTGCCTTCTCCCCAGCCTGGTACTATTCCCTCTGAATCTGTTGCCATGCCTGTTCCAGCTGCCTCTCCTACCCCTGCCAGCCCTGCATCCAACAGAGCCGTTACCCCTTCCAGCGAAGGTGAGTTATCCTCCCTGGCATACCAGTGCTCCCTTCCCTAATCCCTCACCATGAATATGCCCAGATGAGAGCAGAGCTGCTTTCTAAATGATGGGGAAACTTCTGATGTGTTTCACTTTGCTGTGTGGTTAGCGAGTTCTGCTTTTCCCTTTTCTCTCCCCTTTGAATGAAGGTTGGAGAGAGGCTTTGTGATAAGTCTATATGCTTAAATTCTTTAAGGAATATGGGCTTAGAGGTGCTGGATTTAATTGAGGATTTTTCTTCTTTTCCAACCGAGTCCCTGACTCTAACTTAAACATAGGCCATTGGTTTCAAAGAATATTTTGAATATAACAAAAGGAAGAGGGAAAAAAAAAAAAATCCCTATTCAAGTGCACGGTCAAATGTGAAAGAACTCTCCAGTCTTTGTAGCATTCTATATTAAGAGCTTGGACTATTGAAAATGATTTGCTCTTAGTTTACATTTTTTTTCAGCCTAATTAAGTTTACATTTTTTTTCAGCCTAATTAAGGTTCTCTGTGTGGTGAAAGGGATGTGTTTGACTGGGACTTTTTCTTTTGATATAAAGGTGGTGGGGTGGGGACAGGAGGAGGATAAACCTCCAGGCTCTAAGTAGGTACCAGAAAATGTGTAACTCGGGGTTTTTCATTTGTGAGCTAAGCATGATTAGATCTCTCTTCTATTTCCATCTCATCATCTCTTTTTGGTCAGTTGGAGTTGTGTATAAGAAAATAAACTCAGGCAATTTCTTTTCTAGCTAAAGATACGAGGCTTCAGGACCAGAGGCAAAATTCTGCAACTGGAAACAAGGAGAATATAAAGCCAAGTGAGACTTCTCCTAGTTTTCCTAAACCTGAAAACAAAGGTTTGTGTCAAAAAGCTTTCACGTATCCTTGAGTAACACAGGAATTCCAGGCACTGAGCCTACTATCTTGACTGCTTTTGTTAGCATTTTGAGGAAGGCTTGGAGGCAGTCAGGTTTGGGTGTTTTACAGCGAAAATTTGGTCATGAAGTGGCAGGTCTACAATTTTAAATGGTGTTCTTGACTCATTCCATCAAGACGAAGTGTAGAGCGGCTCATGTGGATGGTGTGATTTCTTTTTACTTGTGGGGTTTTTTTTCCCTTTTCTTATTTTCTTTTTTTTTTTTTTCCATTTTTTCCCTGCTCACAAAGCTAGTTTTTGGCTCGCTTTGGACTGAATGAATATTTCTACTTAAAGCTGTGCTCACAAAACTTCTGAGCATCATGGTCAGCATCATTTTTTATAACTGTCCTTCCTATTGTGCCTTAAACTTGGCTTTCTCTTCAGCATCGCGTGTTCATTCTGTTCTCCAAAAAAAAAAGAAATCTTTTCATGTTGTTGAACTCGATCAGTATTTCACCTTTAATTGCTGCGTCTTGAAACGCTGGCCTGTTACGTTGTTAAGAGTTTTCTGGGATCCTTCTTTGCCTGCATCTCAGGGCTTCTCTTGGTGTGATGTGTTAGGAGCTATAGATAAGTCAGTTATGTGCTGTGGTTTCACAGAGTATTTTTGTGGGCTCATAGAACTGTACCAGATTACAGATAAAATGATATCGCTGCATTTCGCTTTTAGAGACATCAACGTGACCAAACTTAGAAATGTAAAGGGTTGTGTATAAAACTCCTGTTAGAAATGTTTGGACAATGTTGGTCTTGTCTTCGACAGGTGTATCTCCGATTGTTTCAGAACATAGAAAACAGATTGATGATTTAAAGAAATTTAAGAATGACTTTAGGGTAAGTTTCTCTGTTAATGATACCAGAGTTCCCGTGTGACTCCCAGTTATTTAAACGAATGGAATACATTGGATGGGTTAACAGGAAAACAGGTTCTCGCTCCTCATGCTTAATTTATGAAAATATCTATAAGAATTCGTGCTAGATATTATAAAATCAATGCTGACTCTTGCTGGCACAATTGCCTAATACACCTAAATGTGCATATTGACTGTACACTGAAAATAGTACTTGAAACTTGTTTGATATTTAAATATAAATAATGATCACGTTTATGTTCCATACGGAAGAGCTGTTTCAAAGTTAAATAAAGGGTTTTGCTGAGGAAAATTGAAGAATTCGTATTACTTATCTGCCGGTTGTAATAGTTTATTAAATCAGATTAGCTTTTCAAGTGTTAAATCACACAAGGCCATGAGTCCAGAGGGTTCTTAAGCTTCCTTGTCACTTCCTAATCAACGTATAGGTCAGTTGAGTCACTCTACAGCTTCTTTCACAGTGTGGACTTAAAACATTGTCAATGTTCATAGATTTCTTTTCTAGTAGAAATGGAAATGTAGGCTTCAAAAGGTCATTTCCAGATGATTGAGGCCTATGGGACTGTATTTTACTCTGTGGACGTGATAGCATTAGATTGTCTCTCCCTAGTTCTTTATATCAATTTACTCAATATATTCTTTGGTTGGTTTGTTTTTTTTCAGTTACAGTCAAGTTCTTCTTCAGATGCAGTGGATCAGCTGCTAAACAAAACCCGAGAAGGTGAAAAATCAAGAGATGTAGTTAAAGAAAAGACAGAATCAACCCCAAAAGAATCTATCATAGAAACTGGCAGTAATACCAACTCGAATGGTGGCAGTAGCAAACCTAATAGCCCAAGTATTTCTCCTTCAATAAGTAATAACTCTGAGCAAAAACGAGGGCCTGAAGTAACTTCGCAAGGTGTACAGACATCGGGGCCTGGAAGTAAACAAGATAAAGAGGATAAAGAAGAGAAGAAAGATACTTCTGAGTGAGTAATTGCAAACCTTTTAGAAGAAGCTCATCTGTTATTAGCATTTAGCTGTCTGTAGAAAAAGCTGTTAGGAATGTGTAATATCTCACTGTTTGTGTGGCCGGTGTTTGCTCTCCCTGTTACACAACAGGTGAGGTGACCGTGCTGAAGGTCATCTCCTGAGTCAGTGGCACGACTGCCTGTAGAAATCAGGGCCTTTTGATGCCTAATTCATATCTAAATGCTTATTTAAATGTTTTCCTGGCTCGTGTAAGGTATAGTATTAATAGCAGGAAAACATTTTTATGGATAAATATAATAAGAGTGGCTTTTTCGTGCCATTTGTTGTTTGACTTCTCAAAAATGTAACTCACAAATGGAAACGAGGTGTTTTGTCTCTTTAAATTTTTAACTGTTGGGGAGTTCTGCAGACATGCTCGGAAAAGAATAACGCTGACCATCATTTTTTGTTCTTTTATGTTTAGGCAAGTTAGAAAATCAACACTTAATCCTAACGCAAAAGAGTTCAACCCTCGATCTTTTGCTCAAGTAAGTCATTTGATAGTGTTGAACGTTGCCCTTGAGTAGACCTTTATAAGCAGACCTTTTCCTTGGAGGATAATCAAGCTAACCTTGCGTATGCATTGCTCAACTCTTCTTTGTAGCCGAAACCTTCTACTACACCAACCTCCCCTCGTCCTCAAGCTCAACCTAGCCCTTCCATGGTGGGTCATCAGCAGCCAACCCCAGTGTACACTCAACCTGTTTGTTTTGCACCAAATATGATGTACCCGGTCCCAGTGAGTCCAGGCGTGCAGGTAAAGTGCACTTTCCAGCGAACGCTTTTCAGATGACTGTCAGCAAGTAGAGGAGACTTAGGAGGTCTAAGTTAAACCAGTGCAATGGTACCACTTGTATTACCTTTGTAAATATGGGCACAGTCACGTCGTTGTTAAGTTTTTGCAGTGTAAATACTGACTTTTCCCAGTGGTCCCTCAATTGTGATGTTCTTAAGTCTCAAACACTTGTAAATTCCAGCAGCTCTTACTCACAGTTGCTGGAAATCTGTGCAGACCTCCTCTCCAGTCCTCCAAGCATAGTCTCACTCTTAAGTTTTAAGCAGCAGTTAATACATGTCCCACTAGTTTCTGATTGTTGTAGGGGTTACTAGGCTTTCCAGTCTACCTCTATTATAAAGCTGTCTGCTTCAGTACAGTGCTTGAAGTAGCAGTAGTAGCATTGGGTGCTGTAAACCATAGGGTCTTTGTTGTTCCTACGTGCGGATTTAATCACAGCGATCCAAGAAAATATCCCTGGTTAGGCAGAGGTCACTAAACCCTGTAACAAAAAAAGAGTAAAACACGTCAAAGCCGAGCGGAGCCCGCACCGCGACACGCGTTCGCTTTTTAAAGGACTTCCCGTAACGTCAACTTTTCCTTCTCTTTCAGCCTCTGTATCCTATTCCCATGACGCCCATGCCAGTGAACCAAGCCAAGACATATAGAGCAGGTAAAGGTGAGAATAATACTGCCTGTTTGGTTCTTAGTCTGCATGCAGCATGAAAAAAAAATTGCAACTGTTTTGTGTGTTTTCTAATCTGTATTGTTCTCGATTCGTATTTTAAATGCTGTTTTTAATAAAGGGAGATGGGTGGAAACACTAACGTGTTTCTAGATAAACTAATTCAGCCAAAACTTGAGTAGTGGAGAGTTGTTTGGTTTGGAATCCGATTAGAGAAAGGGGAAAATGTCTCTGTTCCTGGGAACGTTAGAGTAAGCTGGTTGTCTCCTGTATGCTGTAAATGTTACGTTATTTAAAGAGAATTTTCTGTGCTGGTTTTCTGTCCTGGTTCACCGCAGAGCCCTGAATGATGCTTTAATAGAGGGGATTTTTTTTTTTAATCAACAAGCAAAGTCACTATTTCTTCAGAGAGTATGTTATGCTGCTCTTCTGGAAAGAACTTAACTCGCTGGTTCCAGTTTGTTCTTTCGCATTCCTTCTGCACCAGTAAGCGAACAGCTGGACTAACAATACCACGGTTTTAACAAGTGCCACCTGTGGCTGTGGAGAGGAGAATGTGTGGTGAGAGCCGCTCTCCTCTGCGCGGAGCAGCGAAGGGGCACAAAAAGGATGGTCTTGTTTTCCTAGTCCCGGTTCAGATAATGCCCTGATTCTACACAGTACATGCTTTCTTGGCCTTTTGATACAGTGGCTCATGATGAGCTGGGTTCCAGTGCTGCAGCTCCAGTCACTGGAGGAGGAAATTGTTTAAGAGAGCAGTTCTACTGTTTAGAAGAAAAACCAACAAGTTGTCTTTATGAACGTAGGGAAGACAAAACCCCGCAATGTATTTCTGTTTTAAACCACACTAACTTTACTGTGGCCTGACCCATGAAATCTTTTGGTTGTTTTAACCAGAACAATATCGCTGTGTGAGGCCACTCTCCTGATCTGAATTCCTTTTTTTTTTAAAAAAAAGTTGTATTATTTTCTGCATATACCTTCTGCATGCAGCGTAGTCCTGCAGGAACCGCACGGGTTAAAAGCTCAAGTGCCTTTAACGCTGTTCCAAGTTGTGTCCGGTATTTACTTTTCTCTATTGTTGATTTGCAGTGTAAATACAGTCATCACTGAGTGAGTGTACTGACATCTTCAACATTTCCCTCCTTTCCTCTCTCTAAGGGGTCTGTCTACATTGCACACTGCAGTGGAGTTTACAGGTGCTTGAGGTAGCATAGTTCTTAGTTGCAGTCTCACTGCAGCAAGCTGGAGCTCACCTCCAACTCTCATGCCCTGTTGCTTAGTAGGCTGAATTAGTTTGTTCCGAGTGCCTTGCTGCTGTGGTTCGGTCGGTCGTCTTACCAGGATAGCTCAGGTAGTCCCACACCACGGTGCTCTGCTCTCTTCATCTTTTCTTCCTTCTAACGATTCCTGCTGCTCTTCTTCTTCTTCTAGGTTGACTTGTCCCCTTCAGTGTTGAGTGTGACCTCAAAGTGGCTTTCTGCTATCCCGAGGGGTAGCACAGAGCTTCAAAGATGGGAATGCCTCAAATTGCGGCTGCGCGGAGACCTTTATTCTGCTCTCCTCAGCCATAAGCATGAGTAATTTTAATAGACTCAGCTTTCCAGCTGAATGATGAAACAGCTGCTGAGCAGTTTCCGTAGAAGGGTGAATTAAGCCTTTTGAAGGGGACAGGATCAAATTTGGTTAATGTAGGTATCCTGGTATAACCTTTCTCTTCGGTTACTGATTCTGGTCCGTCTTTCTTTCCCTCCACCTTTCTTCCTTCTTCACAAAAATAGCAGGCCTGGGTTTGTGGCCATAATCATGGCTGAAGGACAGTGATGAAAGTCAAATATTTCTTGGAGGAACTCCTTTTCACGCTGTTCCTTTTCGATAGAGCTCTAATATGCGGTTGAAAGCGAGGGGTGAGGCTGTTCCACTTGGTCACGGTGACATTGTCACGTAAAACCTTTCAGGAAGATGCCGGTTCTTCACCCTGTGTTTCTAACGTGACGCACTCTTTGCTTTGTAGTACCAAATATGCCACAGCAACGGCAAGACCAACATCACCAGAGCACCATGATGCATCCTGCCTCAGCAGCAGGCCCTCCAATTGTAGCTACGCCACCTGCTTATTCCACACAATATGTTGCATATAGTCCCCAACAGTTTCCTAATCAGCCTCTTGTGCAGCATGTGCCACACTACCAGTCTCAGGTAAGAGTCCTTGCAACGCACGTGATCAGTCCAAACAAATAATTAAGTGGCTGAGTCCGAAATAACCTGTTGTCTCCAGTCGTAAGAAGTCCCTCTGCCCAGTGTCTGTGTGCTGGAGCGTGCTGGGTGGCGGTGTAACGCGCTTCAAAGCCCGTAAGAAATTTTAAGGTCAGTTTAGAAGTTGGCATTTATTATTGATACTGCCTTTTTAGCTCTTAGAAGAATTCCTTTCAGGTCATGGCCAGGCTATCTCCTAGTTCTGTGTTCTAAAAATAAACTACTCGGTGCGCTCCTCTTACTTCCGAGTCTTTTAAATATACGTATGTAAGTGGATAAATATCTAACTACACACATGGATCAATCTATAATTACATACCTAAGCTGGCTGCGTTACTAGCGTGGCAAAAACGAGGCCTACCAATGGTTCTTGTCAGCTTCTAGCCCACTGCTGGGAACGTCCTTAAATTTTTAGAAGCGCCCGAGATAACGGCGATAGCGCGAAATCTGTGTTTTCGTTCCGAAATCCGTAACTGTTGTTGAGCTGACGCTGGTTCCTTTGTGACGCTCCTCCAATTAACTCTCTGTTTTCTTCTTTCTGTTGACTGCAGCATCCTCATGTTTATAGCCCTGTAATACAGGGCAACGCTAGAATGATGGCACCACCAACACACGCACAGCCGGGTTTAGTATCTTCTTCTGCAACACAGTATGGTGCGCATGAACAGACGCATGCTATGTATGGTAGGAAACGTTTTGTGTTATATGTAACTTTTTAAGCTCTTAACCGTTGTGCAGGGATTGCATTTTAAGTCTCAAGCTTCAAAACGTGGGTCTCGTTCAGATTACACCAGTAGATGTGGTTTATTATTTCGTAAGATGATGAGCAGAGCCTTGAAAACTGAGCCAACCTGGTTAAAATGACAACTCGAGTATGCTGATTTCAGTAGGATGCCAGTGACCAAGATGAAATTTCAACCTGGGAGCTGCTAAAGAATATCTGCTGAAAGAAGTTTGTTCAAGTTCTCTTGATGCTCTTGACGCAACATCCCTTGATTGTTTCTTGATTTATAATTAGAACTTGGGTTTTTTGGTTTTTTTTATTGCAAGGTTATGACCTCAGTTTCAAAACTTGACTTTAGTTCTGACAACTAGTGAAATGCTGTCTTGATGATTCTACTAGCATTATTAACAGTATGAATACTGCTGTTTAAGCAAAATAAAACATGTGTTGCTTACCTTTCTTTTTTTCGGTAAGTCGAGGACAAGTATCTGAAACAGCTCGTGTATTGCTCTGACTTGGACGATTAGTCTCCGGCGTTATCAGATGGGCTTATTTCACTTTACAGTGAAGTGCTGAAAATGTGGGTTACCTTGTTACGAAGTAAAATGTCAAAGAACTTCGAAAGCGTTATAAATGTATGATAAAGCAATGCCCAATTCAGAGGGGGAAGGAAAAAAAAAAAAGGCCACAACAAAAAAACAACTCGCTGCAAAACATGCTATTGAAAGAGGTAGAATCAAGGTTGCTAGAAGGCTTGGAAATTGTCATCAAATGTCAAAACAGCAGATGGTCTCTTGAGAACGTGGCGTTTCAATGCTTGTTATAGCATCTGAGGAAGACTTTTATTGGGTCACGTATATTATTGACTTAGATTCTAATAAAAGATTTTCTGTACCTTTAGACATCTTTGTATGTTTTCCGGTGCTTAGTTTTACGCTGCCGCTGAATGGAAGTCCATGATGTGTCATGAAAAGTTAACAAGGCTAAGAATCTGAAGTTTAGCGTGAAATTAACTCTGATTTTAAAAAGCCTGTGTCTTACCCATCTGAAAGCATCCTGTCAGATCTCTGCAGTGTTATGGTAACATAGCTAAGAAACAAAAATAATGGAGAGAAACCTTTTTTTGACACTCAGAGGAAGAACGTTTCAGCTCATTTGTGCCGGTGCTGAAATGGAAGTTACTCACAGAGATTTTAAGTCTTTTCTCTCACAGGTCCTCCTAATTGTATGACTTTGATCTTTTCAACTCTTGTGCTTGAGGTGTCCGTGTAAACAGATCTTCTGTTTGCTTTCTCGTTAAATAGAATTCTGATAACGTGAATCATCAAAGGCTTTCAGACCATTATTGGTGAAAACTCTCCTCTCAAATCCTAATTAAAATAAAACCAAACATGAGATAATCTGAGATTTGAATCACAATGGTTACATGTGACTTCCTAGCAATTTCCCCTTGTGCACCATCCTTATCTTCTGTAAACAGCGGGTTCTACAGCGTTGAAGTACGAGCCCCTTCCCTTGGTTGGCTTTGATCAGATGTCTGTATAGTTTTTTTTCACTGATAATTCTAACTTAAAACTGTTAGATCTCATTTTATGTTGGTTTTGCAGCTTGTCTGTTGTAGGCGTGTGACTACCCACGAGTGCAAACACCTAAGTTGGGTCAAACTTGAGAATTCTTTGGTATTTCCTGCCATGTAATTAAATACTCCTTTTCCAAGAGCACCTAATTTAACAGAAATTGCATGTCCTCTTGTGTTCTTTCAAGTAGCTACTTGGTGACTCTTCTAAATATTCTCCCACCTTCCCAGTAGATGACCAAGTGCTTGAAATTCTTGTTACTGAAACCGTTCAACCCAGCTGGATTATGAACTCCGTACGACAATTTTTATTTTTTTTTTTAAAAGAGTATATATCCTTGCCGCCTGCAGACGTGTTTATTGCCTTGTGAACACAAATTGGCTCAAACGTGCCCTTAACCTCTAAAGTTTACCGTTAGCTACGCATGAAATGACTTCTCCCGTAGCGCAGCAAGGGCTCAGTTCAGATTTTTGCAAGTCTTCCATGTGCTGAGGACTTGAAGACCTTGCCTAGATGGATTGTGGTTCCTCAAAATGAGCCCGTCTGTAACGTGTTCACTTCGGCTTCCATTTATCCTTATGTGAACGCTTGGGAAAAATGTAGCCGTGCCTGAGGTGATAAATATAAGCTGCTTATGGAGTATATGGCTAAGAACAACGTGCTGGAATCATTCACATCTAACTGAGTGACCATGAGAAAGTATCCGTAACTTAACGTTCTGTATTTTGGGAATCTAAAGTTTACCCTCAGTATTTTTTGAACTAAATCATATCGATGCACTTTGATTCTGGTCCTCTTTTAAAACTAATCTGAAGGTGCGGAGTAACAGCTTCCTGAGAAACAGCCACCGCTGCTTTGGCGTAACAAGTTCTCAGATTTCCTTTTGGCTCTTTAAAATTGCTGTCTGATTTTTAAAATTTTTTTTTTAAATTATTTATTTTTTCCCCCATTGATATCAGGATTCAGTGGACTATACTGCCCTTTTACCCTTCAAGATGCTAGCGCTTTCTTTGAGAGAATTCTTGCAAACTTCACTCTATTTTTTTCCTGCGTTACGTGGTAGAGAGAAGATGTCTGCAAGGACAAGCGGGCGGGTTGGGGGGCACTGCTTATGAAGTGTTTTTTAAGGTGTGAAATGTTTTCTGGTGAGACCCGGATACTCCATCTTCACTAATGGTTTGGGCCGAGTTGAAAGTCTGTGGCGAGTAGTAACTGCCTGACAGCAAAGAGAAATGCCCGTTTGAGCCATAAGCAAACTGCCCTCCCTGCCAAAAAGCTGGGGCTTTGTTTTCCTTCCTGTCTCGTGAAGCGATAGCTGGCTCCAGAATCCGTACAGTGACCTACAATTGTTGATAAGCGCTCTTCCAGCTTTAAAGGAAAGTATTTTTGTTTAATAGGATATTTCTGCACTTCTGGGATTTCTTTGCCAGTCCTTACAGTGTCCTGTTTCTGCTTCGCAACCCGCTGTTGACAAGAGCTCAAGAGAAGCAGAGCAGCTGAGCTGCGTGGTCCACCAGTAGACCCATCTAACCATATGATGAAGCAGTATTTAAACCGCTGGGTTGTTATTTCTCCTCCCCCCTCCCCCCCTCAAAACACAATTGGGAAGGACAATATTCAAGCAACTTAATCTTTCTTCCCGCCTACCAGCCAGACGATAAAAAAAACCGTCTATAACACACTTCAGCTCGTAACTTCTGGAGCCGGGAGCACTTAGGTGTCCTTGTCAAGGGAAGTTTGTCACGCAGGCACTGCTGGAGCAGAGCAGTACACACACCTCTCACCGCCTCACGCACGTACCTGAACGCCGAGCTGTGGCTCTTACCCTGCTAAAACCGCCCGCTGGGCTCAGAACGTACTGTCTGTCTCCGAGGTGGTGGCTCTGGGTGATCTCCCTGATGTCCTGGGGCTGGTGGAGTTTGCTGGCCTTGAGTTTGCAGTTTGCTTGGTCCGTGTCGCCCAAAGACCTCAAATTGGCTGGTGCTCTTAGTGGAAAACTTGGCTCTCTTAAGTCGAGGGTGGATGTATTCATTCCTGTGACAATGACTTGGTGTTAGTTTCCCACGTAGCTGTGTTTTCAGGTAACTGGAGTCCTCTGGAAAACTTTGCTTGTTGTGTTTGAAACCAAACTGGTGTAAAACCAAACTTTGGTTTTATACAGATGCATTTCCTGTTTTTTGTGCTCATTCCTGTCCCTGTTTTCCCTTCCCCTTTCCCCTTCTGCATATGTTTTACTGGTCTGGTGTTGTCTCTAACTTTATCTGGTTTCTGTCTCAGCAGTAGAGTAAATTCTATCCCCCTGATAGTACAATGGTGGATATAATATAAACTTCAGAGGATTCTCCAGGGACTAAGAGTGAACCAGTCACCAAAGGTGTCTTGGAACTGTTAAGAAATGACAGTGATATAGCTGAAAAAGCAAGGGGCCAATTTCTGCTTTAGTGTAATTACGTTTTAACCTTCTTATTACAGTGGACTGCGATAGACCATTAATTGATATAAACTTTATTTTGGTGTTAATTGAGAACTGAAGACCTCAGTGTCACAGTTAAAAAGGAAGGCTTACTTGAAACTTGTGTTGTTTCATCTCCACTCATTGGTAAAACTAAATATCCACCTCTGATAGCAGCTAAGTAAATAAAAATATCTGCATGGTTCTACAATCTTACCAAAAAAATTTAAAAAAAAAAAAAAAAAGTGACACTTACCTTTCCAGAAGACGGGAAGTATGCACGTGGCAAGAGGCTAATTTACCTTTCTATTTCCCAAATTCAGCATGTCCCAAAATACCATACAGCAAGGAGACAGGCCCTTCTTTCTACTTTGCCAGTGAGTTGGGTTTTTTGTACTAATTTTGATTGTACAGAAAAGCGCTTTCTAAAGAACAGTTGTTAAAGGAATGGGACGTGTTGAGGGAACAAGTTTCCTTGCACCAAACCAGTATGTGGAAAACGCAGGAAGGTTCCTTTCAATGGATGATGGGAGGGGTTGAAGCTGTTGAACGGATTTGTAGGACCACGGGAAGTTGATTTGTTGTGTTTTTAACATGTATTTTGCATGTCAAACAATGTCTTCTAACTTTACTACCCAGTCTTTTTTTATCTGCAACCAGAAGCGAGCGCTGCGTGTGGATAGCCTCTGCTTAACACCGGGCTGACCCGCCTTGCTCCCTTCCTTCCGTGGTCCAAACGGGATTTTTGACACTTGGCAAGTGAATTGGCTCCCTCATCTTATTAAAAAGCTGCGGCTGAAGCTCGGAGCCCCTGGCAGGGAATAACTTGAGTTGCAGTTGAGGCGAAGGAAGGTTTCTGTAGAGCTACTTTGTACCGCTGAAGGAGGAGTGCTCTGAACAGTGTCCTTTGTCATTTTGATAACGAGAGTGAGTAGATGAGGGCTCCTCAATGTCCTTTGTCATTTTGATAACAAGAGTGAGTGGATGAGAGCTCCTCGCTGGTGCGTAACTCTGGCGGTGTTGCTGGTGTGACCAGTGTAAGTAGCAGGAGAGGAGCTGATGTTCTCCGTGCTCACAGTACACAACTACTACTCCAGGCTTCACTTGTGTACTGGGAAAAGCAGATAACTAAAAAAAAATACTGCCTTATGTGTCGGTGTTTTAACATAGCACTTTGAGGGAGCTGAGTTTTGGGAGCTGGATGAACTGACTCACCACCCAAGACCTAGGAAAAGAGAACTTGCAGTTTCAGGGGATGTCCTGCAGTGAGGCTTGTTGCTGTGTCTGTCTGCAAGGCCAGGCAGCCTATGCCAGGTGCTCTTCTGGGGTCTTTTGAGTTAGCTCATGCAAGAGGGGTATGAGAAGTACCACTTGCTCTCCAAAACCCTCTTCTGGAGCAGGCTTCCTGTGCTTCTTGTACAGAAGCGGTTCTGCGTGAACTAGCGGTGTAGGATGCTGACCTGCCCTGTTTTCTTGCGTCTTGGTTTGGTGCACTGAAATAACTTTTTAATAAGCTCGTTCCTTTCGTGGATACTCATTTTAAGTGAAGTCCACTCTACCTGTGTAAAATGACTTCTTTAAATGTTTGTATTATGAAAGAAACATTTGCTATTGCTTTGCTTCCTACCATTCAGGTCTTTTAAATGTAGTTATCCTCACCATCTTACTGGCTCTGGCAATACTTTTTGAAGTTTGTTCACTGGTCAGTTCTTGAAAAATAGGCTCTTCAGTGCCCATCTTTGGATGATGACCAACGATGACCACTATTGACAGCACTGAAATTCCTACCAGGGGAAATTACCAAATTCCACGATACGGTTTTTGCATGTACCCTTGTAGCTGGGAGTTCTGCTTGGGTTCTGCTGCTCTGACCTCTTTTGATTTCAGCTCCTTCGGTGGGTTTGATGGCTGACTGCTACTCCTTTGCCTCTCAGGAAAATGGGTTGTGCTTTTGTAGAGTTGAATTCAGTATTTCAATCCATCTGATATTTTTATTTATTTGTTTATTTACTTTTGCTCGCTTCATTACCGAATCCTTTACCCCCTCTGTGTATCCATGAGAGGTTAGTGCGGTGAAATATTTCACGTTAGGAACCGACTCCATCAAAAAGATGCTGAAGGTGAAGCCCGGGAAGTATTTCTGGGGGAGAGGAACTCGAGGCATAAAGGGTGAGAAAAACAGCGTATTTGTGCTGGAATGAGCTGAGGTTACTTGCAGCGAGGAGATGGGCAGGGTTGTTTTTGTCCTTTCCTAGAGCTTTCTCAGCGCGTTCTTGGATACTCGATGGCCGTTTGAAAAACCTCCAAAGTACTGACCATTGGGGGAAAACGTTGGATAAGTGGTGATTTATTTTTTTCCTTCCTTTTTTTTGTTTCCCACCTCCTGTCTTATCGTGTTTGCCATTTGAGGTGTCTAGTGAGCTGTTTGGATGAACAGGCAAAAGCTCTTGGAAAAAAATCCCAGTGAAAGTGCTTTGGTTTATGGCTAAGCAGGTGAATTTCTCATGGTTGTTTTGCAAGACTTCTCTCCCAGGCTTGCTAGTCTCCTGGATCTCATTGACTTGTCACGAACTATTAACTGCACTGGCTAAACATGGAAAACTTTTCACATTTCCAGAGCTGAAGTTTGAACTCCCAGTTTTGAGCTCACAAAAAAATCTGTGCCCGTATTTCAGGCTCGCTGCCGCTGGTCCTGATTTGTATGCAGGATTCCTACAGGACTTAGAGGAGTGTCCAAAGAACGTTTGCTGAGAGGCACTTTTAATATTACTATTAAAAGATAATTTGCAGCAGCATCTGAAGTAGTTTTAGCCGAGCTTGCAGAGCTTATTAGAATAATTTGTTAAAGGCAGAACGGGGAGAGGAGAAACTTGGCAAATAAGAACTCTTAAGTATAAAAAAATCTGGTGCTTTAAGTTCAAATCTATGGATAAAAGGTATTAGGAGGTTATGGAAAAGCTGCTACTGTGACAGAAACTTGATCCTCCCCTTTGCTTCTCTGTGTGTTCTTTAGGGTGCTGTTCCTCCGCTTAACTGATTTCTTAAGAAATTCATTCTTCCTTGTGAAGTTTTACTGTAGAATGGATCTGCTTCAGAATAACTTGGGTTATTATTCTCTTGGCTAGAAAGCAGGGCAAGATGAATTGCACAAATGGTTTCAGGGAGTACCACATTATTGCAGGGGCTCTTAACAAGTAATGTGGCAGGATGTGGGAAGCTTTGAATACCTCACAACTCGGAATTCATTTTCATATACATTTTAAAACCTCTTGAATGGAGCTGAAGTTAATTTGTAGTCAGGCGTGCCAGCTCTGCGGCTGAGGCAGCGGGCTCGGAGCTGAGGAAGATTTTCTGGGAGCGTGCCCCTTTGGCAAGCAAGTCGATCCCTCCATGCATTCGTTTCTCTTACTTTGACAGAGATAATAACTTTTGGGCTACTTCATAATAATGAGGTTGAGAAATTTCCCTGCTGTAGGAAGCTGTAAACTTCGTACCGTAAAAACGATCAGTGTTTCCATTGATAGTTTTCACATTTACAATGAGTAAAGAGCGATGATTGAAAATCAAAATGGAAGCGTGGTAAGGATGCTGCTGCAAAATAAATTTTAGTAGTGATATGGAAAGAAACTCAACAAACTTTTCTTGCATTTGGAAGCATAACAAAGTGCTGTGGTGGAAGGTACTGGTAATTTTGCCAGTGCGCGTAGAAAACACTGAGGTGTTTTCAAAACCCCTCTCGATCCAAAATGCTCGATTTTAAGAACATTGAGACAACGAGAGCTTAGGGTTACAAATGTCTAGGAAGTTCATCTGCATTAAGAGCTTCAGGCTGCCGTGCACATCACTGTTGGACCATTTGCTCAGTGATGGTTTCACGGAGCTTTCAAGGCAGCAGGGCGGGAGGAAGTTAAACACTGTCGGCAGTTATTTTCTAGAGGAGAGACCTTCCCAGTAGAAAAGAGGAGAAATCTCAGTTGGGCATAAAGATTCTGTCTATATGTATTGTAGTGAGTTTGCATATGTTAGAACTAATATTTGTAAGCTTGCTAGGAAGCCAAACTGGAGGAACAGAAGTATTTGCAGAGGGTGGTAGCATGTCAGGGCTGGTTAGTAGAGCACAGTAGAGTTACTGTCTTTTCCAGACTTGCCCCTGCTGTGTAGTATTGTTCTTTCAGATGCAGCTCTGGTTTTGTCCATTTTCTCCACCCATCTTGCCTTTCACCCTTTACACACAGTCAGGCAGGTCTGTGTAGTCACAAACTTCCAGCCCAGTACAGTGAGACTCTTGAGAAGCTGCGGCAAACGGCTACTTGCAAAAGCAAGGTCACAGTAACACACCTCCCGAGCCCTCGATCCACAGGGCAGGGGGTTGCAGCGTCACGGCCGCGCTCGAAGCCTCTCCCTGTGCCCTGCTTTTCGGGTTTGTTCACTAGGGCAAGAAAACAGCACCAGAAAACCCACCACTTTGGAAGGCGTGCTGCAGGCTGGCACTGCGCTGGCCTCTCAGTTCTCACGTAGTACAAACCCCGGTCGAAAAGCAAACGGTCATTAACTTCACTCAGCGCCACAAAAAGGTACCAGACCAAATAAGGAGCAGTTACAGGGGGATATTCAAGAGCAGGCAGATCGTTTGCTTTGACTGATCTGTCTTTTAGCACTGTTGCCAGCAAACCCAGGCTGGGCCCTGACGATCTGCTACGCTGCAAACCGAGGGACTGGTCATTGCACAAGATCTAAAAGCCATAGAGGGGAATAGGCAAAGCATCTTCATTTTCTTAGGGTCATGCTTTCCAGTTGCATGCCGTGTGTTTAAAGGAAGGCTTGCTATCATCATGGCTTTTCATACTTAGATTCCATCAGAAATTTGAAAAAAAAAAAAAAAGATTTAGCGTGGCCTGTTTGGAAGCAGAACAGAGCAGGACTCCTCCAGGAGGGACTTGATATTAGTTTGTTGTTGGAGACTGGTACGGCTGTAGCAACAGATGTGGTTTCATTGGTGTGGAAGTTTTATGTTGTTAAGTTATGGGGTGTGTTTTTTTCCCTTTTTTGGAATTTTGTACTTTATTTGCTACCGTTTCGAGGAATTGAGAATTTCATAGCAGTGTTGAGAAGCTCAGAGAACGGTGGTGACCCAGAAGAGACTCTCATTGGCCTTGAGGGGAGGCAAGATAGGTTATTTTAGTACAAAAGACAGGGTTCAGCAAAAATTGGGTGCTCAAGCAGCCTCACTTTCTCAGACGTTACGTAGATCCTGTGTGCCCCTGTAGCTCTTAAACATACGTGCAGTGTGCTTACTTGACACTGACTCTACTGTGAGCAATTTCCAGAAGAGTAGCATGGTGAGGTTAGCCAGGTATAAGGCCAAAGAATTTTTTGGATGGTGGAAATAAAAATGGCTTGTAACACCTTTGAAAAGTATATATCAGGAAAATCTAAATTGTGTGAAAATGATAAATTTGGTATTTTAAACTGATCTGTTTGACAAAACAAAAGATGAAATACTGCTTTGTTCCATGTAGTATCTGTTACCTTGTCAAACTAGGGAAGATGAACTGTCTAATTATGGTTATTTATAGACTTTCCTGCAAAACCAAACTACACAAAAGCAAGGTAAGATACTCAGCTATTTGCAAGATAAATACATTTTATTTTTTTCTTTAGAAGGGGGAGGGAATGTATTTACAGTATATTTGAGAGAGAGTGAAATCTTCAAGTGCAGATGGTGACTTGGTGAGCCGCATCTTCTGTATCTGTTGTTAAATATTCTTCTTTTTCATCCTAGTTTCCACTGGCTCACTTGCTCAGCAGTATGCCCACCCTAATGCTACCCTGCATCCGCATCCTCCGCATCCTCAGCCTTCTGCCACACCAACTGGCCAGCAGCAAAGCCAACATGCTGGAAGCCACCCTGCTCCTAGCCCCGTGCAGGTAACAGAACTCAAGGCAGTGAATGTCTTTAAATAGTGTTTCTTGTGCTCTGCTGGAAAATATTTCTTCTGTCTGATGCTTGACATTTGGTATCTTGATGTCTTTGAGAGGAAAAATGGTGGGATGGAGCAGTTGCCCAAAGGAACTGCATGTGATGGATCTCATGAAGGACTTGTCTAGATTCCCCTTGGTTTTCTGGAAGGAGGGAAGCTGAGTTTTATCATTTAATTTTCCTCTGTGTGCAGTGACTAGGACTCAAAGGTGGTAGGCTCATGGCATAGTTTGTTAGATGAGCTACCAAGGAAGCTTGTGGCAGCCCCTTTTCCTTAGTAACAACCAACACCAGAGTCAATTCTCCTTCTTCACAGGGGATGAAGTCTTATTTCCCTGTTACGATTAAGATCATCATTTTGTCAGAGCCATTTCATATGAGTGGAGTTACAACTGGAAATAGCAGATAAACGCTGAGAAGTGTTTGATTGTATTTTTTCAAAGACAAGCAGCTGCAAACAGAATAGGCCTGGCGATAGTGCCACGTGCCTTAGTTACCTGCTGGTACTGACTTCTGGGTTGTCAAGTGCAACTGGGAAGTATAATCCAGCTCCAGGGCTGTTGTTCACTTTGGTTTTACCTGCCAGTCTAGGTTCTGTTTTCCTGACTCCTGCTCACATGACTTTCTAGTTCAAGGAGAAAATGAGCTCAGTGGCATTGAAATGAATTTCCTCCTGACCATAGGTGTGGTGACTCCTTAGATTTGCCACTTAGAAGTATTGACTATCAAGAGCCATTTTGCAAACCTTTCTCACGGTAGTTCACAGAATAAATACATCTCGTTTCAAGACCACAACCTAAATGATCTTCCCTCTTTTTTTTTTTTTTTTTGTTTGTTTGTTTGTTTGTTTTGTTTCAGCATCATCAGCACCAGGCTGCTCAGGCACTCCACCTGGCAAACCCACAACAGCAGTCGGCAATTTACCACGCAGGTCTAGCTCCAACCCCACCTTCCATGACGCCAGGCTCCAATACGCAGTCTCCACAAAATAGTTTTCCTACAGCACAACAAACAGTCTTCACCATTCATCCCTCCCATGTTCAACCTGCATATACCAATCCGCCACACATGGCCCATGTCCCCCAGGTAAACACAGTTTAACAACCTTCAAGACTAAATGTCTTAATGCCACAAAAGTTAGGACAGTCGGGCCTGCTGAAGTGATTTCCATTCTGTCACCTCTCAGCGTAAACTACCTGTTGTGTTATTTAGGTTTCTGTCTGTACATTGCCTTTTTATTTAGAATTTTACAAGATATTTGGACCTCAGCTTCCAACACCCAGTCCACCTGCAACTGTAGTTTAATGAAGACATCTTAAGCTGGCACTGCTACTGAAAGAAATTGAGCTCTCTTCCCAGTTCCCGGCTCCCATCCTTGTCCTGCCCCCACCATTCCGCTGACAGAACTGTTTGGCCGTGCAGCAAACCAGACTGGGGACACGATTCAGCTGAAGTGGCCTCCCCTACCCCCCACTGTAGCCTGTTTCTCAGGCAAATCAGTTCAGTACTTGGGCTCGCTGCATGATCCCAGGAAGAGCTGGCATACAGAAAGGTCGGAGGCGAGAGTTGAGTGGAGGGAGGCTGAATCGCCACCTTCGGTGGCAATTTTAGGCTCTGCGCTGTAATCAGATTTATTCAGGTCCATCCAGTAAAAGACAGACACAGGATTCCTAGGGAGTAGGAAGGCGCTGCAGTGGGAGATGGGTGAGATTCAGTTTGGATGGCTGCAAGACAATCCTTGCTGAAAGAGGAAACCGTGTGTGTGTTTGTGTGTCTGTGTGTGTTTGTGTGTGTTTGCGTGTGCGTGTGTTTGTGTGTCTGTGTGTGTTTGCGTGTGTGTGTGTGTCTGTGCAGAAGATCCCCAGTGATTATTGGGCAATTTAACAACAGGCCTTGCTCCAGGATCAGAAGCCCACTTCTCTTAACTGCTCTCCTGTGGTCAACTCACTGAAAAAAAAAAAAAAAAAAAAAATTTGGGGAAGAGAAGCACACGATTGATTAATAAAGAGCTCTGCGTGAAGCAGCGTTAGAAACATTTCCTGATGTTTTGCTAAATCTCACGGATTTAGTGTGTTTTGTCAAGGAGCAGACAGTTAATCAGTCATTTGCCTGCACAATTTCTTCTTCAGACCAAGTACTCGGTGTCTGGCTCATGCCTTCTCCTACAGGTTAACTAGTTTGGGCTGTCATGACTAACTAATTAGGGAGGTTAGTCTAATAGGTGCGCAGTCCCTTGCAGAATTCTGAGAAAATCTTTGCTTTGGTCCCTGGGACAGTTAGTTAAGCCAATGAATTAATAGTTACTTAGGAATTGTTTTACCGATGTTGAGGTTTTTTTAGCTTTTTAATTCTGTTAGGCTTTTAATTTCTCTGCTTTTGTACTTTGGGGAGGACAAGGAGAGGATGTCTAAACCTGCCTACTCCTGGCATCTTGCCGCGTCCTCCCCGCCTCTGGTTTCTGCCAGAAAAGAAGATCCTTGCTCTGCTCTGGTGTGGTGGCACTGGTGTGAATGCCTGGCTCGTGGAGCTTCTCGGGGTTAGCGGCACGTTGGGTGCCTCGAAACGCAAACCACGTTCAATTCGAGGTCAGCTGAAAGGTAAAGTCCGCCCCGGAGTTGTGCTGTACACGGCACGGCCGGGCCGCAGGACGCGACCGTTGCCTTCCTTTCTGTGTGCCAAGCACTTAAGAAGCAAACCTCGCTAAATCAGATGCAACTTTTCAGTCAGGATTTTTTAGCGGCCAGGCAAAGCCTGCCTTACCCTTGATTTTTGACTTCCGCAGCCTCTTCTGCTGTAATTTGTTTTTAGGATGAAAACTACCATCTCTAACCCACCATACTTGTACCCAGCGAACTAACTGACTTTCCAAAATGAAGTAGCTCCCTCGCAAATCTCTACTGAAGGAATAGCTACGGTTCTGTAAGAAATTTGAAATGCATGTAATGACTCCGTTGTGGGGAAACTAATCACTGGATTTAATAGTTTCTTAGCAGCCGCATTTCCAACTCGTGAAGACAATTCCGAAGCACCGCGTAGCAGGCATTTCGGTTAGGCTAACACCGGGGGATCGCTTGAATTTCCCCGTAGGTTATCAGATGAATCTGGAGCTGTTAGATGTTTCACTCGAGAAGCAGTTCTTTCCAATTCATTACCCAGTTGCTGCCAGCTGCCAATTTGCGAAGCGTTGGAGCCGCCACAGCAGAAATTTTTTATCCGATGTGTGTATTGAATCCAGCTGCTATATGAATAGCTGCCTTCTGATGACGGCTGCTAGAATAGCATGTTTGTCAAAGTGAAAATGGTGCTGATCCTGAAAGGTATTTCTGTTTCACAGCCTTATCTTCTAAGCCTTTTTTAGAGCAAGAGTGAGATTTGGATCGCAGTTCCTGCCTTTAAAGGCTTCTTGAGTGCTACTAATACAGTGCAAGTCTGATAAAGAGTTTGAGGAATGTCTGTGATGAGTCAAGTAACCCTTTTTTGTCTTGAAGAAATAAAATTGGAGCCACTATCTGCTATCTGTCTTTACTGGCATGTGAAACTTGGGAGGCTGCACTTACTGCACCGCAGTGCTGTTAATGGGATATGGTAGAAGGGCAAAGCAAACCTTAGATACAAACGCTTCTTGGTTTGGTTTGGTTTATTTTTCCAAGAGTGACCCACCGAGAGCTCTAAGAGTTCCTTAATGTTTTGTGCTTTTAAGAGCTTAGCGTTTCCTAGCTTGTTAAACCCACCCCCCTTCAAAAAAAAATTGATGTTCTTTAGAGTCATGAGCTGCTCTGAGCTAAAGAAGCCAACTGACAAGCTCCTGAACTTGTTTGCCAGAAGGTGATCGGCCATCATACAGATTAATCTCCTTTTTCCGCTGAGACTTAAAACTCTGATTGCTTAGATTACACAAGGACCTTAACCGTGAGCTTAACTGGAAACAGAACAAAGCTGACCTAACAGGGTAAAGGGATGAAATCACTCCTCTTGGGATGACTGCTCAGACGAACGCTGGTGTGGGCGCAGGTCACTGGAGAGAGTGCTTTTGAGGGCAGGGAGCCACGAACGACTGCGGGGTTGTGTAACAAGCGCTTGAGGAAGGGACGCACCGGGCGCCCGGTGTGTGACACGGGCCCGTCTCTGCCCACTGCGTCCTCTGCGTAGCAAGTGCTTTGATCTGGGTCGCCAACAGTAATGTTTGGAAGATTTGCTGAGGGTTTGGGTTGGTTTTTGGGTTGGTTTTTGTTTTTTTTCCATTTAAATCTCCCCCCGTTGAATGGTGGAAGTTTTCTCCCAGCGCTCACTGTCCAAATGGCTAAAATTGAGAATGTGACTCGGAGCCAGCAGTAAGGATTTGAGCCCTTTTTTATTTTTTTTTTCCTTTATTTTTTTTCCTTTTTAGTTATTATTTTTTTGTGTTAAGACCTCTGCCTTAATCCCTATAGCTAATCTAGTTAAAATGGAATAAATCTCCGGATTTACTGGTACAGCTGGAGAAAAACAATAAAAAAAACCAAAACAAAAACCCAAACTTTGGACAGTCATGTGGCCAGGAGTGATGCCTCCTTGTGACCATTATATACTAAAGAGCTCTTTGTTTCAGGCTCATGTACAGTCAGGAATGGTTCCTTCTCACCCAACTGCCCATGCTCCAATGATGCTAATGACGACACAGCCACCTGGTGGTCCCCAAGCCGCCATCGCTCAAAGTGCACTACAGCCCATTCCAGTCTCGACAACAACACATTTCCCCTATATGACGCACCCTTCAGGTGAGGAGTGTGTGCCTGGGAGACCTGCACCTTAACTGAGCCAGGTCACAGTAGTGAGAGCTGGTGATGACGCAGATTTTGGGGGAATAAAAAATAAAAATAATAAAAAAAAAGAAAATATGAGCAAGCAAACAGACAAAAGGCAATTTAAGATGTCCTTGTAGAGCGTCAGGCTGCTGAAGGCAGAGCGTTTCTGCATTTATCCTTCGCGAGCCTGGATGAGCGTATGAGGTGGAGCGAATCGTACGAGATGTAGCTAATTTAGCAAAGATTTTTGGGCTTCTCTCTGGAGCTGCGGTAGAGCAGTGGCTAACGATGCGGGCGCTGGCACTGTGGGACTGCTCTTCCAGGTTGTGCCGTGGTTTTTTTTTGCCGTGGGGGATGGACTGTTTGTGTAGCCTGTTTATAATGATCTGGGATGGG
>VWZK01000511.1:50032-79371 GCA_013396935.1 Baryphthengus martii
GTTGTTGGGGTGTGTGTTTATAAGGAGGGGGGGGGGGGGGGGGGGGGTATTATTAAATTTAAAGTGTTCGGTCTCGAGTGAAAAATGTTACTTGGGGGTAGTGCTTTTAGACTTGGAATGACTGCAGTAAAGTGACAACTGGAGTCTAATCTGTAATTCAGAGTTAACGTTCTGCAGCTTTACTTTTTGGGGGGGAAAAGTAGGTGCTGGAGGACTTCTTTCTGCTTTAAATTTAACCTTACGTAGGGTTTCGTTGTTATTCATTTCCAAACAGCCTCGAAACTTGTGTAGTGAAGGAGTTACCTGATCGTGTCTCTTGGGGAATACGTGAGCAGAAAGAAGGCTGCTCGCTGAGGGTTTCAGTAGGCAAAAAAAAAAAACAAAAAAAAACAAAACCATTCAAAGGACATCTTGATATGTAGGGTTTTGTTTTGTTCTCTTAAAAAAAAAAAAAAAAAAAAAAAAAAGAAAATTTAAAAAAAAAAAAAAAAGACAAAGTTCAGCTCAGTAGTTGTCCTGTGACCACTTTACTAGCAAACTGTTGTGTGGCTTGCCAATTTATTATTTACATTTGAACTTTTTTTTTACAGTACAAGCCCACCACCAACAGCAGTTGTAAGGCTCATCTGGAATAACTGAAAGGCTGGATACCTTTTGTAGGCCAAATACCCTCCTTCTACTGCTTCTGCCAACTGGAAGCACAGAAAACTAGAATTTCATTTTATTTTTGTTTAAAAAAAAAAAAAAAAATTGATTTCTTGTAACATCCACTAGGAATGCTAACAGTTCATCTTGCAGTGGGAGAGATTCGGACTGAGTAGAGGCATTTAGGAACTTGTGGGCTATTCCATAATTCCATGCACTGTATCTGAGTCCTGCAAGTGCCCCAACTCTGCTTGCTGAAAACTGGAAGTTATTTATTTTTTAATGACCCTTCAAAGTTATGAACTCATCAGCTAGCAAAAGAAGTAACAAGAGTGATTCTTGCTGCTATTATCACTAAAAATCAAGACTTGGAGATCCCTTTTACTTCTAACTAAACTTGAAACAGGTTCAGTAAAAAAAAAAAAAAAGAAAAAAATTCTAATCGTCAAACTGATGAATTATTATTTATAAATCACGTTTGATGAGATAATCACTATCGTGAGACAGTGATGTAACTTTTAAGTTAAGAAAACTTTTACTTTGTAGATAATATAAAATAAAAACTTAAAAAAAAAATTAAAAAATAAAAAAAGTTTTAAAAACTGACCCGCTTAGTGTTTGTGTCTTGTTTTATCAGTATCTTACTCTTCCCTCTGCTCTCCAGCTTTCAACCCGCATCGGAGCGAGACTTTGATTTAGCACCAGGTAAGTCTGTCGAGCGCTCTGCCCCAGCCTGTGTCTGCCCCACCCCCCGTGCGAAGCCGGAGCCGTCGGATCAGACTTTTAGACTCGTCACAAAAATCTGAAAAGTTTCAAGACCAAAAAATTTGTGACGGGTTTTTAACCGTTTCCTGCGTTGGGTTCGATTCCCTAAAGCCGGTGGCGTCACAGGAGATGTTACAGCTGGGCTTTCAGCCTTCAGATCCTGGGACTGTAGGAGAGGTGCTGCTGGAGAAGGGAAGGAAGAAACTGGGGTAAGGATTCCTTGGTGAAAAGGGGGAGGGAAGGAGAGGAGAGGAGAAAGCAGCTGCCTACCACCTGCCTCGGGAATGCGCGGACTACTGTAGTCTTCTGTCGTCACTTCAGAGGCGGGACAAGCAAACTGCAAGATTTCAGGGACAGAAGTGAACGTCACATTGGGGCTTGGGGGAATCTGGCCAGGACTAGGGCAGGGATTGTCCCCCTGCACTGGGGAGGTCACCCCTTGAATCCTGGGGTCAGTTTTGGGCCCNCCCTAAACGCTTCTATGATTCTATGAATCCCAACACTGCAGCAGCTCCTGTCTCAGTCCTTCCAATTCCTGGTCGAGTGGGCAGCAGGGGGCATGAGACCAGCGCAGATGGCGATGGTGGCTTGGGCAGGGCTCCTCCAACGAGACTTCTGAGGAGGAAGAGTTTGCTCACACAGGCTGTTGGCTTTCTTTTCGTTTCTAACGGAGAGTTTCTGTCTTCTAGCATCCAGTACCTGTTAGAGCAGTATCCAGGCACCTAGAGAGAATCAGACTGAAGACCAGAAGTGAGAAACAAGTTCTAAAAACAGTTTATTAAGAGCAGATTTTTTTTTTTTTATATTATGGTAAAATTGCATTATTCAAGAATAAGTTACTTGTACAGTACATACAGAAACAATATATAGAAAAACCTACTATACAAGAAGAACTTTTCTGTGCAGGTGAAAAGTAGAATTTTTCAGCTCAGTGATGCTTTTCATCCAACAAACTGCTGTTGGCTTTAATCATCCTGCTAAAGGCCGAGTTGGAGAAGGCACAGCCACCTCCCCAGCTCTGGTAGTTGCTGGCGAAGGTCGGGTTTGTTCCCATCGAACAGGCTTGAATTAAAATTTGGAATGCTCAGGACCTGTTAGTCAAGATTTCAAGGCTTTATACGCTTTGTTAGAGTAAAACTGGGTTGGTTGGATGACAGCAGTGTTCTGTGGGCTGAAGACAGTTAAGAAAGGAGAAGCTTTGACCTCACCCTTGGACCCCTTCCTAAAAGCTTTGTCCCCAAGTAGTTTCAATGCAAAAAAAACCCCTTGGGTGAGGCAACTGTGGTGTCAGTGTTTGGTAACCTGCTCTGGATTGCTGGTGCTGTTCATTCCTCAGGACTGGGATGTGGGAGGGAGGGCTGAAGAGATTAAATAATGAACTTCTTCAGAACCTGTCACCCCTAAGGACGTGCAAAAGGCACGGATAGGGAGGGTCTGTCAGCAAACACCAAGTGGTTTCTAAAGCGTCAGGTGGACATGGGAAGAAGTTCTGACTGTACCCAAGTCTTCGGTTATGCACTAAGCCAGGACCCTGCTGTCAGAGCGAGCGAAGGCACTGCCTGGTTTCCATCTTTATTGCCCAAAACAACTGTCCTGAGTCACTGAAATGGGGCTTCCCTCCCTAACAGCCCCTCTTCTCGGGGGGCTGCCTGAGTGGTCATCGGGCAAAGGCACCGAGAGACGCTGCCGCTTGGGTCACGGCTTCCTGATGCTGGATTTGAACACGTGTCACACGTGCCCATCTCCAGGGCCAAGGCACAAGTTGGTGACCACATATGACTTTATTTTGGGTCTAGGAAATGCTCTGTCTCTTCCACGGGCGCCCAGGAAGCTGTACCCACAGCACACAGCCGTGCGGGGGCTCTTCCTTTGGTTTCCCTCCTCGCAAAACTCAACGCTGATACTCCAGAAATGGTGCTAAAAGCTCTGTGCAGTCCTAGGCTCTTTCTCCAAGTTACTAGAAGCATCTAAAAATTCCTTCAAATTGCCTATATCCCACAGACTGGAATGGTTTAGCGCTCTTTGCCCGCTGCTCTAGTATCTTACTGGCTGGATACCGTGTGTAGGGCTGCGAGTCAGGCTCTGGACTGTGTCACAAGCCAGATGCTTTCTAGGAGAAACGGGATTTCAAACTCAGCCCTCCAGGAGCTGAGAAAACAGCCCCAAAAGACCCCCCTCAGGTCCCGTGCAGCTGGAGTTGGGACCGCAGCCGGTCTGAGCCGCGGCAGAGCAGAGGCCTGAGGTGGGGAGAGGGTGGAGCTGGGTGGCTGGACAGCCCTTGGCTACCTTGTTGGTGAGATCTGAGCTGGACTCTCCCTCTGCTCACGAAGCGGAGAGAACGGGAGTTCGCATCCACCGGGGTTTGTTTGCCCAGGGGAAGCGGCTGACGGGGCGATAATGAACTCGACGTATATTTTGCTAATCAAGCCCAGCAACTGCCATTTCAACTACGGAGAAACCCCTTGCAATTAAACTGCGGGTTAAAAATACCACATGCGTGCGCACATTTAATTGTTGGCGCTCCAACAATAAACCCCGACGTGCCAAAACAACCCATCCCAGCAGCAGCAGCAGCAGCATCTGATTTATCTGGCAAGGGCTGAGCCGGCTGCGGATAGCGATCCCTTTTCCCAGCCCCTCCTTTCTTGCAGATGCTCTGAGCGTAGGGCGATCGGGGTGAGACCACCTCGTCTTTTGGGGCCGCCCGAAGCTCAGCAGGACTAAAACCAGCCCTTTGCTAACAAGATTTAGCAGATGCAAATGTTTTCCGAGGCGTGCGTGCTCCGAGAATAACGCACCAAGCAGGCAAAGGAGCCGAGAACTCGCGCTTTGCTTCCTCCTCTTCCCTTTTTCATCCCTAGAAATGCAAGAGGCGGGGAGTGATTTATTAGCAATGGAGGGAGCTGACTTGCCCGGCACAAACCAACCCTGCTTTATACGCTCCTGCCATTCGGTGCAGCTTTTGTGCCGCTCCGGGGAGGAAATCGGGCTGCGGATACGGCCGAGGAGCTCCAGCTGAGGACAGGGCCGTCTTTGTTTCTCCGGCAGCCTGGCCGGGTTTGGCAGCACTGGAAGCGCAACCGGCCAGCGCAGTTTGCTCTTAACGCTCCGGTTTCAAGAGCGAGAGAGTGCGGAGCGCCGGGAAAAGCTGAGCCCCGCAGAAACGCAGGGCTGCTCCCCGTGAGCCCATTTTCAAGTCGTTTTAAACAGAGGAAAGAGGGGGGGGAAAAAGCAGGTCTTGCTTGCTCTGAATGTACAAAGACAGCCCAGGAGAGGGCTGGAGTAAGAGCCAGGGAGGCACAAAATGCAAATCCTAAGTGGTTTCTCAAGTCGATGGTATCTAGTTTCTCCCAGCCCTCATCCTTTACTAATAAAACCAGATTTGCTCTCACGGGTGCTGCCCGGCCTGCGTTTGGCCTCGACTATTTTAGCCCTGCCCGATCCTGGCTCCTGCCTGTGCTACATCTGGCCTTTCTGGCTCAGCCCAGAACAACGGCGCCGGGATCTTAACCTTCGATTCCTGACCTTGAGCAGAGCCTGGCTCCTTGGGCTTTGCTGCCAGCCGGGCTCACACGTGCCGGCTTAACGGCCAAGCCCTGCCTAGAGGCTGGATTTTTCTTTGCAAAACTCCCTCCTTCAGCCCCACGAGGCTTTGTGTTTGCTTGCTTTCAAAATAATTCCTAAATGGTAATGCTCCTGAGGGGTCCCAGCTCTCTTGCCGTTTCAAGGAAAATAAAACCACAAGGCTTTCCCATAAGGCAATTTGAAAGCGAGTTTTTGTAGCCGAAATCCTAGGGAGCGCGGCACGGGCAGCGCTGAGAAATCTGGAAGTTGAACGCTGCGAACATCCTCCTCCCGCGTGGCGCAACAGCTCCGGCCCCTTCCTGATTCTTAAAATAACAGCAGCTTCTAAGAAGCGGTTCCTCTCTCGGTGTGGCTGCCCCAGGTAAAGCGGCACCGGGACTCGGTGGCCCCGAGCCTGAAAACGGCAGTGGAGGTTGGGACCCGGCTGCGCTCTCAGCTCCAGAGCTCTTCATGCCTTCGCCAGGGATGGGGGGACGTTGAGCTCTCGGGATTTGGTGGATGCACGGTCGTTCCCACGGGAATTACGGCAGCGCCAATGTCTTGCTAAGCGTGCAACTCGCTGTGCAAGCGGCCAGCGCTCCTGGGGCGAGCTGGTGAATGGGTTCGAGCGCCTGCTGGGTGTTGGTGTTACAGTCGTGGCGATTTCCAACCTAAATGACTACGATTCTGTGCTGACCTAAGATCCTCCAACACCTAAGGCACATCTTGCGGGGGGGGGTGTGGGGGGAAAACCCCTCTGCAGGCTCTTGGAGGGTGCCTCCTGGGAGAGGCTTTTCCTCTCACCAAAGGGACTCCCTCCTCACCTGCAAGGGGCTGTTGCATAGCTCTGAGTACCACCAAACTCCTGGTACCACAGCGTTTTAGGAGAGGAACAAGGCAAGTGAGAGCGAGGTGGGCAGGTAAGCAAAAGTTTTGGGGAAAAAAAAAAATTTAGCTTTGTGCCCAAATTGCTTTCATCACTGGGATGAAACGCTTTCACCACCGGGCTCTCCATCACAGGGATAAAAGCCATCCCTCCATCCCCGGGAGGAGCAGTTTGCTGTCAGTTCTCCGCGTTAGTTCTCAGCTAATGCCACGATTAACGCCGGCGCAGTTAGTGTTCCCGTCTTAATTAGCGAGGCTGACGGTGTAAGTATTGCTCTGGCTGGTGCAGGGAGGGACTGCGACTGTGCGAGGTTAAAAACAAAGAAGAGCGAGAAAAGCCAGTTTTCGCCTTATCTAAACAGAAAGCCGAACTCCGATCACGATCGTCTCGTCGTCTCCGCCCGACGCGGGAGCTCAGCTCCGGCAGGTCGGGCTTTGCTGGAGGGTTTGGCAGCGGCCGCACGTGCTGGGGCGGGAGGACGCGGCTCGGCTTTGCCGGCACAGCCCAGAGCAGCAACTGGTTGATGAATTTATAATCCTCATTTTCTTTTTTTTTTCCTCTTCTCCTTTTTTTCTTTTTGTTCTCCAATTATAGGGGTGGAACACAAGGCCCACTTCGCTGGGCGCTGTCCTGTCAGGGACAGGGTGGGGAACCGAGCCCGACGGCGCGATGCTCGGCACGGACGCAGGCACGAGCGGCGTGTGTAAACAGTAATGAGAAAGCTTTGATAANCCGGCGGCGGCACCAGGTGGAAGATCTGCTCCGATGGGGCGGCCGGGGGGGTCGCGTCGTGGCCGTGGGGGCAGGAGGAGCTGGTGGGGACGAGGCTGAATTCGGGACTCCAGCTGGGAATGGGCAGGGGCAGAGGGACCGTGCTGCAGGAACCGGGACCTGCGGGTGGAGGGGAGAGAGAGAAAGAGAGAGAAATGGCCGGTGGGTGGGATGCTCCTGCCCTGTGACCCCTCCTGTGGGTACTGGGGTGCAGGGTGCACCCTGTGCCCACCCTACCCGCAGCGGGGAGAGGACAGTGGTTTGGGGAAGCTTCTGCTTTCTCAAAAGAGGAAGCCTGGAGCTTGGGAGTCACCTTTTGTGCCACCGCACGGATGCTTCCTCTTCTCCCCCTCCCCCCCGCCACGTGTGGCCAAAGGGCCCCGTTCTGCCCATCCCAGAAGCACCCACATCCATCCTGGGGNAGGTAAGCAAAAGTTTTGGGGAAAAAAAAAAATTTAGCTTTGTGCCCAAATTGCTTTCATCACTGGGATGAAACGCTTTCACCACCGGGCTCTCCATCACAGGGATAAAAGCCATCCCTCCATCCCCGGGAGGAGCAGTTTGCTGTCAGTTCTCCGCGTTAGTTCTCAGCTAATGCCACGATTAACGCCGGCGCAGTTAGTGTTCCCGTCTTAATTAGCGAGGCTGACGGTGTAAGTATTGCTCTGGCTGGTGCAGGGAGGGACTGCGACTGTGCGAGGTTAAAAACAAAGAAGAGCGAGAAAAGCCAGTTTTCGCCTTATCTAAACAGAAAGCCGAACTCCGATCACGATCGTCTCGTCGTCTCCGCCCGACGCGGGAGCTCAGCTCCGGCAGGTCGGGCTTTGCTGGAGGGTTTGGCAGCGGCCGCACGTGCTGGGGCGGGAGGACGCGGCTCGGCTTTGCCGGCACAGCCCAGAGCAGCAACTGGTCGATGAATTTATAATCCGCATTTTCTTTTTTTTTTCCTCTTCTCCTTTTTTTTCTTTTTGTTCTCCAATTATAGGGGTGGAACACAAGGCCCACTTCGCTGGGCGCTGTCCTGTCAGGGACAGGGTGGGGAACCGAGCCCGACGGCGCGATGCTCGGCACGGACGCAGGCACGAGCGGCGTGTGTAAACAGTAATGAGAAAGCTTTGATAATAACAACAAAAAAAATAATAATTAAAAATAAAAGGCCCTTTAACAGGCCAAAGAGAGGGAGCACACCCGTACTGGAGTGAAAAATTACCCCCTTCCTTGCAAAAAAAATAATAATCATCCCTAACCAGAAGGAAGAAACTAGGTACATTCTTTCTCTCGATGGGATACCCCGAAGGTCTCCAGGATTTCTCCACCTGAAAAGTGCATCCCGGTGCCGGCGCGGTGCCCATCAGAGCGGCGTGTACTGGTTGTCGATGGCACGGACGTGGCCTCGACCCAGCGCCTCCGCCTCGTAGTCCGAATCGCGGTGCCGGGGGCCGGGGGCCGGGGCTGCCCTGCTNAGAAAGAGAGAGAAATGGCCGGTGGGTGGGATGCTCCTGCCCTGTGACCCCTCCTGTGGGTACTGGGGTGCAGGGTGCACCCTGTGCCCACCCTACCCGCAGCGGGGAGAGGACAGTGGTTTGGGGAAGCTTCTGCTTTCTCAAAAGAGGAAGCCTGGAGCTTGGGAGTCACCTTTTGTGCCACCGCACGGATGCTTCCTCTTCTCCCCCTCCCCCCCGCCACGTGTGGCCAAAGGGCCCCGTTCTGCCCATCCCAGAAGCACCCACATCCATCCTGGGGTCCCTCCTGCTGGGACAGGGCCACCCCCACGGGAACATCCCCATCTGTCCGTGCTCACGTACCTTGCGACTGGGGCAGGACGACAACGTAGCTGGACAGACGGACGTCGCAGGCGGTGCCGCACTCCAGCGGGATGGGGTAGCGATGGAAGTGGTGCAGCATCTCCACGATGGAGGAGAAGCGGAGGTGTTGGACGCGACACTGGCCCCGCTCCGTCAGCGCCAGCCGCAGGTGCTGCGGGGAGGAGCATGGACTTGTTACCCTTCCACCGGCTCCCATGCTGGAGGAGATGACGGAGGGAAACAGGGATACTGGGGGTCGGGGAGAGGGGGACGAACAGCCTCAGCATGATGGGCTGCCTCCCCAGCCTGTGGTGCCCCGATAGCTGCAGGGTTTTTGTCCCACCAGGCACAGCCATGGGGCCACCAGCCCTCTGTGAGCATCGGGGCAGTGACCAGACAAGGAGAGCATCTCCTCAGGGTGGGACAGGGACCATACTGAGGCTGCCCAAGGGGCTCTTGTGAGATTTTTTTTTTTTTTTTTTCCCCCCACTCCGCCCCAGCCCCTCTCCTGCCCGTACCTTGGCTCTGCCCTGGAAGTTGAAGGTGAGCACGTACTCGCCGCGCCGCGTCTCACTCTGCCGCACCAGGAAGACGCCGTGGCCCTCCAGCCCCCCAAGTTGCACCAGCTGAGCCGCCTTCACGCGGGAGATGGGCCCGTGGAACCAGGGGCAGGAGGAAAGGAACTGCTCCATCTTCGGCCCTGCCGCCTCCCCCGGGCCCCCAGGCGTCTCCCCTGCCAGGGCACAGGGGATGAGCATCCCAGGGATGCGGGTACCCCTGCCCATCACCCCTGTCCCCCTTCTCCTCTGGCTCTGCCCCACCATTTGGGGATGCCCAACTAGCCATGGCAGAGACACCCCCCGCCCCACTCCAGCAAGAGACGTCCCCAGCACCTCTGCCCTGTCCCCAGGGTTTCCTAGGAATCCCTGCTGCTCACCATGGCTGAGGGTGCCAGTGCTGATGCCAGGGCTGGTGGCCACTGGGTCTGGGTGCCGGCAAGCCAGGAGCTCAGGGTCACCCACATCAGACCTGCCGGGGACAGGAGAAACCAAGCTGAGAATCAACGGTGAGGGATGGGAACAATGCTGGGGTGGGGGGCACACACACAGAACGGCCGTCCCCATTCCCAGGTTTGGGGACACCCTCCAGGCACTCACCCCCTGCGTGCACAATCCCGGATCTCGGCCGTCCAAGAGTTGAGCTGCTGCTCATCTCCCACCTCGAACACGATGTCGGTGGCGTTGGTGACCTGGGGGACATTGGAGAGGGACACGGTGGCTTTAGAGAGAGAAACGTGCATCCCCCTCCACCCCACCCGCGCTTGGGCGTGAACCCTGACCCCAGTCAGGGCAGAACATCCCCCACCCCACACACCACATCCCCCCCCGTGCACCCCCTTCCCTAGCTGGGAAGAGGAACCGAAATTTGGCACAGGAGCTTTTGGCAGCCACGTGCATTCCGGAGGGTGGGAAAGGCCTCGGAGCCAGCTGTGGAACCCCTCGGCCAGGCCCTACCTTGAGGACGAAGGTGTGGAGGTTATCGGGCATCTCGAGGCGCGTGCACCTCCGCACCTCCTGGACGGCGGAGCAGACGGCGTGGAGCTTCGGCTTGGAGCCCTGTGGAGGGGAGCGCCGCGGCTGAGCTGAGCCCCAACACCCCCGCACCCTGAAAAGCCGCCCCACGTCCTGCTGCTCTGCCAGGATGGGGGCTGGAGCCTGCTGGGAGCCACCCAAGGCATGGAAATACCCGACTCTGCAGGGAAATACCCACTCCCACCCCAGTAAGGAAATACCCCACGTGGCAAAGAAACACCCTGCACAGCACTGCCTGGCTGCTGTCGGGGCATCCCAGAGGGGCTGAGCGATGCCTGGAGTAGGGACCCATCCCAGTGACCCCCCCACCAGGACCCATCAGCAGAGGGATGGGTGTGGGAGAAGGGAGTTCTCAGCACGGCAATGCGTGCCCCGGTGGGGAAACCGGGATGCAGGTTATGGGTGCGGGACCAGCACCGCGCTCAGGGCTGCCGTGCCCAGAGCTCCCCGCAGCCGCCCGGCTGGTTCGGTGCTGACACAGGCACATGACAAAATGCTGAGCAAACACTTCCAGAAAAGCTAATAATACCCCTCCCGGGAGCTTTCGGTTCCTCTGCCGCCCAGAGCAACCCCCCCCTGCAGCGGCGAGGGAGCCGCTGACCGCTGCGAGGCCACGGCACCCACCCAGATGCTGCAGGGACCCGGCTGTATCCAGGGTGCCAGGGACCCTCCTGGGTGCGAAATGGCCCTGCGGAAGCCTTGCGCCGGTGCTGGGTGCTCATCCTCATTGCCAGAGCCGAGCATGCGGCTCGCTGCGCACCAGGTGAGGGACGGTACGTGCCGGTCACACTCAACCCGGTGACAAAATTTTGGCTGGCTGTGATCGACGCAGCTGCTTCAGCACCCCACGGGCTGCACCTTGTGCCAGTTCCGGTGGTTATCGCCGCTATACGGCCAAGGGTGCCGAGCTGTGGGCACTTCACTGCGCGGCACCGCTCGCCAACCAAAGCACATTAATTACCCTGCGAGCTCATGATGCTCTGGGCAAAGCCACCCCTGTCACGTCCCCAACCAGCTGCACGACCCCAAAGTGGCGGGGGCGGGTCCCCACAGGGAACTCGGCAACCTGGCACTCTCCGCGGTCA
This sequence comes from Baryphthengus martii, assembly GCA_013396935.1. Classification (NCBI taxonomy): domain Eukaryota; kingdom Metazoa; phylum Chordata; class Aves; order Coraciiformes; family Momotidae; genus Baryphthengus; species Baryphthengus martii. Next base: position 61,146 of record VWZK01000511.1, read on the forward strand.
CTCAACTAAACCATGTTTGGTTGTTTCATTTTTTTCTTTTCTTTTCCATCCCCCTCTTCTTCCTCCCTCCCTCGACACTCTCGCCCGAGGACTCGGTGTACTCTGGGGCCGGAAACGCAGCGTGAGAGGGATCAGCCCTTATCAGCGCCGAGTTGCGCCGAAAAGAAAGTTCTTAGAAGTCACTCAGCCAACGGCACCGCGCAACGGGGTTGGCTCTACCGCGGCACCCCCCTCCAGCCCCGCCGGCGACACTGATTGCAGCTGCAGCTCTGCAATCACTGTCGCCGACCGGGGACACCGCCAACCACCGCGGTGTCACCGATGATTTATCTGTATGCTGAAGGACATTTTTTTTTTTTTTTCCCCCCCAATCCTTGGAAGAGAACCGTGTCCTGTGTAAAGTCCTGCAGGGAGAAAGTGAAAGGCTTTGCCCAGCCTGGCTGCTATCCCACACGTGGGTTGTGACGCCCGGCACGTCGCCGAGCTTACCGGCGTGGCTGGTTTTATCGGCCGGTTGAGGCTGGGGGGAGGGTCAGCCTCCCGTTTTCCTAGGAAGCGAGAAATTCCAGGAAAAGGGAGTTCGGCGAAACCCCCCTGCGTCCGGGAGAGCGCAGACGGGGAGCGTGAAGGGAGAAGGAAATGATGCAGCAGAGAGATACGGCGCCCGAAAAACCAGTCTGGCTTCGGAGAAGTGCCTACCGCAGGCACGGTGCCCCCGCCCCCCCATGAGCCGCCGCACCTCACCACAAGATGCCCTGCTCGATGGCGACCAGTACTGAGAAAGGCATTTCTCGGTAACCAAAACTGCACACTCAACACAGCGCGTGGTCGCCCAGCACCCAACGGGCTCCTTCTCGGTAAGAGAGGTGCCACAGCAGCGTCGTGGCGCTGGGTACCCTCCCCCTGTTGCTGGCATAGCTTGGGATGCTCAGGATATTGCCCCGGCTCAGCCCCCAGCCCAACCAGCATCATCTCCCAGCCCAGAGACTTCACCCCACTGCGCCACAAACGATGTTGTGCACGTGAGCACCCCTCCAAAATCACCCAGGGACGCAAAGTCCCCGGCTCCCTCATTGTGCCAGCGCTGTGGCAGCCCCAGTCCCGACACGCAGCACACAGAACTGGCCGTGTCAGGGTGTGCCACAGATGATCTCCAGCTCACAGGGCTGACAGCAGCAAGATTTGGCCCGGTTTCCCCAGCTTCCCTCTCCCTGCAGGGGCTGACAGCAGCTGGGTGCTGCTGGGGACACTGGGCCATCGATGGGGACAACAGTCCCATTTACTGGGGATGGAGGAGCTACACCAGCTCTCAGCACCTACTTAAATCTAGTGCTCGAGAGCAGTGGCCTCCCACCCACAGACTGCCGGCCCCCAGCCTTTGCAATTTTGTCCTTTGCTGGGAATTTTTCTAGAGTTTAAAAACACAAAGCTTCAGCCAGGCCGGAGCTGTCCCCCGTGTCAGGGGACATGAGGCAACTGGAAGATGGAGGAAAACATCCCCAGGGTGAAACTCCTCCCTCCTCCCTTCTCCGAGCATCCCACCAGAGCCCAAGGCTCAACCACTGTCACCCTACTGTCTCATGACAGCTGGGGGATCCCCACGGGGTGACACAAGGAGCACTGGTGGCAGCACGGGGAGGACTAGCACAGGCAGAACCAGCACGGCACCGGGAGGACCAGCACGGCCTCTGTGGCCACCACGCACCTGGGGAGGTCGGGAGAAAGTGGTGTCTACCGGCATCTGCCAAACATAAGAAGGCGAGCGACGCCAGCTCGACGCTGTGGTCGTGCCGGGAGCACGAGCTGAAGGTCAGGCCAAGGTCACAGCCGCGTTCGGGCGTTGCAGGAGAGGAGCCGCTGCGCTTCCGCCTTGCAAAGCCCTGGTAACGGCCCTCGCCGCAGCTCCTGTGCCCGCCACTTTCTTCACTCCCCTTGTTTACGCCAGGCCGGTGAGCTGCCCGCGCCGCCGGCACCCTTCGCGGTGATCCTCCCTCCCTCCCTCCGGCAGCCTTCGCATCGCATCTTTCCGCTCGCCTTTTGTGCTTTCACGTGCGAGCGGCAGTGAGGAAACCACGGCCCAGGAGGGCGGGCTCGGCACGGCGGGTCTCCCCTGCACCTCTCCAACACAGGTGTTTTGGTTTTATCTTGTTTGGTTGGAAGCAGAACTTCTTCCCACCCACCCAAAGCTCTTGCCGCGATGCTCCAAGCCGCTGCCGTAAAGAGCGGGACCTGCACGGGTGCAAAGGGGACACTGCAAATGTCGGGAAAGCTTTTTTGGCCGGGGGGAAGAGGGAGGCAGCTTTCCAAGAACGACCGGCACCAGCGCTGCCCACCCCCCACCCAGCCACTCCCAGGCTCAGTCGATTTCTGTCGGGTTCCCAAAACGCTGCCACCGCCCACAAGGCTGGTTTGCATGAGGCAGAGATTGAGCCACCCCCGTTTCCCAGTGGATTTGGCCAGGGCCCAGTAGCCTGCTGGCAAAGGTGGCGGTGGCACGGGGATGACAGCGGTGGCACAGGGATGATGGCAGTCGCAAGGTGATGAGGGTGGTGACACAGCGATGATGACGGTGGCATGGTGATGACGGCAGTGGCTCGGTGATGATGGTGGCAGTGGCACAGTGATGACAGCAGTGGTATTGCGATGACGGTAGCGACACGGTGATGACGGCGGCAAAGCTGTCCGGCCGAGACCGTGCGGAGCAGAGAGCGAATCCTTCGAGAGCGGCGGGCGCTGCCACTGGCCCCTCCATGCACCGGGGATTTCCCCGCGCCGGTTCTTTCGCTTCCACTCTGAGTCACGGCCGCAGGAGGCGAGGAAGCGCCGCGAGCCCTCGTGCAAAATCCCCGACGGAGACGGGTGAGATTTGGTGCTTCTTGTAAATCACAGAGCCTGCCCCTGATGCAAGGCACAAAGCTCAGCCGGGGCTGCAGAGCTCCGGGGCATGGCTCAGCCCTGCCAGGCTGCCGGTGGACAGACGGATGGGCATCGAGAGCTGCAGGGGTGTGAGCGCCAGGTTGTACCAGCAGAAAACCACAGCCCACAGCCACGGCCCCGGGGAGTTTGGTGGAGTTTCCCAAGAGCTCGGAGCCGAGCGGCCCTGTCCCAGGGGAATGCCGGGCAAACCGCAGGGGAAACACGGCCCGGTGCCCCAGCGCAGAGCAGCAGGGTTGCAACCAGGGGGTCCTGTAGGGCTGGGGAGGGTACTAAAGGTCGTTCTGGAGGGTGCAAGGTGTCTGCTGCACTGGCAACTGCCTGCAGGGATTTGGGCTCCAGCTGATCCCAGGGTTTATGCCTGGGGATCTGGCCTGCCCAGATAATCCCAGTGTCTGTCCTGGAGACTTTTTACTGTGGTTAAACCCAACACTCGTCCTTGAGGACTTTGCACCATAGATAATGCCAATATGTGTCCTCAGGTGTTTGCACCACATTGTTCATCCTTGGGGACCTGCACCACGGCTCCTCCCAGCACTCAGCCTCAGGGGTTTGCAGTATGGCTAATCGCAGTCTCTGTCCTCCAGCGGCTAATCCCAGTGTTCCAGGGGGATTGGTACCACAGTGAATCCCAATGCTCCTTCTCAGGTGTTTGCACCATGGCTGATCCCAGGGGAAAGGGTTCACTGCACGTGGAAGCTGTTGACTCTGAAACCTACTGACAGCAGCAGTGAGTGCCATCATCGGGTTCTCTCTTCTGAGCTTGGGGAACTGGAGGTAGGAGGTTAAGCAGAGAAACACGAGAGGTGATCCCCGTGTGGGCTGCTGTGCGAGCTTGAGCCCCCAAGACCCTGGCCACCACCTCCTCCAAAAACCCCTCTCTGCCCACCACAAACCTTGGCCAGCATCTGAGACACTAACACCAGAGGAACACAAGAGTTTCCAAGATATCTCATCTCCCAGCAGCCCCAAAGCCCACCGCAGGGGACAGAGCCGTCCCCGAGAGGACCAGGCTCGGCCGTGACAAGAGGCACCGTTGTACAGTCCTGAAGCGCTGGCTCAGGGGCAGCCGGGGCACAAAGCACCTTCTGTTCCCATCCCGAGCGGCTGCCGAGCGCCAGCGATGTGAGAAAACACAGCCCAGACCCACACCGAGCCCCTCTTTCTTATTAAATTAAACCCGGGGTGGTGTTTTGCAGCATTTACCGCCGGGTAAATCCGCACCCACAGGGAGGGATTTGGGGGGGATCCGGTTGGAACCCCTCACCCCATCCTCAGGGCTGCTCGTCCCTCTTTGTGCATTGAAAAACCGCCACCAAACGAGGCAGCGGCCACCGGCTCCACGAATGAGTCAACGGTCCCTCCCTAAAACCCCGCAAAACACCCCAAAACCGGCGAGTCCAGCAGCTCACGTTCACCGCAGAGTTGAGGAAGACGGGGGCTATAAACAGGATCTGTAAACAGGTGCCGTGCGCCAGCCCCTTCATCTTCTTTTATTTATTTTAAGCCAAAGTTGCTTCCAGCGTGGGCCGCTTTAATAATTTCCTGGAATAAATAACGAGCACAGAAAGTAAACAAGGTGTCTGCGTGCGAGAGGGAGCCGGCTGCAGCCAGGGCCTGAGTCATCCCAAAGCCCAGCTCCGGAGGGCTGGGGGCTGGGGGATGTCCACCACCCACCCCGCAGGGTCCCCACCATCCCCAGGATGTTGCATCCCTCAGAGGTTTTGCATCACCCAAGAGGTTTCGCATCACCCGAAGAGCTTCAAGAGCCCAAGTGGGAGCATCTGAACCCCCCAGGAGGGTCTTTCGGTCCCCAGGCAGGATCTACCCCCTTGCCTTGCCTGGGTGAAGGAAGCAAACATTGCCCAAAATGCTTTGGTTTTAACATAATCTCAAGACGAGGTTGAACATCACGAAGCCCATCGAGGGCATTGTTTGGAGCTGGGATGAACCTGAGCCTCCGTCGCTGGGATGAATCCTTCCTGACCCCGTGCTGCCTGCGCAGGCTCTCATAAATATTTACCTTTGAAAGCAGCAGCGTTCAGCCTCGGAACAACCACATCCTGGGCCGTAAAAAGAAAAGAGAAAAAAAAAAAAAAAGGACACATCCACCCAAAAAACACTGCTGGGCATCTCACACCAGCTGGGAGGGCTGAGCGGGACCCAGCACCTTCCTACACCCACTGCCACCCCTTGGCCTCTTTGATCCCCGGCTGTGGTAAGCTCAGGGGGAAGAGACATGGCCCTTAAGCACTTTTCCAGTCCTTTTTCATGTGATTCTCTTAGTATCATCATTTTTCGCTCACTTCTCAGCATCCGTGTAAGAGAGACGGCCCTGACCGCGAGCAGCCACGTGCTGGCAAGTGGTGAAGCTCCACCACCCTGAGCAGAGGGGTCACACTGAGGGGGTAACCCCCTCCACACACCAGAAACAGCAGGGTGGATTTTAAAAGATGAGGTTAAAAAGAAAGGAAACCATCCCTGCTCCTCTCCTGCAAACCCCAACAACCCCAGCACCCGAGGAAGCGGCAGGTTGGGGCTCCATCCTGCGCCCTTCCCCATCCAACTCAACAAGCCCTGGCGAGCTCCATCCCAGCAACACAGTTTCCAAAATAAGAAACTCTGCTCTTCAGCAATTAACGCTGGGGCTGCGGTTACGCTGCTAAAAGTGTTTTTTCCGTGCATGACCAAGGATGGAAAAAGTTGTGGTTAATAAATGACAAATAACCTTTTGTCTCATCGCCCTCCCCCTGCGCGCCCTCGCCCTGCGATACCAAAAAAAAAAAAAAAAAGAGGGGAAAAAAAAAAAAGATACTGAAAAAATCACCACCAAAAATCTCAAAAAGCCAAAAGGACGCCCAGCCCCAGGCGCCTTCGAAGAACAGCGAGCGGCACAGCACCGAAAGCGAAGCGGGGAGGGGACGTGTCGGTGAAAGTCTGCAGGCGGGTTTCGGTGCAGCTCCGGGTGCCTTTGGGTGCAGTTTTGCCTCTCCTGAGGGAATCGCGGTGCACCCAAAACCCCCCTCGGCTCTTAACCCCATGGCAGGTTTCCCAGCTGCTGCTCTGGGGATGCCAGGAGAAGGAAGCAGTCCCTGGGGGTGCAGAGAGAGGGATGTTAGGAGAGGGATGTGGTCCCTGAAGATGTCGAGAGAAGGATGTCAGAAGAGGGATGAGGTCCCTGGAGATGCCTGGGGAGGGATGTCATCTCCAGGGGTGCAGGGAGAGGATGCAGCCCCTGGAGACGTCAAGGGAAGGTTGTCAGGAGAGGGATGTGATCCCTGGAGATGCCGGGAGAGGGATGCAGCTCTCCGACCACGTGCTGTCCAGCTGCCAAGGGCCAATGCAACAGGGTCACTCTTGGCTGGAGGATCAAGGCAACAGCAACCCCCTCAACCCCAGCCTGGGATTGTTTAACGTTCTTATTCCAACAAAGAGAAAATAACAGGCAGCGCGAGCCAGCTCGCCCCTGGGCGAACCACGGGGACGAGGGCAGGAGCAGACGTGGTCCAGCCCACTCCGGCTCACAGGATGGAGGACATCAAATGGGATCCAGATTGACACAGACACGCTTTTCCTCGGGGCCAGGGCGGTGACGGGACACTGAGATGCTTCCCATCATCGGCAAATCCCTTCTTGTGGGGCACTTGTTGCCTGTGAGCTCCGGACCCTCTGGGGTTTGCCAGAGTCCTGCTTGGAAAAGACCATTTTGCAGCTGTTTTTTCAGGAAGCGAGGAAGGAAGGAGCTCACAGGGCGGCGACGAGGGCATTGGCGCATCCAACTTGGCGCATTCAGTTTTTAAACACGATTCTAAAGCCACTAAGAAGAAGAAACATACTTTGGATTGGACTTCCCAAAATATGGCTTCTCCATCCCTTTGGGCAGGAACCAGCAGCAGCTCCCCCTCCACCACTGCCTCTTCATATATCCTCAGCTGAGTCGCTTAAAGCCACGTCTGAACAGCCTCAACGGCTCCTGGAGGTACAAAGCAGCTCCATGAGGAGCTGGGATGGGGATCCAGGATGTCCCCCACCTCATGCCTGGCCGGCTGCCGCGCGGAGCCCCGGGCGCTGGAAATCGGAGCCCGGCAGCGCAGGACCTGCTTGCTCAGGAGGTGGCAGTTCTCAGAAACCAGCTTCAGGTGAAAGGAAGGGGGAAAAAAGAAAGTAACAAAAAAAAAAAAAAAAAAAGAAAATTAAAAAAGATAAAAAAAAAAGGAAGTCAAAGCAGTCTCACGCTGAGCAGAGATAAAAATACTGCTCCTCCTGCGGCCACGGCTGAAGACGTACGAGCCATGAGAGAGGCACCGCGGGTTTTCTCCGGAAGGAGTCTTCCCGGCTTGTCTCGGCATGCCATCAATTTACGGGATGCACTGGATTTCATTAAAACGCCATAAAGAAACCAGCGCAAATGCAAATCCCATTTCCCTTCCCCTTCCTGTAAAAACATCTGGTCAACAGAAACGGCTCAGGACGTTTCCGTTGCAAATCACGGTTTTCACCGGAGTTCAGGACTCGGCCATATAAAAGGCACTGGGGGATGATGCAGCCCCCACCCCCTTCCTCCCCTCACCAAGGCCGCCCTAAAACACTAGCAAACGAGTTTTGCCAGCTTTGGTTTCAATTTATGAAGGTGGAGAGGCCTCAGAGCTCCCCGATCCTACAAGTTAAATGAGAATAAATGGGGTGCAACAGGAGAAAGCCCTTAGTGCCTCCACGGAGAGCAGGGAGGACTGGTGAGCATTGCCATCACATTAGACATCAGAGAATCCACCTGTGCTGCGCACCTAGGACCGTTCCCAGGGTTTCACTGGTTTCCCTGCGCTTACGTAGACACACCAGCATTATAGGTACCCCAGCAGCCCCCCGCACATTGGGACAGTCCTGCTGGTGCTGGGTCCGGCCCCAGCAGCCTCGTGCCGTGGAACACCATCACCTCACCCCGGCCCCGGCCGGTGGCCCAGCATCCTCGCTCCCCTCCTCTCCCCAGCGCACCAGCACCCTCCAGCACATCCCCAGGGTGGGGGTCTGGGTGCCTCTGGCTCTGCACCACGCACCCTGAGCCCATCAGCAACCCGCACCCAGCACAGCTCCAGATCCAGTCATTTCCAAACCTCTCCTTTGTAACATCAGTTTTCCAGCGCTCAAGGAGGGAAGGAGCGATGCCAAAACCAACCCAGCAGCAGCCACAAGCATGGGAAGCCCCATCTCATCCAGCTAAAGCTCCCACGAGACCGGCACATCCCTGGGGAAGGGGATGCCCACGCTGGGCAGTGCCACAGGGACCACCGGCGGCTCTGGCACGGTGCGGCTCGCATGGCACAGCTTGGCCCCGTCGGCACTCGCGCCTTCACCACCCAAGCAGTAAATGGGATTAGGGCTCTTCAAAGTGCCCTGCTGCCTTTGATGCCGGGCACGTTACGGGATTAGGCTGAGAGGCCCCGTTGGAGGACACACCAGGGCAGAAAAATAAGATAAAAACTGCCAGAAGTGGAGCGATGGAGCAGCGGCTGAGCTGCGACAGGACACATGTGGGGCCACCCGCTTTTCCCCATGGATCCTGCGCTTCCAAGGTCATTGCAAGGTGCTGAACGGATGGAGGATGGAGGGGCGGGTGCTCCCCACAGCCTACCCTGGGGAGTTATTGGTTATTCAGTTATTTTGAAGAAAATCAAACACACACACACCCCCCATCAAGCTGTTCTGTTTCCACTGCTCTGGGGTTTACCTCCTTGCTGGGTTTGGGGAGTAGGACCCACCAGCACCACACAGCATTTTCCACCACCCCCAGAATTCAACCAGAGTTACTGGGAAAGCAGCTGGATCAATTCTGCTGTAAACGAGACAGGATCTGGCCCCGGCCCAGTTAATTAGAAAGGAAGGACCCGCCCTGAGAATATTTGCACAGGAAGCAATTTAATCTGGAGACTCGCGGAATCCAGCGAGGAACATCCCGCCCTCCTTCCGCAGATCTGGCTGCAAAACCCCCGGGCAGGGGGTCCTGGGGGGATCGCAGAGTCCTCGGCCTCGCAGTGACTGGGATTTGCCGGGAAATCTCTGCGGGATGGGGATTTGTTGCAAACCACAAGGAATGACACTGCAGAGCGCCGGGCGCATTTGCCAAAGGGCTCGTTTTAAACGCCTCCCGCTCACGGGTCAACACCGGGCAAAGGCTGCGGGGAGAGGAACAATGTGCTGTGTGCTGGGCTGGCTTCCCAACAGGAGGGAGGGGGAGAAAAAAAAAAAAAAGAAAGAAAAAAAAAAGGGGGGTAGGAGGAAGTCTTTGGGGAAACAGGTTTAGCAGAACCGAGGGCTCAGCTCTGCCTCATCAGATCACCAGGGATTTGACCTGGTGTGGAGGTGGCCAAACCCATCGTGATCGTAATGAGTATGGAGAAAAAAAAAAAAAAATTAAGGTGCAGGAGGTTGGTGCCTGGGTGGTGGTGGTGGATGGAGGCACAGAGGGGTGTGCTTGGTCCTGACTACCCAAGCCCCCTCTGCCAGGAAGCAAATCCCCCTGCCCCCAGGAGGGCATCCCCTCGCTTTGCTTTCATTTTTGTCTCCTGCATAATGCCACGAGCAAGTCCGGGCAATAGCCACCGAGGATGAGGAGGAGCAAAGCTGGCAGAAAATTTGGCAGCAGTGCCTGAAACAGCCCCAGTTCAATTCCTCCTCCCCCTCCAGCCAGGCCGTTCCCTGTGGCAGGGTCCAACATGCCCAGCTCCACCTGGGTGATGGGGGCCGAGGCCACACCAGCACCCAGGGGTGCTGCCCAGCTGCTGTGAGCACCCTCCGAAAGCTCCAGAGTGATGCTGTTAGGAGCCAGACCTGGCTCTGGGATAGGGACACAGCTCCCATGAGGACAAATACTCAAAGCCCCTGACCTGATGGTGCAAACCCAGCTTTTACGTTCAAGTTGCACCATTTTGGAGTTGTTTCTTTAAACTAAATATTCATTATTTGGGTTATTTGTCAGAAACAGAAGGACCAGTGCCACGGCGAGCAGCAAATGCAGGGACAAGGTTCTACCCGAGGCTTCCTCCTTCTGAAGCACGAGTCAGTCAAAGTTAAACGAGCAGACACACACACAGACAGGAGGAAAAAAAAAAAAATAGGAAAAAGAAAGAAAACCCAGCCCATCAGGCCTCCGTAAAACCTGCCATGTGAAGGAACTGTCTTTTTAAAGATTAAACACCCCGGCTCCCCCCGCATCGCTTCCCGCTCACTCACATCCTGCATCATCTCCGCTCCAGCCGGCGTCTAAGCACCACGGGAGCTCCCCGGGGTAGCCAAGATCTGAATTTCTAGCCGCAAAAGTACTTACAAAAATAAAATTAAACTCCCTTAGTGATCCCATGGGGAGCAGAGGAAGGCACAGAGCCTAATTTCTGTGTTTCCCTTCCTTTCTCAATTTGCCCGGGCGAGCAGATGCCCCGGCTGCTGAAGCTACAGCACAGCAAGGACAGGATGAATTTGGAGTTCACCAGATCTGGTGACTTCCCATCTTGTTGGAACGGGTCTGTGGGGCTGGGACTGAGCAGGATGGAGGCCACCAGCCCCTATCCTCAGCTCCGCATCCAAGGGCAAAGCAGGCGCTCTGCTTCTAGCCAGAAAAGCCAAGTTTGGGGGCCCAGCAGGGAGAAATCACAGAATGGTAGGGGCTGGAAGGGACCTCTGGAGATCATCTTGTCCAAGCCCCTGCCAAGGCACGTTCATCTAGAGAAGGTCGCACACGTGTCCAGGTGGGTTTGGCATGTCTCCAGAGATGGAGACTCCATCACCACTCTGGGAAGCCTTCTCCAGTGTTTCGTGACCTTCCAAGTAAAGAAGATTCTCCTCAGGTTTTCCTTTTTACCTCCTCAAATGCAATTACATCTTGACCAGTCACAGTAATTAGCACACACAGTGCCTTCAGCATGTGGTCCCAGCATCTTTCATCCCCAAAACGTGAGCCAACAGCAGTGCCTCAGCTCTAATCCTCAGAGATCTTACATATAAGAAGGTGAAGCCTCATGTCTTGCGATCTTGGGATACACCGTGGCCCCACTCCTCCCTGAGGGACATGCCAACCACCCTGGCATTGTCCCCAACCCGCTACCGAGAGCCAAACAGCATCACCTGGTCGAAACAGGCAAGAGTTGGCCGGGTCCTTACCTTGGGTGGGTCGAAGAGCTCCAGCACGTACTCCTCGCCATCGGGTGTCCCCGCTCGCCGCAGCACAAGACGGCAGCGCTGCCAGCGTGTCCCACTGTCCAGGGACGTCTCATCCAGCAGCCCGTACTTGAGGACCCCCTCCTTGCGCACCTCAGGGGTCTGCTCCCGCGACAGCCCCCACGGCAGGATGCGCTTGCCCAGTCCCGGCTTGAGAGCCGCCTCTACCGCCGCCTCCCCGTCCCCGGCGAGGGCGTCCGAGGAACGGCGTCGGAAGAAGCTGCGCCAGCTCCTGCGCAGTTGGCTGAGGGAGAAGGGCCGTCGCGCCGGCCCCGCCAGCTCCTCCGAGCTCCAGGATTTGCGCAGCCCCGTCGGGGCGGCCTCAGGGGCTCGGCCGGGCTGCTCGGGCCGGGCTCCCGGCTCCGCCTCGGCTTTGGTGGCCACCGTGCCCACGGAGGCATCCACGTGCCGTCGGTGCGTCTCCCGGTAATCCCGCGCCGGGCCGGCGGGCAGGATGCGGAGCTGGTTCATGGCGAAGCCCTCCTTCACCTCGTGGCAGAAGTACTGCTGGAAGAGGTCGGTGAACTGCACCGAGAAGTTCTCGGCGGCCAGGAGGTCATGGTGCGGGTGTTCGGTGGCGAAGCGCAGGTAGTGTCGCGCCAGCTCCTTGGCGGTGCTGATGGCGTGCAGCTCGCAGAACTCATGCCAGCCCCGGGGATGCGCTGGCGTGCCGGCCGGCAGAGCGTGCCCATTCATTGCCGTGGCTCCAGCGAGGCGGCCGCGCTGCAAGACAGAGCACACCGGTGGCATCAGGGCGGCCCCGACACCCCAAAGCCTTCCCCCAAACCCGGCCAGCGCCGCTGCAGACGTGCACCCGCAGGGCAAGCGGCCTGGGGTGCGCTGTGGTTGAATTGACCCAGGGTGCACTGGGGTTAAACTGACCCCTGGTCAAATCTGCTTCATCCATCAGAGCGGGGCACAGAGACACGCTGCAGCTGGCGCGAGCAACCGCCCCGGCTCACCACTCGGCACCGGCGGTGGCCGTGCACTATGCCGCAGCACCTCAAATCCCCATCCCCACCTGGCAGGGCCGTGCCTCAGTTTCCCCACCTGCGAGGTGGGGTGCAGGCAGGTCCCAGAGCGGGGTGTCTGGGCAGCTTCCTGCCAGCACAGCTGCCGGCAGCTGCCTGCAGCCCCTCAGGGACGCCTGGCCGGGCCGCATCCGCTCTCCTCCTGCCAAGGCTTCGCAGCACCGATGGGTTTCCCTCCAGGGACTTATTTCAATGGAGCTGATAAAACTGGAGCGGGGGCGGGAGAGGAGGAAACGACATGAAAAGCTGCAGAAATCCAGCAACAGAGCTGCCTCCCCCGCCAGATCGACCCAGCTCCACTGGCCTGGGAAGACGCAGCCGCGCCACCAGCACAGCCAGGAGTGTCCCTGGGACGATGCTCTGCTGTCTGTAGGACCAAGGGGTCGTCGGGCTCCAGCAAACGAACCCATAGACAGTCATAAAATAGAAGCATAGATTCATTAGGGTTGGAAGAGACCTTTCAGATCAAGTCCAAGCGTTGCCCCATCCCTGCCAGGGCACCACTGAGCCGTGTCCCTCAGCACCACATCTCCACGCCTTGGAAACCCCTCCAGGGAGCAGGGGGACTCCAGCCCTGCCCTGGGCAGCCTGGGACACGCCTGGACAACCCTTTCCAGGAAGAAATTGTTCCTCAAGTCCAATCTAAACCTCCCCTGCTGCAACTTGAGGCACTTCCTCTTGTCCTGTCACTTGTTCCTTGGGAAAAGAGCCTGACCCCCCTGGCTCCAACCTCCTGTCAGGGAATTGTCAAGAGCCAGGTGGTCTCCCCTGAGCAGATTTTGCTGCGAGGCCAATCTGACGGCACCCATGGCGGACGTGCAGCCGCTCCAGCGAGCCCGGCAGCGGCATTCCCCACGGCCTGCCCGGCTGTGCCACGCTGCTTACCACTGAACCTCGTGCTCGCCCGCCGCACTTATCGGAGCCATGCACTCCGCTCGGGCAGGAAACATCGGCCAACCCGCCCGGATCCTGCACGGGCACCGCCTCCTCCTCAAAACTCTGGCCACCCGGTAGTAGCACCCCAGCTGCTGAGAGGGGAGGAAAAGTGATTATATTTGTTGGGGAGAGGAAAAAAATTTTAAAAACCCAAACAACCAACACAACAAAACCAATCGAGGCGCCGGGAGGAAGCGAGCGGGGCGATGCGGAGCGCGCCGGCACGGCGGATCTTGCTTGCAGCCGGGGCGGCGATAACGCCGGGAAGCGGACCTCTATCTCTGCCCACCCGTCGCCCTTCCCAGCACGTCCCGTGAAGTTTCTAGGCGAGGGGAGATNGGCCCCCGCATACGGCCGTCTATCAGCACCGCCAGCCTGACGATGACTCAGCATACTCCGGCTGAGCTCCCGCTTCCTCCTTGCGCCCGGGAATCGCCGCCGGCACGCTCGGCGGGACGTTCCCCCAAAACGCAGAGGGAAGGAGGATGTCCACACGGATGGCCCCCAAGGCTGGCAGGAGATTCCCAGGACTTGGAATTCACCTTCCAAGTTTTCAGGCTCACTTCACACCAACTTCAGGAGAGGTTTGCAGCGCGGGAAAAGCCGGGCTTCGCCTGCGCCACGCGGCGGGAAGCAGCCAAAGGCCATCTCCGCTACCAACGTGATTTTTCCAACCGGCAGGACAACAGGAAATAAACCCCAGAGCTTCCTCCTGCCAGCACCAACTGCAACGAAGCCTTCCCTGCTCCTGTCCGGCACGCTTCCCATGTGGAAATGGCTATCCCAGCTGGATCCACGCTTGAGCTACCGCCTCCCGTTCCTCCACCTGGCCCCAATTTTTGGCAGGGATGTGCCACAGGGATGCAAGTGTCTGTTGCTGGGTGGGCTTCTCCCTGCTCCAGGCTGCCGTGCTCCATGATACTGGAATTCAGCATCTGGTGGCTTTAAGGTAGACATTACATCCACACCCCTTATATCCCATACATTCCTACAAGGCACTCCTGACCATCCTGCTGGTCAGCGCTCAGCCAAAGGACTTGTCTCAATGGCTAATTGATTTCATTTCGCACCAAACAGAGAATTCAGCCCGCCCTTGGATACATCGTGGACTGGTTGGTAGGGACTTGGGGGCTAACGTCCATCCTTGCTGCTGGAGGAACTGTACATCATCCAGCCCACTCCATCTTGGGGTTGATTTAGGGTGCTGGGGTTGATTTAGGATGCTGGGGTTGATTTAGGATGCTCGGGCGGGAGCTGGAGGAAGAACAGGATGGGATGGACCGGCTGTGGGCTGGCTTTGATGCGGGCTGGGGTGGCGAGCCCCGGCTTGTGCAGGATCCAGCCCTGCAGCCCAGCCGCCCCCGGGCACATCTCATTAAACTCTTGCCCAACTTGGTGAGTGTCACTGAGGCACCGGCTGGGACGGTAACCCATGGGTTGGATCCGGCGATGGGTTATTTGTGGTAGCCAATATCCCAGTAAATGCATCTGTTGTTTAACTGCAGCCAGAGGACGTGGCACACTGAGCAGCGCCGGGGCAATGCCAGGACCCAGCACCGCAGCTTTGCAACCTGCTCCTGAAGGATGATGCCACCCACTCCAGCTTGGAGCCAGCCTTATCATGGAGAGGTTGCAGGATCTGGCCTTGCCACGGAGGGGCCGCAGGATCCATCCCGCCACCTTCCCACCGCAGAACAGCCAGGAAAAGGGCTGCGGCTCCATGGGACGGGCACCTTCCAGTACCTAGCGCTGCAAATCCGGCCTCGAAGGGAAACGCCACGGAGCAGAGACCGTGCGGGAATTTGATTGATGTGCCGGCTCTCCCAGAAACAACTGTTCCCCAACTGGATGAAAAAGCAGCCGGTGGCAATCTCAGCTCCCTTTTATAACCACGAGGCTATTCAAAAACCCACCCCAAGGACTATTTTCAGGAGGGAGCGAAGAGAGAGGCTGGGAGACACCCTTGTCAGCCCCACAGCTCCCCGCTTCCCGAGTGGCAGGAATACAAAGTTCCCACAATCCCAAGAGCGGGAACATTGTTCCTTCCCAGGATGTCCTCCATGAAAAGAGCTATTCTGAGCCGGCAGCAGCCTTTCTTGGCATGGCCTCGCAGCCCGCGCCGAGGCAGCTATAAAAGGCTGGGTTACAATGAACGGCACTTTTCAATGGGAGAGCATCCGGTGCGAGGGGCTCGGCGGGATGCGGGTCCCCAGGGGGTCCAGTCCGCCAAGGGTGGTGGGCTTGCAGGAGCTGGGCGGTGCAGAGTATCGCCCCAGGACGGTGCTGGGTGCTCTGCATCCCGATCCTCCAGGGATAGGGGCAGTGGATGCTAGAGGACCAGCTGGATGTGACCCCGAGTTGGGAGCGCAGACGGGGACAAGCAGAACAGCCATTTGGGAGTGGGCAGGGAGATGCTCAGTGCTGTCCTGCTCTTCCCTCTGGAAGCATCCCCCTCACAGAGGTGTGGATTCTCTAGGGTTTTGTAGAGGGTGATGGCACAGCACCATCACTTCCTGCGCCCCACTGCCTGGCTCCACACAAGCTGGAGGACCATCGGGTGTCTCTGGACCTACCCTCTCTCTCCTTTGGCTGCACCAAACCAACAAATTAAAAAGCAACAGAGGAGCAAGTTGGAGAGATCCTCCCCGCACCGCACGCCCACACAGGCTCTGTATTCTTAGGAAATGGGGTTAAAAGCTGGGAAGTTCGGGGAGGCCGGTTTTGCCCTCCTAGCCCCACTTTCTCGCATCACAGGATGTACACACCCCTCTCATTTGACCCCCTGGCACTACACAACTTGCTATTTCAGAGGCCAAAGCTGGCCTCAATCTACAGCTCTGCGTGGGCTGATGGGGCCGATGTTACTGCTCTTTAAATCCAGGGGAAATCCACTCATTTGGCTTCTCCTGATAGCTCCACTGGGAGAGAGGGGATGGAGACAGTCCATCCTGAACCCATCTCGGGCCAAACGCAATCTCTACGCTGACTTGGCGGCAGAAGCTCATCGGGACACGCCTCTGTGGCCAGCCCAGCTCCTCAGAATCCCTCTGCCCGCACGCGATCACCCGAGTGCCCATCACCGTGGCGTCTGGCACCCTGCAGCCTGGTTTACACCACCGCGCTCTCCTTACACCCACTGCCTGTAGCAAAAAGGCTGGCAGCGGGGTGGCCTCTTTCGACAGGGTTTGTTTTGTCGCACGGAATGAACGGCTGCGGTGTAGGCGTGGGAGATGCCGGGCGCAGGGAGCTCTCCGGGGGGAACGGTTGGTTAAGGGTCCCCAGGGGGAGGCGGGGAGCAGTAGCTCAGCCCCTGTGCCAACCTGGCTCTCCCTCCCTCCCTGCCATAGCGGGCCCCCCAGGGCTGGATTTGGCCCTTCCTCCGAGCTGAGCCGTGGCAGCGCTGGCAGGACCGCAAACCCCGGCAGAGCCGAGCTCTTGCACTTTCACTTTGTCTCACCCGCTGGGATTTGTCCCGTCTTTGCAGCACTAGGCTCAGTCCCCAGCAGCCTCGCGGGCATGTGGGTGGGAAGGGTTTGCTCTGGGGGAGGAGGACGTAAGACCCCTCAAAAGCCACTGACATTTGCACTCGGATCTCTCCGGCGCGATACACGGCGCTGGCAGATCTGCTGCCCTGTGGGCTCCAGCGAAACCAAAACTGATCTTTTCAGAGGCAATAAATAAATCATGGAAAAGGAGAAAATAAAAGCAGTATCAGATGCGGGGGCAGGGGAACGCACTGGGTCAAGGCTCTTCCGCACTGAAATCAAGTTAAAAAGCAATCCGAGGCGTTGATCTGGTCCCAAACAAGTCAAAGTGAAACCTGCCAGTAATTTCATGGGCCTTTAAACTCCAATCCTGTAACTTGCCAGCAAAGCCCGACCTCAGATGGGGACGTGCAAGAGCCCACAGTGCCAGGTCTCCACATTGGCCACCTCTACTTCAGCTGCTTTTCCTACCTAAGCACAGCAACCCGAAAAGTCCCCAGGCCACCAGCCCACAACTTCAGCACATCTTGAATCAATTTGCAACAACAATATCAAAATTGCAGCTCAACAACTCGTCCCGGTTTCCTTGACATTAAATCCCAGCCCAGGCAACAATGATCATGTTACTGCCGCTGTCAGAGCCAGCGGGTCCAGGCTTTCTGCGGATGACCCCGCCAGGACTTGGCACAAGCAGGACTGGGCATGCTGGGAGGGCACGGCGAGGCCGCCGGGACGTTGCCCGCTGGTGCATCGGCCTCGTGCTCTGAGTCCTCGTGCCTGCCAAGCCAAGCAGTGCCCGCGAGCCAACAAAGTCCACAGGGAGCAGAAAGCCAGAGGAGCTGCTTGGCAAGTCCGCTTGGCACCACTGCCCGGCACTCACAGCAGACACTGGGGTAGTGGATAGCGGAGAAGGGGGCAGGCAGGTCATGGGCAGGGCAGCACCCCGCAAGGGCAGCTGGGCATCACCCCATGGGATCCTACGCCCTCCAACAGGGGCCAGCCCCATGGCAGGGGCTGCAGGGGTTTGGGCGCAGGCAGAGGGACTGTGTCTGCTGCACCCCTGGAGTCTGCGGAGTCCCTGCGTGATCCCCCTGCTCTGACAGTGCCGAGAAATAGGGGACCTTGTGGGGGACAGAAAAAAGGGTGCTCTGGGGTTAAGAGGTGATAGAAAGATGGGGGTCCCCAAGAGTGGGGGCACCCACGAGGGAACAGGGCCCCTGGGATAGGTAGAAAACAGGTACTGGGAGGGGTCCCCGAGGGCGACCGCAGCCAGGAGCCAGAGGAAGCGGCACAGTACGCGTTCCCCCACAGAAAAGGGGTGCGATGGGGTGGGGAGAGGTCCGAGGGCTCAGCACTGTCAGAGCAGGGGCATCACGCAGGGACTCCGCAGAGAAAGACAGTCCGCACCCGGGGCTGCCGGGGAAGCTCCGCGGGCTGCAGCCACCGGANGCTGCGCTCCCTGGCTCCCTGTCCGTTCGTCTGCCCGTCCGTCTGTTAGTCCACCCGGGCCTCGCCGGCAGCTCCGAGGGTGCGCACCGCTCCGCGTCGCCCCTCCCCGGCGGTGCCTTTATCTTATCGCATCCGCGCCCGCGGAGGCAGCGGCATAAACAGCCCAGCTGCGCTCGTGGGAGG
>VWZK01000511.1:79380-90964 GCA_013396935.1 Baryphthengus martii
AGCTGCGCTCGTGGGAGTTGGTCTTTATTACTTCATTATATTATCATGGGTTTAGTTTTAATGACTTTTGCGGGTTTTTTTCTCTGTGGAATTTGGGGGGCACCGCAGCCCCTCTCACTTAGCTCCAGCCTGGTCCCAGTCCCCTGAGAGTCAGGAAGGAGCCCAGGCACGCGGTCGTATGGGGGTCGGGAGGGGCATGTGCTTTCCTGTTCCTGCCCAGCCGCATCCTCCCACGGCTCGGCGGCCTGGGACTCGAGGGACCTCTACAGTGGCAGCAGTGGGCGAGACGCAGTCACAAACCCCATTTCTCATCATTCTCCTCTGCCTTTCAGTCAAAGAAACTCTCTTGCTGCGAAAGGTACCACAAGGCACTGCCCACACTCAGTGGGAGCCGGTCAGGCCACAGAGCCCACGGCTGTCCCACACCGTGGGCGAAGGCTTCAGCTGTGACAAAGCGGTCACAGTGTCTCTCCGGTCCCAAGCAGCGCTGGGGACTGGGGTGGGTGTACACGGGCCAGGCTCAGCCATCCTGCTGCCATCCTGGTGTTTTCCCATCCCAGGGGAGCAGGGGCACCATGGCAGAGCTGCAGCCATCCACCCTGCGAGCCATGGGAAATGGCAGCGCAATAAACTTCCACCGCATCTTTTTTCCAAGAAGGGCCTGGTTTGTGGTCTGTCCCGTCACGTCTGGCCCATCAACATCTCCCACACAAGTCACCGCCTGCCCCAAGAGCTCCTCTGGGGCCTTTTCCTCCCTGAGCAGCAGCAGTGGTGGGGATGAAGGGGCTCTCTTTGCCCCACAGACCCCCCCACCCCGTGCAGATGCTACTCACACCGAGTATGCAAGAGCTGTGGCAGAGCAGCCCTGCCCCAGGGCTGGCACTTGCCCAGCACACCAAGCTGGGGAAACCCAGGGAAAGGGCAGCTGGGATTTTACGGGAGCCATGCCATTGATCTGTGGATTTGAGGAGGGTGGAAGCTGCAGGATTTTGCCCTTGGAGAGCAGGCTGAGGCACACAGAGCTGTTTGTGAATGAACATCCATGTACCTCCACCAGTGGGCTCCAGCCTCAGGGATGCTTAAAATACACCCCAGTTGCTCACCCCATCCATTCTCAATTCGTCCCCTTCTGAGGAAGAAAAGACTGAAATAGCATCCTGTTGGTGCTGTGCCCCGGGGCTGACCATCCCCCAGCCCTGGGCTGCTCGGTGTGGACACAGCCCTGCTGCCCCCCCTCCAGCCTCACCAACACCCCACTGACCAGGTTTGAGCTTTCCCACAGGGCTGTAACCCCACGCTTCCCTCGGGCATCGCCTGCTCAAGGCATCCAGGCGATTCTGCAACCAACCAGCCCTCCCCAAACCCCACAAGGTAGTGGCCGGGAGCTGCTGATGTAATAAAAATCTTACCTTAAAAGTTGCTTTTTAATTCCTCCCACCGTTGTTTTACGCATAATTGCACCTTTGAGCTTTTTTTTCCAGAGCGTTCGCAGAGCCCGGTGCCTGCCCTCCTTTCCACGGGCGGCTGTCCCAGCTAGCAGCTACCACACACTATTTTGAGCTTCATCTGTTCCAAAAGTGCCCTCTCAGCACCCTCAGCCCCCGTGGCCTGAGATTTCTCTTTTGTTTTGCTTCCTGTATGGATTTTCTACAGCCCCTAACTGCTAATTCACTACCACCGACTTCTGCTTTTTCTGTTTGTTTATGCAGAGCTGCGCAGATGCCCTTGTACAAGTACACGCACACACACACACACACACACACACGGTCGCTTCCCTTCCGCTCTGCACCAGGCTTGGCTTTTAAGCATTGCCGCTTTCTTCTCCTGCAAAAGCCTTAACCAGCTTCCAAACATCCTTCCCTCTTCTGCCTTCAGCCCCGACCGGCTGCGTTTTCAGGATGTGTGGGGCGGTTTGGAAGGGTGAGATGTGATGGGCTGTGGGTGACCTCTGCCCATCCCATAGTGAGGTGAGGGTCCTTCTTTGTCCAGTGCGGGTGCAGGAGTGACATCTGGAAATGTTGGCTATGGGGGGGCTCTGTGCCGAGCTGGGAATGCCATCTAAAATCTCGACCTGTGGCCCTTCAGAGGGCTGGCTGGTGATGGGCAGAGTGGTGATGGAGGGGGAGCCCCGCGGGCTGCCCGTCGCAGCCCCGCCGAGCCCGGAGCACCGTGGCTGGGCTCCAGCCGCCCTCTCCCGGGCTCCCGCCGCACTGCACCCGGCCTCCGGCCCTCCCCGGTCCTGCCCCTGCCTCGGCAGCGTGGCGGGGGAGTGAGGAGAGCTGAGGGCAGGCAGAGCAGCTCCCGACCCCTGGGCTGCCAGGCTGGAGACTTGAGTGGGATAGTGAATCTCGCGTGGGCCTGGAGCGGGACAGGGGTGCCCGCTCCCCAAAATGCACTGTAGAGGGTCATGCCAGCCCCACGCTGGAAATTCCTGGATAATCGCTCGTCCACCTTGAAGCCCAGCTTCTGGGTCCTTTTGGAGTCCCTGGGGACCATTCACTGCTGGTCACGATGGTGACCCACACCCCTTCTCGGGTGGGGATACACACGGCTCTGGGCATCCAGCAGCCTCTTCGTATCCCCCCAGGCACCCCTCAGATTTCCAGGAGTTCCTTGCCGAGCACTGGCAGTGACTCAAAGCTCCCGGGATCACCTCGCTGAACCATCGAGCACCCGCCGCTGCGTAACCACACAGCCCGAGTCACCAGTCATGGGAGCTGCAGGAAGCAGAGGCCGAGGGCAGCTCACATCCCAGGTGGTGTCTGGCAGCCCCTCACGTCCTTCTATCCCCTTTTCCGCTCCCTCTTCTCTGCTGTCGGGCAAGCTGAGCGTAGAAATTCATTTACTTATCTTTCCCCGCAAGACCTGTCAGGGGAAACTGAGGCACAGGCTGTGGGATCCTTACTGGAAGGAACAACAGAGAAAATATCATGGGGCCGCTTAGAAGGGGAAGTGTTGGAGCCTGTGCAGCAACACGCAACTGTCCCAAGGGACACTCAACAGGAAGCAAAAACCCACGGGGGAATTTTGCTGGTGGTTTTTGAGGAATTTGGACAATTCTCCAAAGCAGCTTCCAAAGGGCTCCCTGGGAAGCGGCCTGCGGTGGAGGAACAACCTCTGCTGAAGTGGCTGATGGGGTTACAAGAAGCAGCTGGGTTTTTGGAGTCCCAGTAAGGGAAGGCAGAGCTGGGAGGATGGCCACCTTTTTTCAATTATCCCAGCTGGTCTGATAAAGATATTGCTTCTCCCCACGGTTCTTCCCCCTCCTAATCTTGCCGTGTGAAAGGTCATCTCTCAACGAGGCAGGGAGATAAGCGGTTCAGAGAGACCCAAGACTTCTCATCAGCAGCCTTGAACGGAGCCGCTCCTTTCAGGAGGGAAAAAGATAAAGCCCAGATGGTTTTAGTGCTGGTTTATGTCCTTTTTTATGGTCTGAAAGTGAAAGTCTTCAAGTGATAGGGAAAGCCCTTGGTGAAATGAAAGCCACCGCCAGGAGTAAAAGACTGCAAAGCCCCAAGCAGCTGTGCAGGCTGGTGGTGGCATCTACAGGGAGAAGTGTTGAGGACCACGACCTGTAGGCAGTGGTGGTTGCAAGGAGGGGTCACTGATGGTAAGATTTCTTAGTTGAGGGCCTGCAAAATGAGATCCAATGCCTTGTTTTCTAAAATATACACATAACCGTGCAGCCAAGCGGAGAACGAAGAAACTGGAGGAAAGGGGCAGCAATAAGGAGAGCAAGTCCTTGACGCTGGTGTTTACTGGGACATGGTGGGGACAGCGGCGCTGCCAAGGTGATCTTCAGCCTGGTGATGCTTTCGGTGTGGAGGGCCAACCAGGAGCAGGAGTCAGCCTGAAGACTTCTCCCAGCCCAAAGGTTTACGGTTGTCCTGGGACGTGGGTACCGGCAGTGGGAAACACAACCCTGGCCCTAGTGCTCGGCACCACCGGACCCGCTCACCCCTGGCCTGGATGGGGCAAGCGCTGGCCACTCAGCCAGAGAGCGCATCATTGGCTCGAGTGCCACGTGGCATCTGCAGTCAGGAAAGAGCGAGGGGCCTGTGATCTCTGCTCACGTGGTTGCTAAATGCCCAGCAGCTCCTGTGCCTGGCTAACGGTTTGTCACCCTCTGCTTTCTAGCTCCTTGTGTCTGTTGTCACCTTCCCCCAAAAGGCCACTCAGCCCCTGCCTCTGCTCTTTCTTCCCCTCTTACCTACAACAGAGACCTCCTCCCTGGCTGTTTTCGCCCAGACTTTCTCAAGGACATGGCTGAAAGCTCAAGAGAGCAGCCAGGACTTGCAGCCTGGTTCCTTGCAGCACCTCCCACCCATGCAGGACCACCATCCTGCCTCCATCTCCAGCCCTCCCTGCTGGGCTTGAATTGTCCACCCCATCCATCTGACTTTGCTCCTTCTTGGCCAGACACTCCTGGGCACCCTGTCTCCGCTCCAAAAACTTGACTGAGGAAGTGAATGTTGTGCAACCATTTCCAGGACTATGCTCTCAGGTTTCTCACCCATGTGTACATCCATGTAGAGGAGTGGAGCATCTCTTCTGAGGAAAGGCTGAAAGACCTGAGGCTGTTTAGTCTGGAGAAGACTGAGAGGGAANCAAAGGTACCCGGAGTGGGATCGGGAGCGGGGTCGAGAGCGGGGGACGTGGCCAGGAAGAGCCGCAGCGGAGCAGAGCTGAGCGGGCTGGAGCTGACCCGGAGCGGGGCCGACCCGGGCAGGGGGAGGGCGGCTCCCCCGCTCCCCAACCTTCCCGAGACTTTGGAGACTCCAAAAAGATCCTCCATCTGACTGGGGGAAAGCAGTTCCTGCTGCTTACCTGGTGCTGGGCGCCTTGAGGCCCCCCCGTCTCATCTCCTTGAACCCTGTGGTGTCAATTAATAGGAAAATAATAATCCCGGCGCACGTCTGACTTGTGCTCTGCGAGCTGGGGTGACGTGTGAAACCCACAGGCATTCTGTGGCCAGAGCCAGCAGCTGGAGAGGGGACACCAGGGTGCTGCCACCCACGACCCCCTTACACCAGCTGACCCTGGATCCAGGGCTTCTACGGCCACCGCTGCCACCTGCGTGTAGCTGATGCTGGAGACCGGAGCCAGAGCGCAGGTAGGTGGAGAACCTGGCATAGTGAGGCCGCTGGCAATTAGGGGACAAGGGGAGAGGTGACCTTGCCCGGGTGACAGGGTTCATGGCCATGGCTCTCTGGAGCGGCAGCCGGATCTGCGGCGCGGGCTGTAAATCCTCCCTGCGTGCCGTGGGGAGGAGCCCCACGACACAGAGCAAACACAATGCCGGAGGTAAGGTCACCTATGCTAGGTGACGTGGGGTCGTATCTGGGATTCCTCAGCAGGAAAACACTCACTTGGGGCAGAAACCCCGTGTTCGGAGAGCCCTGCCCCTCTCAGCACCCACTGAATGCGGCACCTTGGCTGGGAGCGGGGTTATCCTGGCAATGACCGCGTTGTTTATTCACCAGCTCTGTTTCCTGGGTTGCAGGGCTGGTGCCACCAGGAAGAAAAAGCTGACGGCTTATTACTGTGCAATTAAAGCACACCCATCCCCGGTGTGCCGGTGGGTAGCTGAGCACTCTCTGTCCCCACGAGGCGTGGAGCCATGAAGCTGAACGAGCGGAGCCTGGCATTTTATGCCACCTGTGACTCGCCAGCCGACAACGCCGGCTTCCTCTACAAGCGTGGCGAGCGGCACACGGCCTATCATCGCCGCTGGTTCGTGCTGAAGGGCAACATGCTCTTCTACTTCGAGGAGCGGGAGAGCCGGGAGCCGGTGGGCGTCATCGTGCTGGAAGGTTGCAACGTGGAGCTCTGCGAATCGGCCGAGGACTTCGCCTTCGCCATCCGCTTCGGTGGTGCCAAGTCACGCACCTACGTGCTGGCGGCCGAGAGCCAGGCCGCCATGGAGTCGTGGGTGAAGTCGCTCTCGCGAGCCAGCTTTGACTACATGCGCCTGGTGGTGAGGGAGCTGGAGAAGCAGCTGGAGGAGATGTACCAGGGGGCATCTGGTGTGTGTAGAGGATGCTGGGGAGCTCCTGGCTCCTGGAAGCCGAAGCCCTTGGGGCCGGAGCAGGCACCGGAGCGGCTGCCAGCTCTGCCCGCCGTCCTGCCGAAGGAGAACGGCTGCGCGGTGTGGAACAATGCACTGGGAGCCGCCCAGCCGCCCGATACCTCTGGCTGCAGAGGGCATGACGGTGAGGGGAACCCGCGGCCACCACCGCTGCCACCGCGCAGGCGGGCATCAAGCAGCGAGGTGGGCAGTGGCGTGACAGCCGTGGCAGAGAGTCCATCCACCTTCTGCCAGCTCCACGAGAGGTACGGCCAGGAGGTGGCCCGGCTGCAGCAGAACTGGCTGGAAAGGCGACGTGGCCCCCGGCCCTGAGACGCAGCCAAACCCTGGGGACTCACCAGGACCTGTGGCAGGGAGAAGGTTCTCATCCTCGGTGTCACCTTTGTCTCCTCCTCACCCTGGGATGTGCAGCCCTGAATGTAGCGGTGATGGACACCTGGATGGTGCCACCAAGGGACACCAGTGCTGCTCCACGATGGCACCGATGGCAGCTGGGCTCAGTGTGCCACTAGCCAGGCACGAAAATTCCAGGCTCTCGGGGCTGCCGTGTTCTCAAGCACTTCATGCCAGGCAGTGAGTGCATCCCAGCCTGGGCACAGGGTGGTCCACCCAGCACAAGTGAGCTACAAACTTTTGCTGGCTGATGCCTCCAACCACTGCCCTGGGTCTGGTGGGGCCTCTTGATGCTCCTGCAGCAGGTTCCTGCACTACTAATTGCTTTTAGAGGAGGATTTTGGTGGGATCTCGCCTGCCTGAGCACCCATGTCTATGTTTCACAGCTGGGGAGCCTGTTACTGCCTTCCCCACCCTGGCCCAGCACAAGCAACTGCATGAGGTCAGCCGAGCTCGGCCGGATCCCTCTGCTTCGGCAGGATGTGGTTTGAAAATGAAAATATCAGCGAGTGCAGCCTTTCCTTAGTGGCAGCAGCACCCTGCACCCCGGCTGCCTGGGGAACTGGTGACACCCAACCCAGGGCATTTTCTACAGGGTGATGGCTGCTTCCAGCCTGGCCAGTGACCTCATGTAGGGGGAACAGAGAGGCTGCGGGCACCGCTTTGCCAGGACGATATTTCAGGGCAGGGCATCATCCGCGGCTGGCTCGCTAAGGGGAAGCATCACTCACGGCAGCGACCGGGAACGTACGAGTCAGCAGCCAAGGGTGTTGAATCATTCATGTGCCGAACGGGAGCTGGTGCCTCACGCTGGTGTTTCTCTTGTTATTACCCCAGCGGTTTAGATCCGCATGAAAGCTGCTGGCCTGGAGGTGGGGTGACCACCCTGGGTCTGGGGGGAGCATTCAGGGTGCCCCGGGTTTGGGTCAGGTGGCTCAGGCTCCTTTTGTGCCCTTGGGACAGGCACAGTGTTTTGCTACAATAAAAGCGGTTTCCGAAAATTCCCTCCTGGACCTGGTTGTTGCTTTGCCTTTAAGGCCCTGCGGAGGGGGGGCCCAGATGGGAACTAATCCTCCATTTTAGTCCCTCTCCTGTTCCCACCGTGTCCGTGGGGCTGGGCAGGGACTGTGTCACCTGAGGTGGACAAGGCCAGTTTCAGGGTCTCACAGTGCCCTGGAGTCCCACATCTACCTGCAGGGATGGGATGGCATCGTGCCATCCTGGGGACATGAGGACATACAGCACCAGGGTGGTGCCATGGGAGGCACCGTAATGACTTGAACAGCCAGGCACTGGTGACCAACATGGGGGTTGGGCATTGGAAAAGAGCTGGGAGTCTGGGAGCACAACCCTCCCACAGTTTCACCGGTGGAAACAGCACTGGGTGCCCTGGCATGAGTTGCTGGTGGTCTGCAGGCTCAGTAGGGTGTTACAACCATCCCTCCAAACCCCAAGTTACAGGCAACACAGGTTTGGGAGCCCCTGATCAGGTGGCCCTGCACCCTCAGTGGAACATCCCCAGCCCTCTGTCGAGTCTTAGCCAGGGATAAAATATCTGTCCCCTTGCCAAGGCCGATGTTGGTGCTACACAGGGACCAGAGACCCTGCCCTTGTATAGAATCATAGAATTGTTTAGGCTGGAAGAGACCTTTGAGATCAGTAAGTCCAACCGTTCCCCCATCCCTGCCAGGGCACCACTGAGCCCTGTCCCTCAGCATCACATCTCCACGCCTTGGAAACCCCTCCAGGGATCAGGGGGACTCCAGCCCTGCCCTGGGCAGCCTGGGACAGGCCTTTGAAATCCTTTCCATGAAGAAATTGTTCCTCAGCTCCAACCTAAACCTCCCCTGGGGCAACTTGATGCCATTTCCTCTTGTCCTGTTGCTTGTTCCCTGGCAGCAGAGCCTGATACCCTCTGGCTCCAAGCTCCAGTCAGGGAGTTGTGGAGAGCCAGAAGGTCTCCCCTGAGCCTCCTTTGCTCCAGGCTGAACAAGCCCAGCTCCCTCAGCTGCTCCTCACCAGACTCCTGCTCCACACCCTTCCCCAGCTCCGTTGCCCTTCTCTGGCCACACTCCAGCCCCTCCAGCTCCTTCTGGGAGCGAGGGGCCCAAAACAACCCAGAATGTGAGGTAAAATATTTGATTCTGGGAGCAGCCAACACCACTTCAAGTCCCTATACGCAACATCTCACCTGCATGAGTACCTCCAGCTTCTTGCCAGCACAGGGTCTTGCAGCAGTCTTGGGGTGGCGGGGGGGTCATCTCTTGGGGAAACTGAGGCACGAAGCCATCCAGGGTCACTCAGCTTGCAAAGAGCACTATGGAGCATGGAGCCCTCCTCCTGGCCACACACGGCACCTTCCTACGTGTTTCGGCATTTGGAGCGGTGCCACTGAGGGCAGCTACACCCACAGCATCCAGATGGTTAATGCGGCCCCATGAGTCAGAGGAAGATTCCGGTTTCCATGGCAGCCGGCCCAGCTTCTCTAGACATTCAGATATTCATTAAAAATAAATCCTTCCCAACATGTTATCCGACAAACAAGCTTAAACAGATACGCAACATATGGATTTATTAATTCATCAAACGCAAACACCCTTCGCCTCATGTCAGAAGATATAAACTTGCCCGGCAATGGCCGGCTCGGAAGAGCTGTGCCGGAGTGTGGCAGCACCGGGCAACGCCGAGCGGAACCTCACGCCGAAGGATGCTGAGTTACCCCAGGGGAGCAGGAGCTAATCTGCACCAGGGATGAGCACAGGACTTTCCCAGGGCAGGATTGTACCCTGAGCTGGATTAGCCCCAATAGCACCCTCTGTTTTACCCCTTGTCGCTGGGAGATGTTTACGGCAGTGGGAGCTCGTCATAAACACAAAGCAAGGTCTTCTCTGGAGAGGTTCCAAACCCACCTGCGCAGTGTGATCCTGGGTAAGCTGCTCTGGGTGACTCTGCTGGAGCAGAGGGATGGACCAGATCATCTCCAGAGGTCCGTTCCAACCCCCACCACGCTGGGATTCTGTGACTTCTGAGAGAGTCAACACCAACCCAGGCGCCGGGCGAAGGCAAGAACCCATCCCAGATAAAACACACTCCAAGGCCAGAGTCGTATCCAACTTCTGTATTTAGTGGCTCTTTACAGAACTTGTTCCTTCCAAAATTGTTAAACAAAGTTCATCGACCTCATAGAAACTTTTGAAGTACAGTAGGTGAGCCTAACAAAAACGTGACCGGTATGTCCCGCTAGCTCTAATACAACAGGATTGCCGTGTTCAAGACTATCCCTAAGTGCTTCCTTGAATCCCGTTCCACTAAAGCTCCCGCTAGCACACCACAGAGAAAAGCAGTCAATGGTCACGCCTCGACCTTCCGCAGCTCGGCAGTTGGGAAAAAGAGCGGCCGTGGGCAAGCTGGGCCTTGCTGGGGCAGGGTAGATGGTCAAGGAGAGCCGAGCCTCGGCAGAGCCGCTGTTGGCATCGCTCCTCCGCTACCACCCAAATATAAAAATACCTTCTCTTCTGATAAAAACGTATACAGTGGAAAATCAGTCAACGCATAGCCTCGGAGCCTGGCAGGGGAGCCCTCCTGAAGGTAGTGGCCTCGATGGGTGACACTTGAGGTCGTGTGGGCAGGGGACAGGGCAGAGCAGGCCACTCCACGCCAATTAAAGGCATTTCGTTAGCAGAGGCCGGTTGGTGGTGGTGGGGTCAGGGAGCAGGCTGGGATGGTGCCACCACTAAACTCCTGCACCTTTGCACATGGAAAGCCAAAGCCTGGTATCAGGTGCTTTGCCCAATTCAGGTCTGACCTTGCCCGGTTCGGGCAACACCCCGTGGGCTCATCCCAACTTCACCAGCAGCCGCTGCCTGGGGACACGGCTGCAGCAAGGGGACGTTCCTCCTACCTGGGCGCTCTCCCTAAAAAAAAGTGCTTCAGCCGCAAGATCTGGCTGTGATACCGGGAGCAGCCCCCAGCAGGATTTGGCCCCCCCGGCGAGCGGGCAGCTAATGATTTATGGGTGCTCGTCCCCAAGCGCCGGTGCCCCAGGCGCAAAGCTCAGAGGCTCCATCTCTTTTTCTTTCCCAAAGAGACAACAGCAGAGCACAGGGTACCAGGATCCCACAGATATCCATCCCCAGCGAGCAAGAGCGACACCCGAGCACCACAGCCGGGTACCTCTTCCCATCTCGCTCCCAAAATCGTTAAGCACAGGTTGATTGCTTTGCTTTTGCATTATTTTTCCCCTTCCTCCAGGAGCTGGAAGGCGCCGTATCGGGGCTGCCACCGGTCTCCGGCTGGAGGAAGCGCGAGGGATGGCGTTGGGACCATGCTACATCTCGTTCCAGAAGGCTATTGCAGACATTTCTACAACATATACAACCGCACGGGACATTCTGCGTTACAAAGGTTTCAAAAAAACCAAAACAAACCTAAACCAAAAAAACTCAACATAAACCCACCAGAACTAAATACATACTTGATGGCATCAAGGTTTTCTTTCGCTTTAGAGTCTTCAGGGACTACGCCGCAGTCCGTGGCTGGGGCAGAAGCCAGGGCAGTGTCTTACAGACAAGAGGTGGGAACCGCTCAGCAAAAGTTTAATTCGATTTGGTCAGTCTCATAGTGCTTCTTGATGGCTTTGCTCGGTCAAGTCTTTTCTGGGATTTGTTTGTTTTCTTTTTTTTTGTTCATTCATGTTTTTGTTTTTTTTAATCTCATCCAGTGGCAAACTACAAGACTTCAGTGTACATTTAATGACACGACTGCTACATCATCTTGATTTTATAGCTATCTTTAATATCAAAGCAGCTTAAGCTGTTAATAAATTCCAAAGTATCCTTTTATTAAAATATCTAAAAGAGGTCTATAAATATTTTTGGTGGGTTTTTTTTTTTTTCCTTTTTTTGTTCCTTTTCTTTTCTAAAATTGTTCCCAGTTTTTTTCACATTTAAAAGAAAGCCAGGGAGGGGGGCAACTTCATAGCGGGGACTCCCCTTTTTCCCCTCCGTGGCGCCGGCCGCCTGTCGCCTCTCGGTATGTGCTGCATTTAACAAAATATATATATATATATATATATGTGGGTGTGTATATATATACTTAAGGTGG
>VWZK01000511.1:98872-143217 GCA_013396935.1 Baryphthengus martii
CGACCCTACCAGTGCGGGTCAGGAGACTGGGCTTCTCTAGCAGGTACTTCTGGGAGGGATAAAAGGCCTCCTTCCCCAGCAGCAGGGACTCCTCCGCCTTCGAGATGCTCTGCAAGAAGCCAAGGCGAGATGGGCACGGGTGGCGGGGGCGGCGGCAGCAGGGCCGGCACGTGCCTCCCAGCCCGGCCGGCTCCTCGTTGCGCCCCTCGGCACTTGCCTGGGGAAGGCTGCAGCTGGCAGAGGCCACCTTCATCGCCTTCAGGATGCTGTGAGGAAGACAAGGGGGAGTGACTTGGTGGACGTGGCTCATCGCTGCCATCGAGGGTGTCAGGGGTGCCGGCGGCACCCGATCAGGCAGGGGCCAAGCAGGCAGCGGGCACGGACGCCGGTCGAGCCGTACCTCAGCTCCGTTTTGATCTCCTCGTAGTCCGCCTGTGCCTGCAGCTTCTCCTCCAGCTTCTGTGGAGCAGAGTTGTGGCAGGGGGAGGTCCTTGCAGCAGGCTCCCACCGCACACCCAGCACAGCCAGATCTGCGCCCTCCCCGCTCCCTGGCAACAAGCCCCCGGCCCCCGTGGGCGCACCTCGATGGCTTCGTTCTTGGCGGCCAGCTGCCCCTCCAGCTCGGCGATCTGGTTGGCAGAGGACTCCTCCAGCTCCTGCAGCGAGCTCTGGAGGTGCTGGACGTCCTTCAAGAGCCGCAGGATCTCCCGGTCCTTGGCAGCCAGAGCCACCTCCAGCCTCGACCCTGAGCACATGGAATAGTTCACTTTGTCCTGCCAGGAGAGGGGACACCATCAGAGATCCTGGCCACCCAATGTGGGGACAAGGGTCACCCTCCCGATGGGAAGCAGGCGAGCCCAGGACTCAGCTGTGCAAGATGGGGCCCCCGGGTGACGGAGCCATGGGGAGGGACACACCTGCCTTCTGCCCTTACAGCTCTCCCAGGTTCATCTGCTTTGTGCTGGGGGAGGGTCCACATTCCCCTCCCCACAGGAGGCTGGGGCTGCAGGTAGGACATGGCCAACGCTACAACCCCATGGTGGAAAAGCACCTTGGTTATGGGCATTTTGGGCATGTTCCCAAACATGGTGGGTACCCTCAAATGGAACTGGGTGCTCCTAAGCGCAATGGGAAGCTCCTGAACATGCTAAGGGTGCTCGTGGCTACTACGGGGTGCTCCCAAGTGCAACGGGATGCTCTTGGCTGTGACAGATGCTTCCAGCCATGATGGGTGCTCTAGGCCATGATGGGTGCTCTGGGCCATGATGGGTGCTCTAGGCCATGATGGGTGCTCTGGGCCATGATGGGCTGCTCCAGACCAGGATGGGCTCTCACCCTGGCAGCGCCCGGCGGGGAGCAGCAGGCCAGGCGGAGGGAGCTGTTGACGGCTGCCAGCTGCTCCCGCAAGCTCTCCACCTCCCTCTGCGCCGCCTCCGCTCGCTGCAAGAGAGCAGAAAGTGCGTCAGGCCGAGCACCCGCAGCTCGTCCCACCCGGCACAGGGCAGAGCGAGGCCCCAGGATCTGCACCGACTCGTGCCTCTCCCAAGCATCCTGCTCCCACCACCGTCACCATAAGCCCCCCTTCAACGTATTTTGGCTCCCCACAGCCTAACGCGGTTCCCAGTCCCAATCCCTGGGCACCAGCTACAGCCCACCTCCAGGACACCGCCTTTTTCTACCCAAAAGGTCATGTTTACATGGAAATTGCTCCTTAAGCGCCTTCTTATCCATGCACATTTATTTGTACTTACATTTTCAGAATTAAATAAACCTAATGAACAGGAATAGATAAGACCAGAAGTAATGACACCAGAAACCAACAGCAGGCTGGTGTGGGTCATGCCCTGAAAGAGCCAGGAGAGGCTGGAGGTGACAAACACCAGCTCCAGCAGCCAAAACTGAACCTAGCAGAAGCCCAAACACACCAGTGACCCTCAGCATGGGGCGGGAGGTCCCATTGGGTTGGTTTGGAGGAGTCACCGCAGCTCCTCTTCGTAGGGCTTCCCAGTCCTGGAGCTTGGTCACCCTGTACCGTTTTTGGGGACAGACATCCAGGCCACATGGATACTCGGGGTGCTGCGGTGGGTGCAGCACCTGGGCTCTGGGGGTGAACTCTTGTCAGCTGGGTGGAAGAGGAACAGAGTATGTGCCCTGCACTGGCCGGAAAGTCACCTCCTGGCTCACCTGGTTGGCTTTTTCGAGGTTTGTCATGATCATGGCTACTTCGTCTGCCCTGTGGCGAGAAAAGAAGAGGTGTCAACCGGCATGGAGACACAGATACGGCCCTCCATGGCTGGCGAGGGCTCCTGCCACAGCCAGGGGCACAGGCAGATGTCTTGGATACAGGGAAACAGCACGACTTGGGATGTCCCTGATGTCACTTAAAGTATCTCAGCTCCTCAAGCCATTTAGTAGCACCACAGGGACATCCCGGCGCTGCCACAGGCAGCTCGGCTCAGCCTCGGGGATACCAACAGCCCCCAGGCACAACCGGGCACCGCCGGTGACTTACTTGGACGCAGCTTCCTCGTCGTATTTACACCGCAGCTCCAGCAGCTCCGTCTGCGTGGCCTTCAGCGCTGGGAAGAAGAGGAAGGTGAGCTGCAGGGTAGGGGGCTTGGTCCTCCTAGCGACCGGCAGCCCCTGCCCCGGCTCCCCTACCTGCGTGGAGCACTTTGATCTTCTCCTCTGCCTCCCCCAGCCGAGCGGCCAAAGTGACCTGTGCTTCCTGCAGCCCCCTGTCAGAGACGGGGATCAGCGATGCGGTGGTGGCGGCACCACGGCCGCATCCACCCCACAGCCCACCGTGAGCCCACGCAGACCCGCTCGCTGCGCCCCCTTCTCTATCCCATCGCTTGGTGATGCCGGGATGGATACCTGGACATGTCCAAGCCACGGTACCCCTGATGTTAAGGGGTTTACAGACCCAGGTGTAAAAGAAACTCACTTTGGCTTGAAAATGGTCCTGATCCCTGGGGCTGAACCCCATTTGATGGGGGGAGTATGTAGCCCACCCTCACCGGTAATTAATTGGAGGGTGGGGGGGAAGCAATCAGGGAAAAGTTATTCTGCATTATTTATAGCCTGCACTTGCCAGGAACTTACTCGCAGAGATCTGCAATTTAGGGTTTAAAGATTCCTCATTTGTTTCCCGGTGCAGCATGTTAAGGAATAACAATGAAGGCACCGAGAAAGGCGGGAGTCTCCAAATTAAAAGGCCGTTTAACGAGGTACATCCGCCAACCTGGATTTAACCCGAGCGAAGCCATGTGCCAGGGAGGTGGTGCCGGAGGCCGGCAGGAGAGACCCTGCCCGCGCCCACCGTCACCCAAAACCCGCCTGCCATGAGGGATGGACAGACTGACAGACACTCGGAGCACCCAGGGCCATCTAGCAGATTTTTGGACAGGATGTGTCTGCTCTCAAAGAAGTGGGAAGGGAAGGAGAAGGAAGGACAAATGGATGCCCCGGTGCAGGAGCGAGGACAGAACCACGTGTTCCCACAGCACCCCAAATCGACCCCGTCCCTCACGTACTTTTGCTTTTCTGCCTCATTTCTCTGCAGCAAGGTCTCGGTGCACGGTGCTTTGCCGTCGATGCCAGAGAGCGGGGGCTCGGCTGCCGCCGCGAGCCCAGCTGCCGGTGACGTCCCCTCTCTGCGCTCTGCGAGGGGACACATTGCACACAGCCATGCTGGGGACACCAGCAGTGGCCACTGGGGACCGCGGCTCCTGGTCCCCTGACCCGCTGCATCCCGGTGATGCTCGGAGGCGTGGGTGGGGACTCGGGTGGGGAGCGGCATCGCCACCCTCATCCGATGCGGCAGCCAACGCAGGGCGGGTACCTTTGGTGCCGAGGAGCTCCGTGTGCTTCTTCCAGGGGCGGCTGAGGTCCTTCAGCGGGGGCGGTTCGGGCTCGAGGCGCTGGAGCTGCTGCAGCCGGTCCTCCAGGCTCCGGGCAGCCTCCAGCACAGGAGCGGGGTCTGCGGGACACGGGATGCGGCGGTGAACGGGAAGGACGTCCACCACCGACCCTCTCCCACCTCCCCGGGGACCCACCACCCATCCTCCTCACCACTCCCACCAGGATAACCACCCTCTCACCCCACTTCAAACCAAAGTGGGTGCCCTCCCGCGCCACCGGCTGCTACTGGGACGTTCCTCGGACCCACGCTTTCCGTCAGCAGCCTCGAGCGTCGGCGGGGTCACACCGGGGGGCATCGCCTCCTCGAGCGAGCCGGCGTCACCCACGGCCCCAGTGCCGTGAGCCAGTGGCACCCACAGTCCCGGTGGCCCCAGTGCCACCAGCATGGCCCAGTTTGGGCGCAGACAATGGCGGTTTGTGCCGAGGTAAGCAGGTGCATTCCGAGCCGTCCGTCTTCCCTCTGTCAGCATTACACCATCATTAGCTAGTGTCTGCTCAGCAGGGTGTGCCATTATGTCTCCCAGGGCTGATGTAATTATACATTGACATAATTAACCCAGCAAGCCCATTAAGCAGGCCAGCTAAAAATTCATCTATAATTATTTGTTGTGTGCATGCTAATGAGTCCATCTGCACTGCCATTGTACAACATGAACAAATTAATTTACAAGTCTGGATTTTTTAATAAGTTCAAGAAAATGCCTCCTATTGAGCCAGGTTAATATAGGTTTGAGGTTTTTCTTGCTTTTTTTTCCTTTTTTTTTTTTAAGGAAAGAAGAGGGAAGCAAATAGATTTGAATTCTCCAGGGTCAAAAAGTTAGACAAACAGGGAAGTGGGACGGAGCCAAGCGCGCTACTGTACGGCACGGACATGTGGCAGGCATCCAAGGGTAAAAAATAATAACGGTGCTGGAAAAAAAAATAATAAAAAAAATCAAACAACTGGCTGCCTCTGCTCTGAATGGGACAGAGAGCAGCTCTTCTGCTCAGTCAGTCCCTGGCTGAGACGACAGCGGTGCGGGATAAAGGGGATCAGTGCCCCTACGGGCATGCCAGAGGATTTCGGGTGGTCTGGGGCTGTGCCAGCACAGCCCAACCGCAGCATCGGGTGAATCTGCCCAGAAGACGCGGGATTTGGTCTCGCTGTAACCGCCCAACATGGATGCTCCTTACAAATGAGCCAAGTCAAGACACGCAGCCCCCTCCAGGATGGGGTTTGCGGGTGGCCCTGACCCACTGCCGCTCTCTCGTGCTCCAGCATCGCTGCCAAGAGGTGCAGGGCCGCACCGTTGCACTTGTCACACGGCGTCCCTGCAGCACCAGCGACTGCCAGACTCCACGTGCCAACACCAAAAGCCCCTGGAGCATCCTTGTCCGCAGAGACCATTCCCCCTTCTTTCTGCTGGATGTCACAGAGGCCTCACGGATGGGCCGGGTTGAAATATTTGTGCTCACTGCATCCTTCAGCTCATGGCATCCTCCAGGCTGGGTCCCCAGCCAAGGACGTGGGGTTGCGGTGACGCCGCACGGCCCAAACCTGACTGGATGCTCTCACAGCCATCAATAACACCCGTAAGTACGCGAGCCGAGATAACGACACGGCTAATTAAACCCCGTGCTCCAGGGCCCCAGCTCACAGGCGGCAGAGGCCGAGGTTTCCCCCCACGATCCCCCGCCCCAGGTGCTCTGTGCCAGCCCATGAGCCGCCTCCACAGGGACAAACACCGAGTCAGGTCTCGTCTGATCTGTGCCAGCAACTCTTCTGTGATGAGAAATAACACGGGAGGAACTGGCCTGAGTGATCAAGCTCTGGGGATTTTCCTCAGGTCAGCATTTCCCCTCCTGTGAATCACATCCCTGCCGCGGAAATACAGCCAGGGTGACCCCTCAGAGCGCTGCACCCCATTTGGAGCCGACATCCTGGGATGAAGTGGTTGGGAGCGGAGCTTTTAGAGGGGAAAAGCGCAAGTGGGGCTTCGGCTCCGCTCTCTATGTCAGCCGGAGCGGCGCTGATGCAAAACGCCCGGCTGGATTAATCAGATTCACATCCCAGTGTCTGACCCCTGGGAAAGCTCTGTCCTCAGCTGTGGGGACAGCTCTGCCACCACACGTGAGGTGTGTTCAGATTCACCAAGGTGCTGCTGGGACCGGGTGCCAAGTTTGCACCAAGCTCACGCCCTGCTCATGCCGTGCACGTGCTGCCAGCAAACAAACCCTCCTGCTGCAAAGCTGGAGAGGGGATACTCAAACGCGAGCGCGCCGTCTGCTCATACTGAGGCACCATGGATGCCGTGGGTCATCGTGGAGTGGTTTGGGTTGGAAGGGACCTTTTAAACTCATCTAGTCCCCTTGCAGGGAGCAGGGACATCTGCAACTAGAGTAGGTTGCTCAGAGCCCCATAAAGCCTCCCCTGGAATGGGGCCAGGGATGGGGCAGCGACCACCTCTTGGGGCAACCTGGGCCAGGCTCTCACCGCCCTCCTGTACCCCCGGGATGGAGTAGAGGAGTCATCGCTGACGCCGCAGCCGAGCGGCGGGGACTCAACCGCGTGACGGGTGACACGAGAGGCATGTGCCAAAACAGGACCTTGGGGTGCCGCACGCTCCAGGGCTGCGTCCGGGGTCCACGGGGCGGCGTCGCCCGCCGACGGCACTGCCGGCTCACGTAGGAAACGGCAAAAGTCCCTGTTGCAAAGCAGAACCCGCTGCCAAGGCATCTACTGCTCCAAACGCTTGCCCACTATATATATATTTTTTATATACATATTTATAATAAGTGCTGCCACTAGCTGGCGTTATTGGCCGCCCTTTACTGGCCCCAGCAGTGCTGCAGCAGGGATAAGGGCGGTGGGCAGGGGTCCCATCCTGCTGTCCCCAGCCCCATCCTGGGGGTATGGGGCTGGGGGCCTTTCCCCACACTGGAGGGGGTCCGGGCTGCCAGCAGACATGCTCCTGGACACCTCCACTGCAGCACTGCAGAGCGGCTCAAGGTATCTGTATGATGATGGGATGGGGAAGGAGGTGTCCTGGGTGCTCAGGACCTTCTTCCTGAGCATGCACAGCTCCGGGGAGCACTCACGTCCCTGGGAACCAGCTGCGCCAGGGTCCAGCCACTTGACTGGCCTTTGGTGGAGGTCTCCATGCCACGGGCTAAAGGGTGACATCTGCTCCATGCAGCTGCCTGGCTCCGGGGGGAGCACAGGACACCCACGGGACACCTTGGGCACCTCCCCAGCACATCTGCGGTGCCGTCACCTCTCCCACCGGGGCAGCACCTCCTTCGCCACCCCTTCCCAACCTGCTCAAACGCATCCGCCGGCGCCCTACGAATCCCTCCACCAGTCCAAGTCAGCCTTAAATCAAATCATCCCCAACAACAATGACATTAATTATGCTTTTAACACATTTTACTGCTTCCCCCCCCTTCCCTTCACGCCACATCTGTGTGAACAATATCCAAAAGATTTACGGTTTTCTCCCGTAATTACAGACACACAGCCAGCTCACTTATCAAAATACTTGCTGAGCAATCAGGCTCCGTTACAGTCTCTGCCAGAGATTTGTGTTGACAGCAGCCATTCAAAGCAAAAAAAATGTCGAATCAGGACTTATGTGGCGCTTGTAAAGTATTCCACAAAGAGTTTGCCTATCGAGAGACGCACGGACACGGAACAGACGCTGGACAAGACGAGAAGCGGAAGGATTTGGGGAGCTGGAAGGGAGAGGGGAGCATGAGGTGGGTGCTGTGGGAGAGCAGAGAGGGGAGGAAGGAGGAGGAGGAGGGGCGCGGAGACCACAGAGGAGCGGTTTTGGGGTGTGCGCGTGTGTGCGACCGCGTGCAGGCATCTGCACGCGTGTGCGAGCGGGAAGAGCGCAGCGGGCGAGCGTAGGGAAGTGGGGAGGGGAAGATAACTGGGTTCTGGAAACCGAGCTGACATTTGGTTCTTGTAGCACAGGAGAAAATTTAATGAGGACAAAAATATGTCTCCCTAATTCCCCTAAGAAATCATTAAAACATTTTGTTATTCCTAAATGTCTGGAAAATGAATTAGTGGCCCTGCAGGAGCCCTTCCCGCGCATCTTCAGCCGTTTGCAGCTCTCGCTCCTCGCCGTGCTGGGGGATGCTCCGTGCCGCTGTGCCCAGGCACAACGACTTCCCCCTCAAACTCAGAGCCCACGGCAGGGAGTGGGGAGCAGCGGGAAGGGGGTTGCCAGCCCCTCTCCCACCCCTAGCACCGACTCTGCCAACACAAGCCCCAGAGCCGCCCCGTGCCTCAGTTTCCCCCCTCCTAAGACTTCAAGCAGAGCCCTGGACCGAGGGCACACCCCGACTCGGCGGCGAAGCGGGGAAAGCTGGTGCCAGGAGCCGTGCCGCGGGCCGGCGCTGGGGCGTTGCGGTTAACTTACCGTCAAACAGACAAGTGGGGATAGCCGCAGTGTTATTACAAGGGCTGAGCAAATGGATTCCTTTCCTAATGTCAAGATGCATTTGGCTCAGGGGCTGAAACACAGCGATGGCAAAAGCCGTTTCCACTCCTCTCTTCGGGCGGGATCTCCAGAGCACCATGCGCGAGCGGAGCTTCGGCGACGGCGGCCGCGCCGGGGGACGAGGGGACGGCGACGGCAGCCCTGCCGCGCTCCTCGCCGGGGGGATCCTTCTCGGCGCCGGCGCGCGACTCGTTAGGCGGCCAGGTCGCCGCCGCGCTGCTTACCTGGAGCTTCGATTAATTGCTTGTAAACGCTCAGGAAAGCCGTCTCAGCCTCCTTGCTTCTCTTACTAAGTGCAATCACCTGCAAGGAGATGGAAAAGAGAGGTTGAGGAGGAAGGAATGGAATCACCTCTGCCAGGCTACCAGCACCGATGCCACCCATGCCCAGCACACGGGACGCCCCCCGGCACGGCTCTGCGCCCGCTCCCCGCCCCGGCGCAGTCGCTCGCCGCCTTTGGCTAAACTCCTCGTGCCTCTGCCGTGTCACGTCGCCCTAAATCATTGATGCGCTCTGAGTAAATGAAAATTATAATTTAATGTCGCCGCTTAAATAAGAAATAAAGAAGCCTGCCTGTTGTTGCGGTCGCCGGGCCGGATCCGGCACACGGCCCTCCCCAAGCACCCTCCCAGCAGGACGCTGGGGCAGAAGCGATGCTTGCGCCAGGACCAGGACATCTCTCGCTCACGTCCTCGTCCCCCCCCGGCTGCCGGTGCGGCTTCTGCCGTCTGGGCATCGCTAATAACCCGACAACTTATTAATCTGCCGCACGCTCCCATCCAACATTTATGAGCGTGAATCATTTACTCCCCTTCATTTTTCAAGGCGTCACGACACCTCGGGGAGGGGGCCGCTGCCCACCGGGCTCCGGGGCACTTTGTGTGCCGAGGGCTGCCCTTGCCAGCTCTGCACGCCCAGTTGGGCGCGGGATGGGGTGCCGGTGGGATACGTGGACCTCTATCGTCCCTGCCAGCCCTGCAAGTAGTTGTGGATGGAGGTGACCCATTCCCAGCTGGAAAATGCCAAGTTTGACTCAAATTGGATCCAAACTGATGGAGGAGAGGTGCCCAGCCAGCATTTAGTGCTGGCACACACCCTACTACCAGCCAACTAAACCACTCAAGCCACCGACGGGTTAATTACCAAACAAAGCCCGAACTTCGCGCCTCAGCCCGGCGGCAGCTACTGCTCCGGAGCATCTTTTCCCTCCGTCTACCCCCACCGGATGGCGATCGCTTGTCATTCAAACCCAAAGCAAAACGCTCATTTGTAATCCAGCAGCCACCTGAGCAAATCGCCCTCTCCTTCCAAGCTCGCGGGCACTGGAGCACAAAGATCATTTTTCTATTGTTAAAATTGTATAAGCCGGGCTTTTTATAGCGTCTCGTACACAAACCTACTTTCTCGGCGCCGTGTCGCCAGCGGAGGAGGAATCTGGGGGCTTTTCTTCAGCGTTCTGCAAAAATGCCTGGCTTTGGGGTGCTTTAAAATAATAATAAGGAAGCAGAGAACAGAGGGAGGAGGCAGCAAGCGGGCGGCCAGTGGCACTGCCCGTGTGCGGCAGCAGGACGGCATCGCGTCTGCTGAATTCGCCGGCGGCACGTGGCGCGGGGACGACATGAGGAGCCCTGCCGGAGGGTCCAAAAGGACACAGGGACACGGTGGGATTGGGGTGCTCCACGGCGTCAGCCCCGTGTGACCCCCACTGCTTCCTGTACCCTTCAGACTTCACACGGGAGAGGAGTTGGAGGGGGCACAGCCCGTCAGCACAGCTCTGCCAGGGCAACAGGGATACCTGGATTTGCTCGGAGTGCTCTGAAGAGCTTCATCTCATCTTGTTGACAGCCAGCTGAATACAAGCCAGTACGTGCCCAGGTGACCAAGAAAACCACCAGCATCCTGGCTTGTGTCAGCACTGGTGTGGCCAGCAGGGCTAGGGCAGGGATCGTCCCCCTGGCGAGGCCACCTCTTGAATCCTGAGTTCAGTTTTGTGCCCCTCTCTTCCAGAAGGAGCTGGAGGGTCTGGATCAGGAGTCTGGTGAGGACCGGCTGAGGGAGCTGGGCTTGTCCAGCCTGGAGAAAAAGAGGCTCAGGGGAGACCTTCTGGCTCTTCACAACTCCCTGACTGGAGCTTGGAGCCAGGGGGTGTTGGGCTCTGCTCCCAAGGAACAAGCAACAGGACAAGAGGAACTGGCCTCAAGTTGCCCCAGGGACAAGAGGAAGTGGCCTCGAGTTGCCCCAGGGAAGGTTTAGGTTGG
Source organism: Baryphthengus martii (assembly GCA_013396935.1). Taxonomy (NCBI): domain Eukaryota; kingdom Metazoa; phylum Chordata; class Aves; order Coraciiformes; family Momotidae; genus Baryphthengus; species Baryphthengus martii. Next base: position 109,542 of record VWZK01000511.1, read on the forward strand.
AGCTGAGGAACAATTTCTTCATGGAAAGGGTTGTCCAGGCCTGTCCCAGGCTGCCCAGGGCAGGGCTGGAGTCCCCCTGATCTCTGGAGGGGTTTCCAGGCCCTGGAGCTCTGGTGCTGAGGGACAGGGGTTAGTGGTGCCCTGGCAGTGCTGGGCTAACGGGTGGACTTGATCTGAAAAGTCTTTTCCAACCAAAACAATTCTCTGTTTCTCTCCCCCTGAGGCAGCACTATCCAAAGGGTGCACAGAGCCAGCACTAACGTGTTCTCCATCACCTCCCCATCACCCATGTCTGCCTTCCGCACAGCCCCAACCTGTGCCAGCAAGGAGGAACTGGCCCAGACCTCCAAATCCAGCTAGTCACACTGAATTTGATTCCTGAAGTCACATGATAGAGACAAAGCATTTTTCAAAGGGAACCTCTGAAGTCTTTCCTTCTCCTCAGCCTCTCACCAGCCTCAGCTCCTGCCCCGTTGGTGCTGGGGCATCGTTGGCGCAGCCAATTGGCAAGACAGTGAGTCAGGCACCTGCTCTGCTCTTTCAGAGTTCCACTCAACTTGTAGGAAATGTCAGTGAAAAAAAAGATATCTCAAATTCTCAGTGACGTTTGCCGCGTGGGGATATCTCACTAAAATGCCAGGGATGATTCCTACCGGCGCAGCAACGAGTTCCACACGGGGACAGCTCGCCCCAACCCCAAAACTGCTGTTATTCCTCAAGTAGAGTTAAATAAACACCCAGAAAAAGCTCCTGTCATCCCTAAAACCAAGGTTCTGTAACAGAAAAAAACCAAATCTTTGCTTTCTTAGGGCAGAAGCTGGGACCAAACCCCGTACCCCCATCCAAGAGGGTGACTTCATCAGCATCCTGCTAAAAAAGAGGAGAAAATGGCTAAAACCAGGGGAGCTGAACATCCCCGCAAACAGCCCCGGCTCAGCGGGGTCAGGATGGCAGCGTTCCCGCTCCCCCCAGCACCACGACGCCCACCGGTGACGGCAAACCCACCGACAACCGCTCTCCAAGCCCTCGGCAGGGAGCTCTGCTGCTGCCTTACATATTGACGTGCTATTAATTTCTATTTTTCCCCCCCCTCCTCCCTCGGCAGCGTCCACGGGCTCAAGGTGAGGCCCGGCAGCGGCGCGGGATCGCCGCCGTGTGATAAATTACATTTACGCGCCGGGTCCTTTTCATGGCTGGTGACTTTCCAGCAAAGCAATTATCACTGTAGAATGCGTAATAGCCTAATTAATTACTATTGTCAGGCTGGCCTCTGTGCCATGATTATACCTTCCGAAGCCAACTTTTTAAACATTTGGAAGCAGAAATATTATTATAATTGACTTGACAAAATGGTAAAACTCCCCCGGCGCAGCCGGTCCTCCTCCCGGCACGGCGGCGAGGGCCGACTGTCTGAGCAGCTCCTCTCCAAAGGCGCGGGATTTGCATCGCACCGGCGGTGAGTTTATTCTTATATCCATGAGATCAAGTGCAGGATAAGTAGTGGGTTATTTCCATCTAAATACTGGTGGCAGTAAACCGCAAATGAGCTCTTTTTCAGCGGAGAGGAACAGCTGTCGGGGGAGAAAGCGGCAGCAGAGACCCCAAATGTTGAAGAAAACTGATGAAAAAAAAAAACCCACCCTACATTCAAGCCTTTGCTATTTTCCTCGCCTTTTTTTTTTGCTGATGTGTAAAGAAGTCGGGGAGAGCGGGAGGGCTGCGGAGGGAGGAGAGCTTGGGAGAGGGGCTGCTGTCCCGGGGAAGAGCTCTGGGTGACGGTGCTGGACCCCTTGTATGGCACCCACCTCACGCTGGGGTCCTTTGCTGCCTTCCTGGTGTCTCATGTTCAACCATCTCCTTAAACCCACTGCACCACACAATCCACCGCTCACACGCACACACCCATTGCACGTGGACAAGCTTGTTGCACGCACAGCTCCATCAGACACCCACAAACCCATCACACACCCACAAACCCATCCCACACGCACACTGGCCCTTCACAAGCCCACAAATCCACACTGAACACTCACAAACCCATCCCACGAGCTCATCATACCCACAAAGGCTCATTTCACACCCACAGATCCCTTGCACGCTCATACACACCCACCGCACACACCGCTAGAGACCCGTTGTTCACACACACAAATCCATCACCCACCCACAGACTCATCACACACACGCACAGACCCATTGTGCACTCACAGACCCAGCGCACAAACTCATCACACATTCACAGACCTACCGTGCAAACCCACCACCCAACCCCATGGCACACCCAAGCCCATCACACAACCATAGACCCATCACACCACCCACTGCACGTCCAAACACACCACACAACCCCATCATTGCACACCCAACCCCATCGCACACCCAAACCCATGACACAACCATAGACCCACCCCACAACCCCATCGCACACCCAAATCCACCACACAACTCCATCGTTGCACACCCAAACCCATCACACAACCATAGACCCATCACACAACCCCATCATCGCACACCCAAACCCATCGCACAACCAGAGACCCATCACACAACCCCATTGCACACCCAAACCCATCACACCCAAACCCATGACACAACCCCATCGCACGCCCAAACCCACCACGCAGACCCCTCACACAACCGCAGCCCCATCGCACGCTCCTGTTCCCACCTCCCCGTCCCACTCCCCCAAAGGCAGCCGCAGCTCGCACCGTTTTCACGAGGCCAAAAAGCAATTCATGTCAAAAAGATCAATAATATAAAAATAAAGCCTGAGAATTCTAGTTAAAGGGAACGTCACAGAAATATGTTGTTCACGTTCATGATTCGGAGATTAAAAAAAAAAAAAAAAAAAAAGAATCAATAGAAGTTCTTCAGATGATGTTATTTCTAATGAGAAATATACCGAGACTGCTGCAAATAACTGCTTAACGGAGAAAAAAAACGCATTAATAATTTACTTTATAAAGCACAGGAGCCCGAACGCAAGAAAATCGCTGCTGGTTCTTAATTTTGTTGTAATACTTCCTGACAAGTTCAATGATGCTTTGGCAAAGTTCCTGAGAGCAGAGGCTGAGGATGTTCAGCTCATTAGGTCTGGATTTTGTTTCCCGGCTTTTCCTGTGGTATCCCGGCCCGGCCGGCTGCGGGAGAAGGTGCCCGAGTTCTTCCCTTTCCCTACACCACAGGATTTCTTGAGCTGAGCCTCCTCCTGACACCCATCCCTAGGCGAGCTACAGCCACAAATCCGGAAAAGATTTCAACCTTATTTTACCATAATTTAATTTTATTTTTTTTTTCCCCCACTGGCTGGTTTAGGTGGCAAGGTTTTTTCCGGATTTTTTTTATTCCCTTTATTTTTTCTTAATTTAATTTTTCCGTGCATTCGCTGACAGTTGGCAACTCCAAACCATCTGCTACCGACGCAGGCGCCAAAAGGAAAGGGCTGCGGCATCGAGCCCAAAGGCGGCTCGAAGGAGCAGGTTGATTCCCGACCATTGGTATGAGGAGGTGCCACCTCAGCGGGGTAATTCCCAGCAGGGCCAGATTTCTTGGAGACCCCACAAAATCATCTTCCTGCAAAATTATTTTCCTGCAAAAATATGCAAAATTGCACGGAGGGCAGTGGGGCAGGTTGGGGGAGGAGTCGGGCAGAGATCCGTGGGGATCTGCAACCCCGGCACGGATGAACTGGGGTGATGAGGGGGTTCCTACTGGTTCCCAGCTTCAGGATGGAACCGGGATGGAGCTGGGACGGAGTCGGCCCACGGGCGCACCCCGAGCACCGCAAAGTTTCACCTCCCATTTAGCAGAACAAAACTTTTAATTTAGATGTTTTCATCTATCTATCAGAGTGAAAAAAAAATAAGTTTAAAATAATGACTGTAATAAATGAAGGTAATTAATTGTAGTTTGTTCCTTTACTGTCTAGTCAGCTTAATTTTACCTTTTCATCTAATAATGAGAAAATAATTTTTGTGCTCTGAGGGTTAATGATATGTAACTGCAAGAGCTGCTAATTGCATGTTGCAAACTATTCATCAAAATCCCCATCTGCGCTACTTGATTATGTTTGCTAAATTATTGCTTTGAATTATCTTTCATAAAGCAACTTTTGTAATTAGCAGGGCTTTCGCTTTGCTCTTTTCTCCGTCGCAAGGAGATTCAAACTTTGTCCGTCTCAAGCTGTCGCCGTTAAAAAAAAAAAAAAGCTTTGGGTGAGAGAAAGAAACTGCCCTTGAGCTCATCGGAGGGAAAAATAAAAGCCGGGTTTATTCGCCGCCGGTACAATTTATTCTCCTCGTTCCTCAAGGTAAAAAAATATCATATAGGAGCTTAACTATATATGAGATGTATTTGGGAACCGCAGAGAGAAACGGCCCGAAAAGCCCATCCGCCGCCACTCAGGTTCATATTTCAAACTGATTTTATATATTTTTTTTTCTTTCCCATTTAGAAGGAATGAGAGGAGGGGGAAACGCCGGCCGTTCATCACCCCGCTTGGATGGGCTCCTTCCCGTGACGCCGGGGACGCAGCGCGTGGCTCGCCCCGGGTAATATCGGTGGGCAGGGCTGGAAAGGGGGATGTGAGGGGGAAAATGTATTAGAGAAGTATTTTAAGAGTTTGGAAAAGAGGGAAAAAAAGATAAATAAGAAGGGGAGAGAGGGGGAAGAAAGCAGGAGGGAAAGGAAGAGGGAGGGGAAAGAGGGAGGAAAGAGGGGAGAAGAAGAAAGGGGGGAGAAAGAGGGGAAAAGAAGAAAGGAGCGAGAAAGGGGAAAAGAAAGGGGGTAGAAAGAGGGGAAAAGAAAGGGGGGGAAGAGGGGGGGAAGAGGAGGGAAAGAAAGCAGGAAAAATAGAGGAAAAAAACAGGCAGGAAAAAGGGGGGGAAACGAGCAGGAAAAGAAAAGATAAGAAGGAAAAAAAGGGGAGAAAGAGAGGAAAAGAGAAAAAAAAAGAAAAACAGAAAATAAAATAGAAGGAGGTGAAAAATAGATTAAAAAAAGGAGAATAAAGAGGAAAAAAGAGTTCCCAGGCCCCTTGCAAGCCTCGCCCCAGGAGAAACAGCAAAACTCTGGTGTCCATCCCACGCTGCCCGGCCCAGAAGCAGCCAAGAAACCCAGCCTCAAGGGACTGGAATTCACCTTTTGGGATAAAATCCCGCAAACCTCCTGTGGAAAAACACCCTGGTAGGGATGAAGCAGCTGCTGTTTTGCTGGGAATCACATCCCACTCTCCTTTACACTCCCATAAATCCAGAGCCACTTGGGCGGAGGGACCGGCTGGGGCTTCCCGAAGGACATCGCTCATATTCTCGTAGCGGATCTAATGAAGACTATCGGAAAAAATGCAGTATTTAAAAGACCGAAAATGTATTCCTATTGTTATCACTCTCTTTTATGTGTTTATGCACAGTGCATCGGAATGAATCAATACTGGATTGCCCTATAAATAAATGAGCGTATCAGTAAACCCAGTAATAAAATGAAGTGATGAAAAATATGGAAATCAGTCGCATTTGTGTAAATCCACTTATTGTTTACTTTAATATTTTCTTATGCAGTTCCGTAGCTCCAAAGAGACAGATTTAAAAATCAGGTAATGCTCAGCAGATGACAGATCCTAATGTGTCGCTGCTGGCAAGCTCCGAGTACCGGCAGCTCTCCAGGGGTTTCCAACGAAGCACATTAGAGGAGCCGAGAAAGCAGCCCCCGAAGAGAGGGCATTAAAAAGCCCAGGAGAAGAGGTATCTTGAAGCACAACGCATCGCTCACCAGCTTCAGGGACCAAAGTCAAGGTATCTGAGGAGCGTTTGGGGATGTGGTAGAAGCACGCGGTTGAGGAGCACCTAGGTCAGGCTAGAGGATGAACTAAAATGCCTTCTAGAGTAACGTGGTGGGCTAGGACCACGTTGTTCCACACTGGTGCTGGGCTCCTCCTCAGGTTGCCCGGTGCAACCTCATCGGGTGCAACCCGGCCACATCACAGCGTCTCCTGGCTATGCCATGGCACCTCCAGCCACGCCATGGCATTTCCCAGCCGCTCCATGGCACCTCCTGGCCGCTCTACGGCAACTCCAAGCCCTTCTACGGCACCTCCTGGCCGTGATGGCTCCTTGTACCACCTGGAAGCTCTCTAGGCAGGGTCACCAACTGCAGGAACCTACCCGTACACGGCCACCAACAACAGGGACCTGCCCATATGTGGCACAAGAATCACCCAGCATCATGGGGAGGGAAAGCAGATGGATTTTATTGGCTGTAGAAACCTCTCAGGAGTTGAGGGCAGTGACTTCGTGCCTTGGGCACAGCAAGCCGGCTCCAGCCTGTCCCTCCCAGAGCTCTCCCCTTCCCATTTCAACCTCCCCAAGAGCCAACGGGGTGGGAAGGGGCTGGGGTGATGCCCGGGACCACGTTACATTGGGTGAGGGTAGGTCCTGCCCACTCCCCTGCCCACCTCTCCTTCGAGCATCCCCCTATTTAACGCTGCCAGTTTTCCCTCCCACCCATCCAGGCAAGCACAAAACACCCCTCCCCACACAGCCTCCAAGAAAAGCTATTTTAGAGTTGCTCTTTTTTTTTTCCCTCTCCCTTCCCATCTTTTTTATTTTTTTAATTTTATGTTTTAAAAAAAAAGCCAAACCCAACACGTCTCCCCCCATCTGGGCTGCGAGCTGGGTGCCAGCATCTCGAACGCCGCCGAATGCTCAACGTTTGCTTTTTATAACCGCTTCGAAACCTCAACGTTTCCTCCTGCACCATCAGGATGCATCCAGGTGGATGCTGCATCCCCCTGCAAAGCCCCCGTGTCGTCCCCCCTCCCACGACCCAGCTCTGCCCATCCAAAGGAGCTACCGGAGGCAGCGAGAGCCAGAAATCCCCAAATCCCAAAGTGAGGGGCTGCAATTTGTCTTTGTGGCTAATGAGCTTCCTTTCTTGCGAGTCCCTCACACCTCCAGCTCTCAAAAATCTCCTTGCTGGGGTGGGGAACGTGCCGCCCTGCCGAGTTAATTCTCTACCGGCAAATCTCCTCTACCTCAGGTACATTTTTCTTAAATTCCCGGCTGAGTTCAATTAAATGTTTATGAGACTCTGCCCGTTCCCCCCGCCACGCTGCCAAGCGCCCAGGCGACGGAATTAAACTCCTTCTGGAACAAAACAAAAACAAAAGGAGAAGGCAGCAAAAAATAGCAATAAAAAAATACATCTAAAAGAGGGGAAGAAAAAGAAAATAAAGGTGGTTTGGGAAGGTCGGGTTGGAAGACTGCAGGAATAAAATTCCCCCGGCCCGCTTTCGCTCGGCGTCGCGCAGCCCCGGCGCGTTGGCGATATCGACGAGGGGGTTTATATGAATAATTGAAGAAATTCTGTATTCCCCGCAAAAGCAAAGGCAAGCCGAGAGGGTTGTTGAGATAATCAGGAGCTCGCTAATCAATATCCTCAGCCCCAGCCTCCTCCTCGCCTTCTCCAAAAGGAGCAGTGCCATAAGCTCATCAGTAACTGTAAAAAAAACATCGCACTCCGAGTGTCAAAATAGTCAAGCACAGCATATTGTATTGCCAGATTTCCCTCCCGGTCCACCCTGGTGCCAGATTACATCCATCAGCGGGGAGGGAAGCCGTCCAACGATGACTTACTTATGCTTAAGTGTTCATAAATAAGGGTTTTAAGATAGAAATGGCTTTTTAATTCTGGGGGAATGTGAAATAAAAAATAAAAATAATAAAATCGAGGGGGCTGATGCGATGCGAAGCCACCACTCGGGTGCTCCCCAGTAAATTCCGTAGCCTGGCTGTGCTGGGGGACGCCCTGGTCTCCATCTGGCTTGTATCATGGTGAAAATAGCCGGAAAAAATATTACACTGGTACCAGAAACCACGGCAAAGCCTTTGTCTGATGGGGAGATGGGGCAAAAGAACGTATCCCCACTATGAAAACCTCATTAGATAGCCTCCAATTACTGCCCTGCAGTCAGCGGGAAGAGACAGAAACCATAAAACCTGAGCAGGGGAGGAGCTATTAATTGTTTTTTGATAAATTGGGGGCTGAGGTAGAGGTTGGGAGGTGCCTTCGTGAGGCCCAGCTGTGCCCCGAGCAGCGGCTACTGTCGATAGATGTCCTGGCCCCGAGCATCCCCACCCAGCTCATAAAACAGGCGATTTTGGAGCCAGTGGGGTTTGCAATGGAAGGAGCCACCATTGCCAGGACCAGCAGGTGGTCCCGGCCACAGGACCTGCAGTTCGCTCCATTCTCAGATGCCACCAAATCCTTAGGACGCTCGGGGTGGAGCCAGCCTCACAACTCTGAGGATTTAAGCCACAACTGCCCAAACCACAGGGCACTGGCTCCATCCTTCCCGGCATCACCAAAACCCCACCTGGCCGTGCTGTGGTGGGACACGGGGCAGGAGGAGACGTGGCGCAGGGCACCCACCACCAACCATCCCATACTAGATGAGCTGCGGGGTAGGCGGGGTGACCCCAGCCATCCATCACCCTCCTACACCTTATGTAAATCCACGAAGCTAAAGATGTATGGAGCCAATTACCAGGGGTCACTGCCGGGTGTGAAATTCAGACAACGAAGCTCCCGGTCTCAAATGAATTTGCGGGAGATTGCAGCCTTGCTGCCGCCTTTTATTGGACAATATAAATATTTCACTGTTATATAAAAAAATATTGGCGAGAAAGCAGATAAACCCGAGTCCTGTGTGTATACAGAGAAGCAGGGAGTGAAAAACGGCCGTCAGCATCTTTTTAACGGCCTTTGGTGCAGTACGGGAACGGGAACACGGGCTGAGAAGGCGCTTTGATGACCACAGTGGCACAAGTGAGTCCGGAGGACCCCAGCGACCCCCATCCCGGACCCACCGCGGCTACAGCGGGAAGGGGAGCGATGCCGGCGGCGCAGTCCAGACACACGGACAAGCAGAGTGGTCCAAGGGGTCGTGTCTCGATCCTGCTACGATGGAGACGCAGAAGCAGACGTGGAAACCTTGGAGGGTTGGCATCATCCCTGCGCCCACCACAGAGGATGCCCAGAAAGGTCGGGTCAGGAACGGCCTCGGTCTATGGATCAATCCCAAATGCATTTTCCCAACAGTTTTTCTCCACTTGTCCTTCTGGGATCACCTCTGTCCTCACCCGCAGCCCCCTGTGCCAGTGCAGGACATCCTTATTTCACACTCACCAATATATCAGCCCTTCCCCGTGACAATAAAGCAGAAGAAAAGAGAAAATAAAAAGCCTATAGGAATCAATACCTCTTCTTCTCTCCCTCTCTCTCTCCCTATATTTTATTAAAAACTTTAGCATCAATATTAATGTTTAAAACCTCACCAAGCTGAGTTTAATTACCTGTAAACTGCATCCACGGCTACGTGGACTTTGCTCCTCGCCGCAGTAAATAAAACCGAGGAGGAGCGGTGCCAACATCTCCGAGCATCACCTTCCCATCCCTGCAGGAACCTCCGTATCCAGCCCCCCCCAGCCCTCATCTGCTGTGCCAGGAGGTGATAGTGAGTGATGGAGCTGGAGGTGGGCAGGGATGGAGTCGCAAAGAGAAATGAGAGAAGGGGAAAACTGGGATCCTGGGAAGAAAATGATGCATAAATATAAAATATCTGGGGCTCTTGCTGCCAAAAGGAATCTGCTTTCAGCCACCACGTGATTCATAACATTTGAGAGGGGAGGGAAAGGAGGGAGAAGTGTTTGAATGGAGTCCATTAGTGGCTGCGGACGATGAGTAACTCGCAGGAAGCGCTCCTCAGCCGCCGGCGAGTTCACGGACGGCTGGCACGATGGGCAGGGAGCTGCTGGAGAAACCAACCGGGGCTGGGACCAGACTCCATTTAACCCACCCAGCAACCACCTCCTCCCTTTTCTAGGAAGGAGAAACCCCAGCTTGTTCTGCTTTCCCAGCTCCTTCAGCCGTGCCACGTTTGCGGCCTCATCCTTTAACCGCCGGCACACGTGGGCGCAGCAGCCGGGAGGGAGCAGGGATTGGTCCCGCCGTTGCCACCGGTCACCCCGCGGCCCATCCCAGGGCCACCACGGGTGCACGATCCCCACAACACAGATGTTGAGCCGCGAGGTCACGGCCTCTAAAATGGAATCGGGCTTTATGGTGTGTTAGCAGAGGAGTTGTAATGGGATCTGGCAGAGGGCAGAGATTTGAGACGCGCATCAGATTTCCATTCCCAGGGAGATAGGAAAAAGCTGATTTTAAAAAAAAAAAAAACAACAAAACACATCTCAAGAGATACCATCTCATGTGTGGTATCAGTGGCTGCTCATAGACAGCTCCACCACCCCAGAGTGTCTCCATCCTGCTCCTTACCAGGGGCTGTTGGAGAGAACCAGCTTGGTCCTGTCTCCCTGAACCCCACATAACTACAACACCCTCCCCCAAACCTCCCCCACACACACACTTTCCCTGCACCCCCCCCAGCTCCTGGCCAGCTTCGTTAAGGTCCCTTCCTTATTACATCTCTTACAGCGGCTTCCCAAGGCCAGGGCTGGGACGGCGACGGCAGCATTCGAGGGCTACGCTTCCAGCGGAATATTCATTACCATATTCATTCAGTGTTTATCTCGCAGATGTACGGCTCCGTTACAATGGAGAAAAAAGAGAACTCAGAATTTGTTCTCAAAAGATATTCAAATTAGTTAATCAAGAGTCCTTTTATTACGTGTCTCATGTACCAGCAGCAACTATCCATCGAGATAAATGATCAGCTGCTAATAACTGATTACATTGCAGCAAGTGTTTTCTTATCCCTATTACCACCATGTTTAAAGACATTTTATAAATTTCTAATTATTGTAAATTGTTTCTCCTTTTGAAAACATCTTCCCATAGTCATCAGCTGTCAATTTTCCCTGAAAATCTCGCCCTGAAATGAGCTCATAGCAAGATGCTCGGGAAGGAGAGAAAAAACCCTTCCAGGCTCGCGGCTGGCGGGATGAAGTCTGGTCATCTCCATCCCGGGGCAGTGGGGCACCAGGATGAGCCTCCAGCCCTTTTAGAAGTGGAATGGACTCGAAATAAAAATCAAAGCATCCATAAGACGGATTGATCCTGGATGGTGCTGCCTTCGCCTGCTACATGAGGCCAACGTGCCCACTCCATGGTGGAACGGGCCATGGCCTCAGACGGATTCGCTCTCCGGTGAACCACGAAGAAATAAAGAAGCCAGCAGCGCACACTAAGAGTTCTTGACAAGTTCAAGGCACCCAACTCCTACAGATACCGGTAACCGAGAGCAGATCTGGGCTTGGGAGAGCCCTAAATACGATCTCGTTTGCTTTCTGCGTATTTTACAGATAAAAGCTGAAACAGTTGAGAGGGTTTGAAGCCAAGCAGGACTTCAAATCCAGCGGCCAGCCTTGAGCCACCGCTCCAGTCGGTTTCCGGGCTCCATTCAGTATTGCAATCAATCAGCTTAAAAAAAAACCAACCCACAACAACCGCGAAAACAACAATAAGCCACCTTCTAAACTCTCTTAGACACTTTAACGGAAAAGGTAACTCCTTCCACCTTCTGGAGCCATGAGCTACGTGCCGTGGGCCAGGCTGTATCCAAGAGCAATTGTACCACGCCAAGGACCATGATGGCACCGGGCAGAGCATCCACTCGCTGCTGGAAGGGCCCCGGGATGCAACGAGCCCCCGTGGCAGTGTCAATCTGCTGCCACCGGTACCACTACCTCGGGTGATGGCGGCTCTACTGGTTCCATTTGCTGCCCGAGGATGGGGCAGAGCAGGATGGGAGCGCCCTGGAGACAGCTGGAGATAGTTGTCAGGATTTGGCCACGTGCCTCCATGCTGAGCCAAAGTTGTTGGCATCACGGAAGCATGGGATGGGAGGAGGAGGAGGAGGAGGAGGAAGGCTACCCGGGATAACCTCCTTGCAGAGAACCAGAGTGTCCAGCCAAGCACGTTTGTGGGGCAGAGCAGTGCCAGCGACTGCCAGGAAAGGGAGGAGCGGCTGTCGGGATGCGAAGCCTGGCACAGAGCAGCCAAGGTCCTTCCCGGCTCCAGGGGGGCTCAGACCAGGGGAGGAGACGCCGCAGGCACCAGCCATGCCATTATACGCTTTATTGATGCTGTTCTGAAGAAAGCTAATCAATATATTAGATTTCCCAAAGAAAGAAAACACCAGCTGCCAGCAGCACATAACTCCTCCGCCGCGGTGCATTTTTCCGTCAAGCCCCGGAGCCGCGCGTGTCTGCGCAAGATGAGGTCACGTTCAAGAGGAGACCTCCCGCTCCCCCGGCGGCCAGGTCAGGGCCAGGGCCACGGCCACCGCTTGGCCGCGCCGTCAAGCCCACGTCCTCTCCCGCCCTGGGTTGAAATGAAAACATTAAAATCTCCAAATATCTTGTACCAGCATCACCGTGGGGTGTGGAGACAGCCCAGTGCCCAGCTGGGTCTAACGGAGCTTCCCAAGGACCTTCCCAGTCCTGACGTCTTTGAATCCCAGCACGGACCTGCAGCCCACAACACTCACTTGGGCTTCAAGGAAGGTTCCCAAAGGCTTTCCCCATCAGGAAGAGCCGTCTCAGAACCTGCCTTTTGCCAGCTGCATTTCCCCGGCACAGCCATTCCCACAGCACTGCCCAGTCCCAAACGCGGCTGCTCAGCCACGCGCCGGCACCGGAGAGAAACTGGAAAGCACAAAACCGACGGAAAAACTTGGAAATAGCCAGATCCAAGCACACGGAGCCCCAGCAAACCAAACCAGAGCGCCCAGCGTGCTGCGCTCCCCCTGCCCACACCCCCTCGCCGCTCCTCCGTATTCATTCCTTAAACCATTAAAGCCGATGCCGCAGCAGCTCCAAAAGCTCTTTAAAAAGGACAGGATAAATCCACGCTGGACCTAGCACTCGGCACCGGCAGGAAAGCGGGCTGACGTCACGGGGAATTGATTAGTGTTTTAATAGAATTAGATCATTGGGAGGGTCGCAGACCTGCTTCAGAAGCCCAAATGTTATGCAGATTTGCCTTCAAACCCCTAAACCAGAGCGCATTTAACCGAGGCAGAGTAAATGTCCCACATTTCCCCAGGATTATCTGAACCATATCAGATATAATCCAATGATCTGTAAAGTGATTATACCCAACTGAATATAAGAGATCTCTTCTGGTAATGCAATATTTCATCCAGCTGCAGACATTAGGAGGAGGCAAACAAAGGAGGAGATTTAATAAGTGGAAATAAAACTATAGGCAGAGATAGTTTAAATTTTTTTTTGATTTTTTTTTTTTTTTGTATCGCATCTAATTGCAATCAACAACAGACATCTGACACAGTGACAGCATCAGCAAAATTGCTGCTGAGAGCACAGAATCTTTGTCTAAAAATAATCAGACATTCAGCGCGCCACTGTTTGTTATAATGGTAATCGATGCTGGAGGCTTTGAATTCCATCAATTTATAGATCTGCTCTGTTCTGCCTGGTGATTGTGTTCTGCACACATCCACTCCCGCTCGGCGCAGGCAGCGCCGGGGCACTGTGTGATTAAGATAAGCTCAGATTCCTTTCATACATTCCTTATCAGCTCTAATTCTCCACCAGGCAGAGATGTTCACAGCAGTTAAAGATTAGTTCAGCTTCTCAGACGCCAAATTTGAGGGTATTGATCAATAAATCAAATCACAGGCAATCAATCGCCCGATCCAAAGAGTCTAGCCGATGCATTATTACTGGCGCCTTCGAAGCCGAGGCTTTTTTCATGGGTTTCATCAAAACGCGGCTTCTCTGGCTCCCCGCCAGCTCCCGGGCTGCCTAATAGACTCCGCAGCAGAGGAGCTCCAGCCCAGCAGAAGAGCAATAAATTTCTCATCAAACAGCCGATAGAGAAACAAGATGAACATCTGTTTTGCTGCAATGAAACTCCTGTGTTCTTCAGAAGCTGCAAACCAGGTCTGACAGACCACCCCAAAGGCAGCTTTTGCCTTCAACAAAGCAGCAAAGCAGAATATTTGCCGGTTGTTTCAATCAGGTAATTTAAGAAGACTTTGCATTCTCCTCTCCGCAGCTGCTGGAGCTTTACAGACAGGATTCCTGCTCAGTCGATAATAAAAGCCATCCTGGGACCCTGTACTATGAAGGCAATTTTATGATACCCATTATGTGGCAATGTAACTTCATTAAAAGCTGTTTATTCCCTCTAAGCATTTTAAGCACTTTCCCTCACCCATAAAGAAGAGCCTCTCGGTGCACTGGAAAGGTTATTGGTGCCGGGAGCCGCTTTCGGGTATTTCTTGCCGGGGATGAGGGTCCTGCCGGCAACAGGATCCCCGGGAAAGGGGCTTCTCCTCCTGGCCGGTAACGAGACGGGAGCTGCGGAGAAGCAGCCATATATTATTTTTATTACGCACTCGAGATGAGCTATGTTTGCTGGAGCTCTGCTTAGGCGACTTTTATTACGCCGGCTTCTTTTAGAAATTAATACGGACACGTGTCCTGAAATCTTGCCTCTGCTCTGAAGATGGGCTGGCTCCCATTTGCTCTTCCATTTGGGACAATCTGGGGTGTCCCGGCACCCAGAGCTTAATTTCTCGACCTGGCATTAGAATTCAGCATCCAGAGACGGAGCTGCAATCACGACAAAGCAGGAGCCAGACCCCATCCTGCGTCCCCGTGCCATGCAAAAGTCATCTTGCTCCAAAGGAGGGACAAAAAAAAAAACCTTAAAAACAAACAAGCAACCCCTAAATCTCAAATTTAAAGCTTCTGATAAGACGAGCAAAAAAATAAAACAAAACAACCCAACCTCACAGTTCAGTCCCATCCCAAAGCTCAGCAAAGTATTGATTGAACAAGTTCATTCTTCGTAAGCAAGGCCAATGAACCAGGATGGGTCGGGGACGTTTCTCCTGCACGTGCCAAAACAAATCCCACGTGGAACTAAAGGGTTAACGCTCGGCAGGGAGGATGTTTGTTTCCGCAAGGATTTAGTAGCCCCTTCCCCTCTCCAGGTTAATAGAGCAGGTAGGTCTTCCAGCTGTCAAGTTGGCCATCAGTAAATGGCTGGCTGTGCTCCGTTGATATTCAAGAGTCAGTGAAACCACCCGGCAGCCACCTCTCCGTCTAACGAAGCGTCCTTAATTAGCCAGTGGACTGGGAGAAATCACCCATAGAGCAGGGCAAGCCAGCCCACGGTTGTAAATTCTCCTTAAAATAAAGGGAATCAGAGGAGAAAAGGTGAGGAATGAGAGAAAGAGAAGTGATAATTTGCAAAAAAGCGTTGAATCCTCATTTTTTTTCTGATCCTGGCTACTTTTCCCCTCTGGCCACTGAGGTACCTCCCACTATAGAGAGACTGATGGCTTTAGGGAGGGGATCTTTACATCCACTTATGACTAGACCACCATATAGCCCTCTCACATCTTCCTGTGCTAATGCTCCCCAAAAAGCACCTCCAGCAACGCGCTCAAAGGATGCAGTTGCATCTCAAGCAATTAACAATCAAGACATTCATGCCAGTGGTTGCTCATGTTTCAAGGAAAAGAAAATTCCCTCCTTGTTACCTTCAAAAAACCTGCACCTTTCTCCACGCAAACGGGGAGACGCTGGTGTGGCTTGCGAGAAGAAAGCGGGGCAGGGCGCGCTCCTCGCCGAGCGCCGAACTCGACAGCAACAGCTCGATATTCTCCCAGAAACGCACAACACAAATACACACAAAACGCCCTTAATGGCTCAGTATTTCTTTAAACGGAGTCGCCGAGGAAAAAATAGAATTACTAGAATACATTTTAATTGATTTACAACAGCACTTAGTAACTGTGATAAAAGAAAAACTTGTTTTATTGGCCCTCCTGCTAATTAGCTCGACCGACTCTGGATTAGAAAAGCGTATCCCTCGTAACCCGGCACAACCCCGACCGGCGCCCGACACGAAACAGCTTTTACCTCCAGAAAACCCTTTATAATAATCGGAAAAAAAACCTCTGCCAAGCGGTTATCGCCAAGAGAGAGGGGAGGAAAGAAGGGCTCCGAGGATGGAGCCACCCAGTGGGAGAAACCAGCGTCCCCTTCCCATCCATAAACACTCCTCTATCACCGTTTCGATGTATCCTTCCCTTAACGACTTTTAAGGGCAGCGGATAAAAGTCGAAAGACGCGCGCGAGCAACCGGCAAATGTTTAATATTCAATAAATGTGTCGATTTTACATACGGAGGCAAATGGGGCTCTATTGAAGAATTGGTAAACTTCCTCGGAGGAAAGTAAGTGCGTTTTAGCCTTCAAGGGGTCCCCGATGAATAGAAATGGAATGTGATTTGTGATAAAACTCAGCTGCTCTATAAAAGACGTTAAATAAATGTTGCTGTTTCACTAGGGATATACGGAATTGATTGCATTATAGACTGATTTGAAGATGCACGCTCCCCGCAAGCTATCCGCTCGCTCCTGCGCGGTCCGTTCTTCGCCGGCCTCTTATTACCCGCGGAGAATTTTCTGGAAAAGGTTTAAAACCACCCTTCCCCGTGGTTTTGCCCACTATGGCAGCTCAAGAACAGGCCACAGCAGAGCAAGGCTGGATCCACCCCAATCTCAGGAATGCACCGCTTCCTCCGGCCCCGAGCACCGCGGATCCGCCCCGGGCAGCACTCAAATCCCAATATTCCCTTATTATTTGCATCGACGCGGTTGATAGCACAGAATCTGGAATTACAGTTAAACGCAAAAATAAGGAGGGGGGGGCGGGACAAGAAGCAATTAAAACCATTTTCACCACCAAGCCCAAAGTTCTCAACCGCCCCGAGCACGGTGGGGAGCGGACCCATCGGAGCGACAAGCGAGACCCGGGAAGGGCAAAGCAAACAAACCCAGCTCCGAGAGACAAATGAGAGGCCAACGGTAGCACCGCGGCGAGCGCAAACTGCGATATAATTGCGCTGCTGCTACATCATCTTTAATCAATAATATCCAGGGCTGCCATGGTGTGCACGGCCCAAATCCCAGCCTCCGCCAAGAAACAGCGTGGTGTTAAAAAGCCCAATAGCTTAGTCTATTTTTTATTCTTTTTCTCTGGTTGTTTTTTTTTTTTGCCCGCTAATAGGTGGCTCGTTCCCTCAACCCCGCTGATTTTTTAAATAAACCGAAATTCCAATAATTGTTTAATGTTTATTTTTATTTAGCTCTGGTTCACCTACCCTGGCTCTCCATGTCAGAAATTGATATTTTTGTTCTGGTGGCCGGGAAAAAGTAAAATAAAACTAGGCAACTGCTGGTTGTGTCTCATCCCAGTTAGATCGTGTCGTAACCGTTGGAGGAACAGCTTTACTCCCCTCTAAATTCCTATTTTCTCCAGTTTTCCAGGGATCAGCTTGCCCCAGGACCCTTGGGAAAAGGCTCACAGCACACAAGGGCCTTCCTCCGAGCACGGGATACTTTTTTTTTCTCCCCTGCCCAACAAAAGTCTGGATTTAAGCCCAAAAGAGATGCTCTCGCTTTCCGCGTGGATTCATCCCGTTAAAAGCCACCAGCACCACGGCTTTCCCACCTCCCCCCGAGTGGGGTTGAAGGTGGTTCTGGAAAAGTACAGGAAAGCTACAACCAATTCCTTTAGGAGATCCATCACGTCAGATTAGCAACTTAGTTTCTTATTAGCTATTTTCCATCCTATCATATTAATATTTGTTTTCACTAATACAATGCAGGAGTCTTCTCATATTAGCAACTTTCACATCACATTAGTGAAAACAAATACGAATACAATACAATACTAATATGACATGATCTGATGGGAAATTGCTAATACAATAAGACTCTCCTACCATATTAGTACAGAAACATTGTGTGTCCTAGTTACAGCTCTCTTTGAACCAGGTAAACACCCAGAACTTCCCAAACCAGCCCCGTTCGTCGTGTCTGAAGGTGCACACAGCGGGGGTTGAGCACTGAGGACCCCACTTTGCCCCCACGGTACAGATAACCCACAGCAGATGTATTCAACAGCAACGAAAATTCCTTTTTCAGAAGTAAATTAGTGAAATTTGGGTCCCCTCCACCATGCAACCAGCTCCCTTGGTGTGGCAGTGGATGTAGAACCAAGTCAGCCGCCGTGACCCGGGGATGCCGCACGGCTCCAGGAAACGCTGTGGCCTGAAAACTCGTAGAAGTAATAATAATTTGAAAGATAAATGCAATTAAACCAAAGAGCCTGTCAACGTAGTTTCGGCGTTCGCAGCTGCCTCTCAC
The DNA here is from genome assembly GCA_013396935.1 of Baryphthengus martii. Classification (NCBI taxonomy): domain Eukaryota; kingdom Metazoa; phylum Chordata; class Aves; order Coraciiformes; family Momotidae; genus Baryphthengus; species Baryphthengus martii. The sequence goes on from VWZK01000511.1 coordinate 127,750, forward strand.
CGAGCCCCCAATGTTTCCTGAGCCCCCGCCACAAACCCACGGCGGTGCCGGCGGGAGCAGCCACAGCGCCCAGGACCGTTACGAGGAGCGGGAGACTCCACAGTCAGTCTGCAGCAGCCACCAGTGCAGCAAGGACATCCAAGATGCCAAGGGGGGGAACATCCCCAGGCAGAGATGCCACGAGGAGAAGGAGAAAATCCAAAGCTCACGTGCTGAAGAGGAAGGTTAGACCTTGGGAAGGTCCAGTGCTGTGGTCTCTGAGACAAGGGGTGCTCCCCTGGACCGCTAGGACTTCAAGCTCAGCACCAGCCCAGGATATGAGGCATGCGTTAGAAAAAGCAAACATCTGAAAATCCCGGCTCCATCAGGCAGCCTCAGCTCCCCCAGCCTCCCGCACCAGCTTTACTTTCCCCTCGCTTCCGGCACCCGGAGCCATTTTCCCGTTCTTCCGCTTCACCTCTCCCACAGGTCCCACCCAACACCTCCTGACCCCTCGCCTTGCGTTTCAGGCTCAAAAGCAAAGGGGAGTTTCTCGCTCCAGCTCCTCTCAAAGCCGTCTCCGGAGTCATTCCCCAGCTTGGCATCAGCCCACATCCAGGGACGCTCCGCGGCGCCTCGGCCAACTGTGCCACCAACCACGGCAGAAAATAGCTCCGGGGAGAGGCAGGCACAGCGCGGCTCCTTCGAGCAACGCCCGGCTTCGGCACGCTCAGCAATTTTCTATTCTCTCAGCAATTTTCTGTTCTACTGAATTAGTAGTTTGTATTGAATTAGTATTCATTTTCTCTAATATGATATATAAGCATAATCATGTTAGTGACTTTGATATCGCATTAGGCTCTACCGCCGGCGTGCAGCCCGGCCCCAGCAGCGCTGAGCGGGGAAGCTCCGCAGCCGAGGAGGAACCTTCAGTGGGAATATTCCAAACGTGGAGCTGGATCCTGGTCTCACCAACCTCCCCTGGCCCCACGGTGCTGAGCGGAGGTCCCCAGCGAGGGCACGGCTTCCCCAGACGCGACGGTGAGGTGCGAGCCAAAATAAAGGGTCTTGCATCCTAACCGAGTAACTTGTGCATCTAAAATAAAAGATTCCCACAGGCGAAAACCGCGGCTGTTCAGCAGCAGCCAAGCCCCGGGAAAGTGTCCCCAGCAGCACTGGGCTCTCCTCTCCTCACAAAGCCACCACAACTTGGGAATTAAGCCAAGCAGACGGTGGGATGTAGCCAGGTAGGTCAGGGCGATAGCGGCGCTGGGGGACGCTCACTCTGCTGTGGCCAAGAACCATCATCTTCCTGTGGGAAAACCTCAGCCAGCACCGAGCCTGCCGCAGTTTCAAGATGACAAAGGGATCTCCAGGCATCCACAGGCCCTGGCGTGGGCCTTAATTAGGTGATGAAGTTGCAAGGAGAAGGAAGGAAGGAGAGGGACAAGGAAGGTCCTTGCCCCACCGGGCACAGACGGATCAGGGAGGGAGTGGAAGGCCCCAGGGCCAGCACAGGGCTGCTCTAAGATGTTGTAAGATCAGAACATTTTATATATTTTTTTTCATTTATATTTATTCTAACATATATTTATATAGGGTTTTTTATATTTATTTAGATTTGTATTTAAATATACATCCAACAAAAAAAATCCCCTACCTCCTGATGCCCACACAGACACCCCGGGAGAGCCAGCAGCTCTCAGCCCCAAGCACCCAACCCGGAGCCCAGAGGTGACTCTCCAAGAGAAGAGCTCCTGGCCACGCAGGGACGCACACATGGGCGCCTATTTTCAAATCCTAAGAAAATCCTGAGTCTTCACTGTCAGTGCTGTATATCACTTTGAGATATATACCATATTAGCAAAAAGAACTGAATTATATTGCATTCATGATGCAATTAAACACTTCACTAGGAATCAATGTAAAACTGATGAGGCCTGAAAGTAGTGCATATGGCTTAGAACATTATAAAACATTACCTTCACTCAAATCCTTTTCAGTAGCAATTTAAATCTTCTTACAGTTACTGCTGCCAATGGTAAACCATCTACTGATTCATAACAGTGCACGGGAACGAATGAATTTTTTTAAAAATTTATTCAACTACTAAATTACCCATGAAACCGGAATAGCTGACAGGAGTAATCTGAATTATTATTAGCTCTGCAAGTATTCTGCATTAGCCAATTTAAAACCACGGCTCACAGGCAGAAACCAGTTAGTACAGGCAGGGTGTTAAATGACTGCCATAGTTCTTCATTTTACTGCTGCTTACGTTTAAAGGTCAAGAGATAAAAATTACATATGACTGCAAACACAGAAAGGGTGTTTATCTTTTTTTTTTTTTTTCTTCCCCCTATGAATCAGGTCAAGCAGAAACTTTTGAAAACATTTGGAGACACGATCGTATAAAGCACGCCACCGCTGAACTACCCCAGGATTTAGGAGGGAGTTGCAGAGGCTGCACTGAGGGGGGTGGTTCCTCCTCCTCATCCCTGTAACTTTTCGTGCCAGAAAAATGAGAAGCTAGGGGTGAGATGGTCCTGTCCTCCAAAACACGGACAGGACATCGCGATATGACATCCAGCAGAGCTGCAGCTGCAGGGATGATGCACCACAACAATGAACGATCACAGAAGGTCCCATCAATGAGGACTGGCGGCGGCTGGAGGGGATCTCCATCCCCTCTCCATCACCTCCACCGAACAGCCAGCACCAGGATCTGCTCACAGGAGGATGAGCAGTTCAGGCCCAGCTGAAATCCCCGCTGGGCTCCTAATCCACAGGCTGATCAGTGAGAAAGCAAAATTACCTGGAGATTCAGGCACTGGCTGCTCCCGGCAGCACCAGCCAGTGGGGCGGAGAAGACTCTGGTGACCCCCAAACGATAGGAGGGGGCAGCGCCCGGGGCCAGGCACCCACCGCGCCATAAATCCTCCCGTTTTGAAAGGTGAGAGTAGCCCCCTCGGATTCCAAACGTGCCACAGCCCCCATTTACCTTTCCTAAGGCAACTAAAGCCTGTGCAAGGCAGGGGGAGGGATGGGCACAGCCCCTGGCACGGACACCCTTGGGATCCCCAGCTCCGCTCCTGCCCATCGGGGGGGCGAAGGTGTTCACTCACCCCAAATAAAGGCAGCGATGGGCAAAGCAATGCCAAGAGCCACCTTGGCCACAAACACATCCCCTGAGGATCTCTCCAGCGGTTTCGCCCGTTTCCCAGGGTGAAGAGGGTTGGCTGCGGGGGGGGTGGTTTCCAGGCAGAAGCCCCCGGTGCGGGCGCGGAGCGGAGGCGGTGTCTCTTTAACTGCCCATAACACTGCATCATCCTTTCTCTTCCTATTCTCAGTTTTATTAGCAAAGCAGCACAATGTTTATACTAGTGGGTATTACATTTGCCAGAACAATTACGGTATGACAAATGGCACATCAATGTAATCCATCAACTCGGCCCAGACAGGAATCCTTTATCCCAGGCTGCCATTAATTCCCAGCCAGGTCTCTGGGGTCCCATGCGTCAGTAACCATGACAACCCGGGGGACGCCGGGCGGCGACGGCATCTCGCCGGGAGAGACGGACACCCCGGCAGGGCGCTGGGATTTCACCTTTGGCACCGGTATGTCAGCCTTGGGATGGAAGGCGGGGGATGTTCCTATGGGGAGAGCCCTCCAGGCAGCATCTGGACCGTGCAGGAGCCCAAAGTGAGTGTGGGGACACCAGGAAAAGCTGGATTCTCCAGGTAGTTTTTTCTGTCCCGCTTTTATGAAAGCTTTTGGAGAATCTCTTAAAACACCTTTCCACTGCTTTGGGTAAAAGTAATCAAAAGGAATCCAACGTTACTGAGGGGGATGGACACCAAAGACAGGCCTCGGCCCTGCAGGAATCCAGACATGGAGGGACAGGGCTCCCTGCCTGATGGCACATGTCGTGGGCTGGTGAGGATGAACATCATGCTGGTCAGGAACGGCTGGAGGACTCCTGTTTAACCTGCTGCTTGGGGCCACATCCAGATCATCTCTGAAGACCTCCAAGGATGGAGGTCCCAGCACCTCTCTGGTCCAAGGCTGCACTTCTCCCTGTGGATGAGCTTCTTCCTTCCATTTGCATCCTCCAGGATGAAGACCCTTGCCTAGCACAGAGACCGAGCAGCTCACATCTTTAGGGCAAGGACTTGTATGTTTAGAGAAACACAAACCAGCATGAGCTGGTGGATTTGGGATCTGAACAGCCAACGCAGACACCCTCTCTGCTTCCCTCTGGGAAGACACTGCAACTTCCATGAGTTTCCACAGCCCATGGTGGGTTTGAAACCAAGAATAACACCTGCAGCATGAGCCAGGATCACATCTGCTCCCCGACCACTGATTTTGGAAGCAACCACACGTCTCAAGTCCCACCAGGGCAAAACCCACAACTTCAACAAAACTCATTACGAGATGAGATACGGCTGCACCGACCCCAGTCAAACCCACCCACCCACCTAGTGATGTCTGGGCAGGCACAGTCGCTGCTGGGCTCCCCAAACCCCACCCTGGGAGATGGCCCCGGACTCTCCTTCCCCACTCACGAACGCACAGTTTGGCCGCTTCTTTACAAAAAATTAAGACAAATCCCACCAGGCAAGAATTCCCAGAGGTCAGCGCTTCCCCCACATAACGAAGAAGCCAAAATCAAGAGAAAGAAAAAAAAAATTTCAAAAAATAAAACCCTCCTCATGACCACGGTCTCCAAAGCGCTGAGGGGTTTCTCCTCCTCTGCCAATTCCATCTGGCCCTGACCCAAAGCTGTACGCAGCCAGCCTCAACTACCTCCCCCATCTTATTAAGCCATTACCAGAATGATCTTATCCCCATTTATAATGTTCGATACATGGTCTGAAGGCTTCTCTAATCCACTAGTTAGATGCAAACCTTAGACGGATAAAACTGGGAGGGTATTTTACACAATTATGGGGTATTTTCCAAGGGTCTGCCCCGATTTCAACCCCTGAGAGGTCGGCTGTCACCTGTATCCTGTGGCCATGGGACCGGGGGCAACGCTGCCGTCCCGATACCTTCTTCACCTCCATCGGGGTCCCTCCTCATCCCAGCACAGAGACAGGCAGAGCACAAATACCCAGGAACATCCTCAGTGCATCCGCAGCCAGCACAGACCCCATCTCTTCCCATTCATCCCCAGCCAGCGCTGAGCCGGGAGGAAAAGTCAGGTTTTTTCCTATCTTTCCATAGGTAACGGCACCAGCCACTGTGGCTGCCACAATAAACCCATTTTTTCTCTCCAGCCTCTCCCACGTGCAGAGCCAGGAGATGGCTTTATCCCCCCTGAATCCTGTAAATCATCTCAAAGCCAGCCTGGCAATTTATAGGTAGGACATTAAACATTATAGCCACTGACAGCATCAAATTACACTTGAAAAATTGAGTTCTGCCGGAAAATGAATTTAAAAACGAAATTAAATTAAAACCTAACTAAATTAAAATTAGGTTTCTAAACTAAAATGACTTTTTAATATTTTCAGGAGGAAAAGAAAAAAAAAAACAACAATGAAAAACACAACAACACGTCCTCTGCCAAGTAATAAAATTTGCCAGTGTCTTTTATAGCTGACAAGTCCTGTCTGAGAGCAATTCTGGTTATGCTGCATAATAAATAACTGGGATAGAAAAGGTGGCAGAGGAACGGGACAATCCACTGTGCCAGCTCAGCTCCTTCATAAGGGGGCTGGGAAAGGACACAAAGACCCTCAAGCAATTTAAAAAGAGAATATAAAAGTCATAATTAACACAAATCTTGAGCAAATAGGCGGATGAGGCAAATCCGGCCACGACCGCTCTGCTGTAACGATGCCGATGCAGCGCTGGTGGGATGTTTGGGCACTAGCAGAGCCCGTCATCCCACCAGGATGCTCAGCCAGGGGCGTTGGCGGGAGGTTTGTTGATGCAGAACTCAAGGGATTGGGGAAAAGGTTTTCTTTTCCCCAGGTTCCTTCCCTGCCAGATCCACAGGATTCATCCCACCCTAGAAACTCCCAGTCTCGTGCGGATGAGGGACCGCGGACCACGACATCCCCGACACCAGCTGAAACACCAGCGGCGAAGCACCGTCAGACACCACCTCCTCGCTTTGTCTCTCGCTCGAAGGCTCCAACCCATCAGCTGGAAGCTTCCTAAAGTCTCTCCCCGGTCATTAATGGCGGTAATTAATTCATCCCGCTTTTTAAGTAGCGCTCGATGTACGAGCCTGCCCGCTCGCATCTTGATCTCCTGTTGTCAGGGCTTTGATAGAAGAGATACATAAACAGCCTGGGTGACCATACGTCTATTGATTATCAGAGCAGGCAGATTGAACACCAGCACCGTAACAGGACACATCCAAACGAGCTGTAGGAGACCGGAGAGATCAAGCGCGAAGCCAGTGGATCTGCACAGCCCCATCCGATCGTTTCCAGCGTCCAGAAGGAGTTTTGCAGGGATTTGGTCCCGCAAAAGCATCCGGAGGAGTAACACAGGGCGGGCGGATGCCGCCAAAAGCCCTAAACCAACACGGTCTTCATCGTTTGAGCCAGGGAAGACAGGCTCAATCAGCAACAGCAGCCCTGCAACCCTTTTTAAATGTTCTTTTTTTTCTCTCTCAATATTATTTATTGCTCCGTTAAAGTGGCGGTTCCCTCGGTGGGGAGCATTTCTCCCCCCTCCCCGACTCGCTGCTGTTTCACAAGATGCCAGACTCGGGGGCTAGCCTGCTAGACGCCAACCCAACGGTCCTCTTTCAACAACATTAATTATCTCAAGCTTTCCATAACAACAACAACAACAACAACAAAAAAATATATAATCTTGATCCCACTGGCTGCCAATAGCAGAGAAGCTCGCGGAGAAAAAGGCTTTTATCTCCGCATCTCAGAGAAGAGCCTCGTGTTTGATCAGCCAGGGTTGTTTTTTTTTCTCCTTCCCTCTTTGTACATTTTGAACTTTATAGACTGATTAATTCCTCCTATCGCGGTAAACTGCTGTGTACACTCTCGAGTGTTGACTTGATTTTCTTTCTATTAAAAAATAAATGTCTTCATAAGAAATTAAAAGAGCTTAGCACATCTTTGCTCCGTAAGCAAGTTGGAAAGAACCTCGGTCTGGAACAGCGGGATGGAGGAGGGGAAGAGAGGCGAGTTGAAAAGATTTCTTTATTTTAAATTAAAGTTCAGGATTAAAGGCATCAGGCTTTCAAGAGTTATTGTGAAAGCCTTTTTAAAAGTCCCAAGTGGATAGGCCATAATCTTCTTTTAAATGGCTAAATTTAGAACAAGAAACCCTCCAGCTCTCCAAACTCCAGCCCTCTGCGTCTGGCACACGGCACCAGCGAGGGCTCGGGGTTAGTTGTGGGTTGTTTGTTGTTTCCGTTTGTTTTTTTTTTTAATCTACAATCACCGTTTCACAAATGCCAAACAAGATTTACACTATTTTTTGTAAACTCTGGGTCTACAAAGCCCAGCTTTCCCAAGCTCAGTATCAACAGGATAATAATGAAGTACCTGTCTCTGTTGCCCATCAGCACGAAGGATGAAAGTCAGCAGAAAAAGACGGGAACTACTGAGTCCAAAAGTTAATTTCTCCGGCCAGGCAGGGAAAGCAGAGACAGGCACCATCCCCAACACTGACAGCCTAGATCAAAGATCCCATTTATTGTAATTTATTCCCTACTTTTCCATTTTGCCAAATTATCTTAACCCTTACGTCTCCTGACAGATCGATGGGCTGGCCGGCAGAAATCTGGCCCCGGAAAATATGGTTTACATTTTACTCTCTATCATGCAGTTTAAGCTCCATAATTGTGTCTAACAAATAAAGGATCTGATTGAGTTCAGAGCTATTTCAGATAATAAACACTTCCAGATTTATAGTAGTTATTCATGCAAGGACTACACTGCATGTAAATCAATACCATAAAGAACAATTTGCTAAAAATATAAACAGCATGTTTAGGCTTTAACGATATTAGCAAAGCGGGATTCTTCGTGGCTGTACGTAAAAGAACTGCACCTGTTCGAGTGCCCAAGCTGAGATCAGAATAGCGCTCGGTGCCAGTCCACCCTAAAAAATCAGAAATAACAGCAACATCTGCTCTTCCAAAACAGCTCCTGAAGCCCCCCAGGCCTGGGGGCGCTTGGGTCTCCAACCCCGCGGACGTTTAGTTACGGAAATCACTAATAATAGCAAATAAATAAAAATAATTCGCAAATAAATGTAAAATAATTTGCAACGACGTGCGACAGCTGCTGCAAACCCGCTTGTGAGGAGACGCCGACCTTCTGTAGAGACGTGCCCTGCTCCTGCCTGCCCGTCTGCCATCCCAAACTGGGGCTGGACCCACCAGCTCCACAGAGCTGGGTACCAGTGGTTTTTGTACCCCGAGCCACACACCCACCCCGACCATCACCAGCAGACACTTCGTTTGCCGATTACAGAGGAAGGCAGCAGAGGTTTGGGGTTTATTTTGGTTTTCCCACTCCGGCCCACGCCGGGCATCTCCGTTCCTCAGCCAGCAGCCAGGACAGGCACAGGGAGAAGGACCCTTCCCCGTGGGACCGAGGGCTGTGCTGAAGAGAGACATCTCTCCCTGTAACTACATAACTCAGAATAAAAAGCCGAAGCTCGAACACAGCGCAATTAATGCGGGAAGCATCGATTTCTGCCCGGCACCAAGCTGGCTCATTAATTCCAGGTGCTCCTACAAGCCAATTCCAGCACCGGCCTCCTTGCAACGGGAGACAAATGGGAGAACATCGAAGGCTGAAATTCCTTCGTGCGCTGACCTTTTATCACCACGGAGCTTCAAAACCCACGCGCCCTCCGCTGCTCCTCTTCCCAAAACTCGCAGGTTGGCTGCTGGCATTGCAAGGGCACAGGCACCACCGTCCTGAGAAATGCCACCAGCGGGTGAGCGTTCCAAGGGCAGAGCTGCCTGCTGTCTCCTGCTTGCTTCTGCTGGGGACTGGGGTGACACTGGGATGCCAGGGACAAGCCACCTCTGTGTGCCTTGGCTCAGAACCTGTCACTACATCCTTTTAACAGAATCACAGAATCATTTTGGTTGGAAGAGACTTAAAATCATCGACTCCAACCATTCCCCCATCCAGGGAACCACTAAACCCTGTCCCTCAGCACCACGTCTCCACCGCTTGGAAACCCCTCCAGGGATCAGGGGGACTCCAGCCCTGCCCTGGGAAGCCTGGGACAGGCCTGGACAACCCTGGAGGGGAAGAAATTGTTCCTCAGGTACAACCTAAACCTCCCCTGGCACAACCCAAGGCCGGTTCCTCTAGTTCTGTTGCCTGCTCCTTGGGAGAAGAGTCCAACCTCCCCTGGCTCCAATCTCCTGAATTTCAGGGAGTTGTGGAGAGCCAGAAGGTCTCCCCTGAGCCTCCTTTTCTCCAGGCTCAACAAGCCCAGCTCCCTCAGTCAGTCCTCACCAGACTTGTTCTCTAGACCTTCAGCCTCATAGCCCTTTAACCCCTTGGTCCCTCCAGCATCGACGTGGGCAGTCAGGTGGGTGTAACCCCTGAGCATTTGGTGAAACTGCTGGAAGCCACTTAACCTTCTACAAACCAGAGACCAGTGTCACTGCCCCAGTACCACCCAGCAACGAGACCATCTCCTCATGCTAGGAGCCTGCTGCCTTAAACAGCCGCCTGAGGCAGGGGAGGAATCTGGAGCCAGAAACATGGGTCAAGCAGCCAAAAAATAACCCCGAGGGGGGATAAAGCTGCCTCTTTGCCCCAGCATCAGGGTGGGGGTGGCTGGAGGAACAGACAAGATTGGAACTCATCTGGGAGCTGCAGGTCTGGGGACGGGAGACAGGAGACCCAGTCAGCACGGACATCCCCCCCAGGCACCCAAAGCACCCCCCTGCACCGTATGGGACCGCATCCTGCCACGGGGGTGGGCTGCAGAAGACAGAAGGGAAGGCGGCAGCATCCTCCCCGCCGCACCGAATGCCAAGTCTGGTTTGCACTCGATAGAGCCTGACAAGAGCAACAATCGGAGATTAGGATGAAAACTTCTTGCTTTTCAACAGAGGTTAATAAATAGTGACAGCATTAAGTCTCTTCTGATTAACTATGCTGAAAGATATTATTGCCGTTTGTAACGCGGGATCATTATTGGATTAAGCACAGTGTATAAAAATGAAATGTGAGTTTTAATCTCAAGCGCAGGCTCTTCCGCGCTCCGACGCAAACCGGGCAGCTCGCAAAAGCTTTTGGTATTAAATTCCCTAATTCTGTCTGTGGAGAGATACCATCTAAAATCACGTCGCCTTTCTAGTTTTTTGGGAATTTTTTTTATTTTATTTTATTTGCTAGCTTTCCTCGCCTGTAACAAAAGCATCTGAAAAGGAGCCACATGTTCTGGCTAAAATTAAGCCCCAAATCCCTCGTTATTTCCCAATACAGCATCTCCCGGGGAGGATTTCGCTGCGCTCCAGCCCCCAGCGTGGAGCAGGCAGGGATGAGGGCAAGGAGCGGGAATCGCTGCGCTAATTAAGAGGCACTAAACGAAGCGCTCCTGCTCAGGCCTGACCACCTCCGTAGCTCCTCACCCCGTGGCTCTTGGCAGAGCCATCTCAGGATGGTGATGCCCGAGGGCAGAGCAGGGCAAGGGACAAACCCACAGCACTGGGGCCACCAGCACTGGGGATCAGGCCACGCAGGGACCCCTGCAAAGGCAGCAAATGGGGATGGGACGGATCCTGGCTGCCGATGGAGTGGGATGGACAGGGAGGTGACTGTCCCCAGCACCCCAATACTGGGATGAGCTGCCCAGGGATGTATGGCCGCTCTTCATCTAGTGGGAGGTGTCCTTGCCCATGGCAGAAGGGATGGAACTAGATGATCTTTAAGGTGTCTTTCCAATCCATCATTCACACAATGATGCAAGAGAGGGGACGTTGTCCCATGGTGTCAGTTCCTAAGGGACATTCCACTCCCAGTGCCAGGCTGTGCTTGGAACAGAAAGGCGGGATACGGGATGGTTCAGCTGGAAGGGACCCACAACGATCATCGAGTCCATGAGGTTCAAAGGAAAAAGATTTTTTTCGAAGGAAACAGTTAAAAGCAAAACTCCTGAAGAAACAGCGCCCGGGCTGACACCGCTCCTGATAGATGGTGAAGAGGGAAGAGAAAACCTCCACGTAAACCTCGGGATTTGCTGTAACCGAGTAATTTCCATACGTCACATAAATTCTCGTCAGCTGCTCACAGGGCATTTGTGCACAAACTCGACACTCAGAATGAAAAAAAAAAGGTGCTGCTGCATTTAATTAGACATCCTTGGGCCAGATCCAGGCACAGTCCAGGCTGCCTAACGCCAACAGCCTTACAGCAGGTACGGATTTTAGCTGGTTCTACGCAAAATTGTCTACTGAAAAAGAAAAGCTCATGACCGAGCAGAATTTTGTCAGCTTGGGGCTATGTTTGGGATTCCTCCCTTCAGCCATCTCACCAGGACTCAGAACATCTCCACACTTGGCCAGGAAAAGAAAAACAGCGGGGGGAGATTCAAAAGAAAGCTAATAGTAGAAGCGGTTCTTTTTTGTGGAAAACACCTCTTTTATGAAAAACAAGGCGCATTTTCTCCAGAAAAGGCATTTCTGAAGATGCTCTCGCTTGAAATACCAAGAAAAACAAATCTAAACACCTCCCAGAAGAGAAAATCTCTGTTTTATTTTAGGAGGATCCTCTGATGTTTATCGTTCCTGCTGTTGGTATTACGCCTACCTTGTTTCACTCCACAGCACTGGGGCTACTTAAGCTTAACTATTTCTATTATTATATTTTTCCCTTATTTTTATTTTTAAAAATCGTTAAGAGCAGCTGCTACTTAGCACCAATTGAAACCCCTTATCTTCTTCTCCAGATGAAAGGGGGGCCTGTTTGTTGTAATGAAACCAGTTTGCACCTAGATCAAAGTCTCTGCTGTTCGCATCCTCGGAAGAGTGTTTGACACTCATGTCAAAGTGTCAAACTATTTCATTACCGCACAAAGCGGAGACACTTTGACTAGAGGAGATAAGATGTTTCTATCCATCAGCATCCACAAACAGCCTCCCCACGACGATTAAAAAAAAAATCAAATCAAATCATAAGGCGGTTTCAGGCACGGCATTCAAACCGCGGATGCGTAACGAAGCGACGTCGGAATAAACAACGGGGCGCAGCGAAGCCCGACGGCAATGCTGGAGTATCCCACGATGCTCCTTCTGGGGTCATTGGCTAAGGGGAAATTCCACCTGATAAATGGGAAAATAGAGGGGAAATAACCACTGCTGAGAGGGGATGCCGCTTGCAGGCTCGTCCCACCGTCAGCCCCAGGTTTGAGGGATATCCCTGGCCGTGGAGGTGGGAAAAGACGAGTCAAACCCGAGAAACGTCAGAAAGCCTAAAAACAACCCATCTCTCTGCCCACGGCAACGCAAACGTATAGGTGGGAAAGCCCACACCTTCACCACCCTGCAGCCCAGGAGTGTTGGAGATGAAGCTACACGAGGGGTGAGATGAACCACAGAAACGTTAGAACGCCCTCAAGTAAATCACCAGCCCAATAAACTGCAGTCCAAGCCAACTTTTTCCATGAGACACCACTCAAAATACCCCAACCAGGCAGCGCCAAGTAGCGGGCAGGGCTCAGGGACTTCCACAAAGACAAAAAGCCACCTATGAAACCAGGACCACAGCAGCAAAGCCCCAGGAGGGAGCTGGGACCCCTCAGATATAGCAACAGAGATGACAGCAAGTTGGATCATGTCTTCAGGGACTCATCACATGCACAGAGTGCTGTTGGAACGGACAAATTAGGTGGAAAATTTAGTTGAAAAGGAAGGTCTTGGGTGCCACCAATGTCATCTCTTCTGAAAAGACCACGTAGCAGTTGTTAGTGGTCAAAACTGCCTTAGGTGAAACACCTCTGAGATGTGCTGCTCCCTGTTTCTTCCCATTCCTCCCAAATCCATCACTTGCAGCGACACGCAGTCAGGGATGACAAGTGTGACGAGACCAGAGGATGCTCGTGCTTGGTGCCAGGTGGCAGCACAGTGTCCCTGCACAGCATCACCCCACCAGCACCACGGAGCTGTGCCAACACCAGTGAGCACACCAAAAACGGGCTATGGGATCCTCTCAAGGGTGAATTCAACGACTGTGTGCGTTCAAGGGAAAACAGAGTTGGAAGCCACAGCCAACCGTGGTGGAGATTAGAGAAAAGCCTGCTTAGACCTGGCCGCGCTGGAGGAGCCATACGGGAATGCTTCATCCCTATGGAAACACCGTCACCACAACGCCGGCAGAGCTGCCGGCTCCGAGACCAGCTAGAAGTTATCAGCTGAGCAAATCCTGCTTGTTAATTTGACATTGCCTTCAGGCACGTTCACCTCTCCGATTTTCTCCAAACGCTCTCTCTGGAAGGAGGAGACTTATTCCTCAGGCTCATCCTCCCATAGGATCCACGCGGATTTCCAGAGGCAGGAGAAGAGTGGCCACGACCTGCACTGAGGATGCTTCCCGGGTGAATTCAGGTCAGAGACGAGCTCCTGGCCGGAGCGAGCTGTTTGGGGCACGGATACAGATCTTCTCCACTAACCTCTTTGCAAACTCCTCTTGCAAAATTGGTTTTTAGCAAAGCCACTTATCACCTTAACCATCTATCGATTCCCTGACTCCCGGCCAGAGCTCCCAGGATCCAGCACAGCAGGAAAAGCAGAAAAACACGACTACAAATGAGGGCACTAAAACACGTGGCCGAGATCACCCCGGCAAAAGCAAAAGCCCCTGACCAGAAGCAAAGGTGGCGGTCAGAAGCTCACCAGGGACTTCATCGCTCTCCTCCTGGAGCAAATGCCACTGGATAGAAAACTTTTGCTATTTTTCTGCCACATCCAGCAGAGGAAAGATAGAGATGAGCCAGCTCCGTCCCACCAGACCCAAATCCTGCCCTTTGAGGTGGTTCCATCGCCAAACTGGGACCCACGTACGACTCTGGCGCAATGCTGGGACGCTCAGCTCCGACCTGACAATGGAGAAAGGGAGTAAAACCCGACTCCTCCCAAGCAACCCTCTCCAGGTAAACCCCCTCGATTACAGACACATCACCTAAATTCCAGCTCCGCAGCCAGAACCACCTAGGAGAGGCCGATGCCAGGACACAGGCTGCGAGCAGGAGCTCACCGGCTGCGAGCAGGAGCTCGTGGCCTCGCGCGCTTCCCCGCAGTATCGATCCCCCAGCAGTAACAGCTGGGATAATTTTGCTTAGCTTCAAAATACCTGGCGATCATGAATTCTTTGGCCACAAGGTTATAAAGCAGTCTCTAAAACATGAGAAAAAGATTAAGCCTGCTTATAGTTAATAATATACTGTACACTGTCTATCAAGCTGGCTGTTTGCTATTGAGAGCCTACTATTAGACACTTATTTAAAAGGCCTTTCAAGGCTTCCCAAGAAAAACGCAGTTATGCATTTTTATTATTTTATTTTTTTTTCTGGCAAGAAGTACTATAGATAAACATCAATTCGCTCCTGCAGATCACAGTCGCAGTAAATACATTTTTCAGGAAGCTAAGTTCCCCTACAAAGCCTCCTCAAAGCTCCCATTTCACACAACATCAGTGTCTGGCCTCTGAGAAATAAAAAGCTCTCAGGTTGCTTTATCTGGAGCTAAATTATCAATTGTAGCTGCTTAAGAAAAAAAAAAAAAAAAAAAAAAAAAATTAAAATAGGGCATTTCAATGAGAAATCAGAGCGGGAGGTAAACAACACACTTGCTAAATGGTGATACCGGTTAGAGATAAAATGGGAAAAGATGGGGATTTTGATGTTGATTGATCCGGAGCCTCCGTGACGGCATCAGCAGCCCCGAACACATCGCTCCGGCTCCGCATCGGCCACGGTTAAGGAGGGAGCAACCAGCTTCAGGCATGCTCAGCAGCCAGCGCTTGAGCTATTTTCTTTTACAGCTTTTTCAAGTAGCAGACTGGGATTATCCATTATAAAGTATTTTTCACCAAAAAAAACAAACCCCACACCGGTTATAACCGTAAAAGCTGCGGCTCCTCCGATCGCTTGCGAGCTGCTCGCGGAGGTGGGATGGAGGAAGAGCACCAGAGACGGAGGAAGAGCCCGTGACAGCCACCTACCAAGGCCTAAAAGTGCTTTTTGAAGCAGCTCCACAGGATAGGAAGGGAGGGCAGAAGTGTCTGAGCTCACCTCTACCCAACGATGTCCTTGCAATTTTGAGGGGCAGAGCTGGTGTCCCGCGGGGCTGCTGCCTGCCCAATAACGTGGTCCTCGGGGGGCACATCCAAACCCCCAGCTCCAGGACTCACTGGCGCTGCCAGAGCCAGGACCATTTAATAATCAGGATGCTCCATCTGCTCTTTAAATAAAGAGATGCTGGCTCTGTTATTGTTTAATTATTAGCCTAAAAAAAAAAAAAAAAAAAAAAA